>CM053792.1:768343223-768705723 GCA_028749045.1 Cupressus sempervirens | reverse complement strand
ATATATATATATATATATATATATATATATATATATATATATATATATATATATATATATATATATATATATATATAAGCCAATACTTTTATTAGCCTTTTCCTTTATAAAAGATTGACACAGATTTGTGCTTTTACCCTTAACTATAAAAAAGTAGGACACTATGTTGCTAGATGTCTAGATAATATGAAGAATGAGACCGGAAAAAAATGGCAAAACCACAATGGGGAGGAGAAGAAACTAGGTTACATTGTGAAGGTGATGAGGATGAAGATAAATTATTCTTTGTTTGCATTACAAAAGAAATGGCGTAGAGAGCCTTTATAACTAGTGCCAATATCCATAAGAACTAGATAATAGATAGCAATTTCTCACATATGCCTAGTGATAGGAGAAAGTTCCACGAAGTCAAGGCCTACAATGAAGGAATGGTGAAGTTTGGAAACAACTCACCATACATAATGATAAGTAATGGTAGTGTATCCCTAAATGAATCCACTACTTGTAAATATGCATATCTAGTGGAAGGACTAAAATATAACTTGTTGAATATCGCTTAGCTAATGGGTAAAGCTTATAAGTTTGAATTAAATAAAGGGTCTTGTGGAATATTTGACAAGACAGGAAAACTCTTAGCTACACTAGCACTCATTTTCAAAGAGATAAAATATAAAATTTCTTACATAAAAATTTCATATTGAATAATTTTTTTTATTATCAAGATAATTATTTTATTTTATTTTGCATTGGGGGAGAGTAGTGAATAAGTGTGACATTAGTGGAGTGGATAGGAGCTCACACTTATTAGCCTTTGATGTCATTACATGCTCATCTAGTTTTGAAAAGTTAAAAATTATATAACTAGAATATAATACAATTAAAGGAATGTCATATTAGGAGAATCTATATTTTTCATATTTATAGTAAATAAAATATTAGACCTCTTTTTCCAAACAACTTGTCTTTCCTATGACTGGTTTGAGGCAAAGTTTGAGTGAGCAGTTCAGTGCAGAAAATATACAAAATATCTACTATGATATTCTTACATTCTCTCATCGTGATGATAGATAACAACATGTGATCTAGAAGGTTAATGCAAATAAAAATATACACATAATTGAATCTAGAAACAAAAATCTCTTATTCAAAATATAAATGATTGCTTACATGTCAACATCAAACCAACACATTCAAGGATCTCTAATTCAATCAAAGTGCATCATATAATAAAAAGGAAATAATAGTTGACTGTATCATTTTAATATAACTTAAAAGAAGAAACTTATCTACAATTTTATTTTTATATCGAAAAAATGCAAATTACAAAGGAAAGAAGAACAATTCATAGAGAACTACTAGAAAGAATGAAGAAATAGAGAAACAAGAAGCAAAATAGCCATAGAGGTACACATTCAATTTATCTGGATAAGACTATGAAGCACCCCTTTTTGCTGATTAGCTGAACTACTTGGTGTTGGAGACATGTTGTACTACTTAAAAGAAGAAACTTATCTACAATTAACTTTTTCTTAACAAGTTCATATACATAAAAACATTTGTATTTGTTAATCCAAATCACTTTTAGTTTTACATGGTGAAAATTTCTTTTACATTTAGAAAAGAGCACTAGTACTTACACTTCTTAACTTCATGAATTTGTAAAGTTTAAACTATGCATTGGATTTGGATGATTGATTTTTTGTTATCTTTTTAGCTACTTGTTGTGACTGGCAGTCACCATCACCCAGGCCTGGGACCCCTGCTTTTCTTAATTTGCCAAAAAAATTTGTATTTTGTGGAGTGCAGGTCAATGGAACCAAACGAATGGTCAAAGTGAAAAAAAATCCCCAACTATTTTAAAACTATGATTACAACATTCCATGGAGCGAGATTTTAAGATAGTGGAGGATCGTTACATGAAGGACAAAATCCTTTGTTTGGAGAAAAGCCTGCTTTATACCATGGAGCGCAGATTTAATTAGGCAAGGAAATATTGTGCAAGGGACAAAATCCTTTACTCAGCAAAAAGCCTGCTCCCTGTAAATGTTGTAGCACAGAATTGGGCTAGTCGGGGAATGTTTGATGAAGGATAAAATACTTCATTCAGAGAAAATCCCGCTCCCACAAATTGTGGAGCGCATAATTGAGCCGGCTGAGGAAAGTTTCCTTTGGAAGGCTAATCCCCGATTTTTGTGAAATTTCATTTTTAACATCCATTTAGGGAAAAAGTATCAGAGGAGGAGGGGAGGTGCCAGGCTTGGGTTGTCAAATTTTGAGTATTTCAAAATGTCAAAGCAAATAAATGAAATCAAGGATTTTTCTCTCACTACACGTTGTAAAGATGCAAGGTCCATAAAGATTAAGAGGAGCAAAGATGTTGTGAAGTTTAAGGTTAGATGTTCAAAATACCTATACACTCTTTGCATTTTTGAGTCAAAGAAGGCTGACAAGCTCAAGCAATCCCTTCCATTAGGTTTGACTGTTCATGACCTATAATTTGCCACAGAAGTGCAAGTTTTAATAGGGCCTTGGATATCTAAATGTTCTACTTTGTTTTAAGGACTCTCATTTTTTGTTGTGCAAGGATTTCTTTTTTACTTTAGCATGTGAAGTAGGCTATATATGTGTGACAACTTCACAGTAATTTTAGAACAAGTACATCTTGAAAATGTGTTAGCACATTTTTAGCTGTGAGGTTTCATGGGGAAAAATTTTGTGTTTTTGATTTTTTAGAAGCCCTATTTGTTGGCCTAAATGTGTAAAGAAAATGGAAGTCAAATCCACACTATTCAAAAGACTGGTATGATAGAGGTATGAAGGTTTAGCAGGCTAAAAAATATAGAAAGGTAGCATGCATAAACTATGGGGCAATGACGCATGATTCCAAATCTTGTATAGAAAGACCTCGTAAAATTGGAGCAAAATGGACAAATAAGCGAATAGCACCTGATGAGAAAGTGGAGAATTTTGAGCTTGATTATGATGGAAAACATGATAGATGGAATGGCTATGATCCAGCTACATATGCTCAGGTTATAGATAGATATGAAGCCAGGGAAGAGGCAAGGAGAAAATATCTAAAAGAGCAGCAGTTGAAAATTTGGATTTAGAAAAAAGCAAAAATTGAATCTTTCTTTCAAAAAAGATTTTTTTTTTTGGATTTGCATTAAAAATTAAATATTAGTTTTACAGATATTTAATTTGATTGTTTAAATAATAATTCAAAAAATAATAATAATAAATGGAGAAAAGTTGGAGAGGAATTTGATTTATTTTTTCATTGAAATATGGAAATTAATTAAATATTGATTTTAATTGATATTTAATTAATAAAATTCAAAAAAAATCAAAAAATCAAAATGGGATAAAGAAATACTTAGCCTCATCATGAAGCTAAGAGCATCAAAATAACTACTTTTTGAAGCAAACAGAAAAAAAAAGTGACAAGTGGCACAAAAGATGGAAACCTTGATGGCTAACTAAAGCAACTAACTAATTTTAGTCTATAGCTTTAAAGGCATCTTTTTTGAAGGATGATTTATATAAGAAACCCTCTCATTCATTCATGCTCACATCAAAATTTGAAGAGAAAAACTGAGAATACGAGTGAGATTCAAGGAGTTAGAGGAAGCAGATTTTTGGGAAATTTTCTAAAATTGTTGAGGAGTTCTCTAGGAATTTGTGACAGAGGATTTTGAATCCTATTAGAAAGGATTTTTTTTTGTTGTGAGTTGTGAAAATTGCATATTTCTTGTGGAAGTATTGAAAAGTGAATCTTGAAAGGAGTATGGAAATTTTTTCAAAAATCCAAAATCCTTGTCTTATGGACAAGTTGTATCTGTTTGTTTTTAATACTTTCCTTGCATAGTCTTATGTGTGTACATTTTCTATTTTGCAAGAAAGGATATTGATAGAGCCAAGGGGAACAGGAGAAACATGAGTATGGCTGATAAAGAATGAAAGTAGAGGATTCTATCCTGAATCCAAAATTTTGTCA
This sequence comes from Cupressus sempervirens, assembly GCA_028749045.1. Lineage (NCBI taxonomy): Eukaryota > Viridiplantae > Streptophyta > Pinopsida > Cupressales > Cupressaceae > Cupressus > Cupressus sempervirens. The sequence continues at coordinate 768,701,726 of CM053792.1, read as the reverse complement.
AAGTGGGCAGAAATCAGAGATACAAGCCTTGGCGGCCTTGATTTGAAAGATTTTAACCGAAGAATGCTCAGATACAATGACTATCACCCGACACACCTAGCCACAAGAATTGTAAGAAATGGAATTTTTTCTATATCTGGTTTCCCTCCTTCTTTTCAGCATCCAGAGTTAATTGTGGAATGTACCAAACACTACAGTCCTAGAGACAAAACAATTAGGGATTCTGAACAAAATATTCTGTCAGATTTTTTTTTGGCATCCATTTCTGAAGTGTTTAGAATTCTTTCTAACCCAAGAATGGTCACAAAAACACAGGATCAAGCACTAAGAGTCTATACCTCTGGAGTCCATTTCTGTGAAGAAATAATCAACAAAAGATGGTTGAAAAAGAATAGATCACATCATTCCAAGATTCCTAAGGAAATACTATGGTTCGATTTGCAGAGGGAATATGGTGACATGGTCATGATTTTGAGTCGCATCATTGGCATGCCTCATTCTTATAGATTTGAATCTTGGATGTGGTATTTTGTTGAGCAGGTGATGGAGGAAGACGACAGAATGGATTGGGTGGGGCTCATAAGTGATAATTTAAATGAACAGTTGATGAATCTAGAGCATACAAGGAAATTTTACATGAGCTCATATGTCATCTATATGCAAGCACAAAGGACAAATTATGATGGACTATGATGCAAAGGACGGATTGGAAGTGGAAGCCAACACCTCAAAGTCCATGAATGTTACCCACAGTTGCATTTGTATTCAAAGGATGATCAGATGAGGGTTAATGATATATGTTCCATGCACATAGTAAGAACACTACAAAAGAGGGCACATATAAGAATTTCAATAGGTGCGATGAAGTTGGTCGAGGAATATGGCACCTAGTTCATTCATTTTCCCACTTTTTCATACATCTGAGTTCACGAATTCTCCATGGAGCCATACGAACTTCCCAGGTACCCAACAGACAAGATGGTCTTGTTAGAGCGTACTTGACAAATTAAAGCCTATGACAAGATTCAAAAATGGAAGGAGAAGTTGGGATTACAGATTCCAATTTCCATAGGAGAAGGGAAAACTGAGGCATGCTCATGTCTAAAAGCTACAGAGAAATCATCAGATAAGCTCCACTTCTTCCGCCTTTCACTTTATCATAAAAGGAATGATTTTGATCCTTACAACAAGATCTCATCAGTAGGAGGATCAAAGTACCAACATAAGGTTCACCTTGAAGACTTTTGGGCAAATGTAGCAGATGAGAACAAGATTAGAAAAATGTTGCATTCAAGGCTACCATTGAAGATTATTAGAGCATGCAACATATTCAAGGTTCCTGATCAAATGGAGGAGGACCCAAACATGATGCGAAAGGGATTGAATCCAAAAATGATAACTCAACCATGTGATTGGAAGAATAAAGAAATTATAGATCTCGAAGCTCTTTCAAAACCAGTCTTAGATTTTACAAAGTGGTGGATCGAGCATAAGCTCAAAAAATTAGTTGCACTAGCTAATGGATTCATATATAGGTTGCTTGGTCATAGACCACTTAGGGATGAAAGATCAAGACAAATATCTGAAGGGATTTTTGAGGAAAGGGTAACTCCATCCGAAGATGTAGGAACCAAGAAAGTGAAAGAGGTACCTCCAGAAAAGTGTCCTAGGATTGAGGAAGTCATCCAGGAACCTCAAAATAAGAAGCAAAAACTTTGAGATGCTCCCTCTTCTCCAAGTCGAACTCCAAGTGTCCAAGAGATAGAAACATTTGAAAGCCTGGATACAGGGACAAGTGTAAGGATATTTGAGTAAGAAGAGAAATTGGATAGGCCAATTCATGATAGGCTGAGTATAAATGCCTATGAAAAGTCCATGCAAGAAAGAGGGAGAGATCAAGATATTGCTACAGAGGAAAGTCTTGCTACGATCTTAGAGCAAGAAATGATTAATGATGTAGATGGTCCACTATAGGAAGAAAATCCAGGAGTAGCAATACATCTTCCAAGTGTTGAAGCTGTAGTTCCTGAGGTTACAATGGATAGTCTAGGAGGTGAAGAGAAGATTGACATTCGAGTGATCCAAAGGAAAGAACAATTGGTAATTCCAGGAGATCAAAGTATACCCATTCCAGAATGGCTGAGGCAACAAATTCAATTAGATCAACAAAGGGAGGTTAATCCAGCAATTGAATTACATGAAATTTTGGACCGATCAAACTGATCAGAAGAACAAGGGAAAGCAAGAACATATAATAAATTCATCAAAGAAGAATCAAGATTCAGAATCTTGCAGATTGCGATTCCCACAGTTGACAAAGGAAAAAATCAAATTTCTTTGGATGAATATCATGTTACAGAAGTAAATCTTGGTCAGGGCTCCCGAGAGGAAATATTGGAAGAATTTGATGACTCCACACAAGCTTTGAAGGATAGGCTGAAGAAAATAGAAGAAGCGTATGAAAAGTAAAAATGAGAAATGTGGGCCTTATGTCAGTACATCAATAACTTGCCTCATCCAGTAAGAGAGGAAGGTCCATCATTTGTCCCTCCAATAGGTATTTCCAGTAAAGTGGTAAGTGATATTGATAGAATCAAACAGACTGCTCAGGGTGCAAAGATTTGGATCGAAGGAATTCAGGAGGTAGCCTTCAAACATGCAGAAGAATTAGTGCAAGTGAACAATAGGGAATTGGATGTACTCTTTAGGACCCAATGCATGGAGGAATCATGGGTAGATGAGCATATTTACAAAGAAGAGGTGATTGGTAACATTCAGAATCTGATGGAGACCCCAAAGCAAGAATTGATTGATGGTCGAGTTATCAGCAAGGGGGATGTCTATGATTTTATTCAATGGTGCAATGAAGTGATTATAGCTAAGGAAATGTTTGAGAGCTTTACCAGGGAATCTAGTTGATGGAAGAAGATTGTTGATAACATCAAGCAAGGAATATCAAATGCAGTTGCATCCTTGTTATCACAGAGATTGGTGGAAGAAGAAATGATGACTGATAATCTGAAAGTCAAGTTAGAGGAATTCTTTCAACTAAATGTATATGAAAGAGATGATTTTGAGAACTTCTCCATCTTCTCAAATACAATGTACACTACTAAGGACTTACTACCAGATTGGGATGAAAGCTTGGGAAAAGCAGAAAGAGCAATTGCAGTTCTAGAATTCAAGCAAAAATCTACACTAAGCATCAATACAGAGGAGTTGGAAATAGTGTTAGATCATTTTTGATCCTTTAGGCTAAAAAATAAATGATAGATGCGTTAAATGCATAGTAGGTGTTCTTAGGGATCATTTATTACACCCAACTCCTTCCTAAACGAGCATGCATAGTGGGCATTTATTACCCACTACAGTAGTGGATTCCTTGTTGCATTAACATAGATTCCTTTCCTTTACCCTAACCCTAATTAGGGCTGATCTGGCACGATCTTGTCCATCAGTTATTGTGATCATCCAGGCCACCCATTGTAATCGAGGACCTATATAAAGTCCTCATTCCTCATTTGTAAAAGGAGATTTTTTATGAGATTGTTGCTATGAGTTGCTAAGATAATAAAGTTTTCATTGGAGTTTGGTGAATACTTGACGTGTCTTAGTGCTTGCTTGTTCTCTTAAATTTTTTCAATTAGATTAAGTTTAGCATATTCAATGTGTGGTGATTATAATGAAGAATATGATGGTGTATTGATGAGTTCCTATGGTTCATACTTTTGACATTTTAGTCATTCTAGCTCGTTGTGTAAAGTTAGCATGAACCCCTTTCATGCATATGCTCAACTTCTATCATCCATATACATTGTTCTTTATGATGGTGTATGTGGTGATATGAAAATCTCTTTGCATAACCCTTGAAGATTGCACTGCTTCACGCATAGTTGTAGTATAACTTGGTGAAGCAAAAGTTGGTAAATTGAGGAATTTTTCCAGTAGAATACTATTTGTTTTTATCACTACCCTTAGGATTAGAATAGAGTTCTTGAACCCTATCTTATTGAATTTCTGTATATTTTGTGGAAACTCCAAAAAAATCACATCATTGCAAAACCTTACGATAGCTCCCACATCAAGTATGGCTTGAAATGAATCTAAATAAGCACGTAAGGCCCCTTGTGATCATCAACGAATCACATCAACCATCGATCTTATCCAGAGTCAAGACCTGGCATTAAAGGAACCTTGAAGTCATTGTATGATCTTTTAGCAATCTTAGCATACATAAGACTTTATTCAAGAGAGGATAAGATATTTCAGTATTTTGTTCTACTGTTTGGTGAGTCATAAAACACTCATCAATAGAAACTAGTGCTAGAAGGAGGGCCTTGGCAAGAGATTTTATAGCAGTTTCACATACTTGAGAACATTAATTCATCCCTACCTAAGGTACATTGAAGATCATTGAGATTCACCTCGAGAGCACACAAATTAAAAGAGTTGAGTTTTGACCCAAAGCCTAGGCGAGGAAATAAAGAAGCATCTACTAGTCAAAATTCACTAAGTGTAGCCGATCTCACAAGGATATTCCAAACTCCACCACCTCAACATCAAGCACAAGGAGGATTTCCACTAGGAGCTACAAAAATTCAACAATTATTTGTGCAAATACTTGTACAAGTTGTCCCACCTACAAAAATCAAGGAGCTTTGAATTATGCTCTGACTATCAATCCAGTTCCTACCCCTCCGAACCAGTTGGTGTTGCATCCTGGAGCACCTATGTCACAGGCAATGCACATGCAGCCAATTTATCTCCAGAACATGAAAATTTCTACAAGGACCCAAGAGGAAAAAGATGAGATGAGAGATTTGATTGAACAAGTGAAAAAGTTTTCTACTGAGGTCACTTACCTTAGAAATCAAAATAATCAGTTACAAAATGCATAGAGTTATTACCAGTTGTATCAAGGTAGCAACCGAGGTTATTAAGGGAATCCCCCTCCACACCATGATAGTAATCAAGGACACAATCAAGGATTCAATGAAGGTAATCAAGGATATCGTAATAATAACCAAGGTCATCAAAGAAGATCATGGAACACTAATCCAAATAATGGGGGCGTACCATCACCATTGGACAACCCTCCATTTGAGAATCACCTAGCTAATAAAGTCTTCTTAGCAGAAGCGACACTATTTGGATGGTGTAGATTACATGAGACTAGTCAAAATTCTGAATTACAGTGTCACGAATTTCAAAGAGCAACAGATATTTTCAAGGGAGAAGTGAGGAACACTGCCACATCTCAGAATCCTCCTCCTACAGGATATGAGATGATACCTGCACCAAGATATGATCAAGCATTGGTTTTTGATGATTTTAAGTTTCCTCCTCCTGATTCTCAAGATTAAATGCCAATACAAACTAATCAGAAATTCCCACCAGCTTCAGCAAATGGTTCTGTAGAGATGCCATATTATCAAGTTCCACCATAAAATCAACCTCCACCAGTATCCCTGAATGAATCACTACATAAGGATGGATTTTTATTCCCTCCTCTATATAATAGTGTCTTGGTGGAAGGGACAAGTGAAGTGCAATCTTTTCAACAAACATATGGTAATACACCAATAAAGACATATCAAAGGAATTATAGGAACCATGAGCCATTAACATCTTTAGTTCCTCCAAATAACTTTTCAACTCCTCCTCATCCCAATGAAGACAATAATCCTAAGCCTCTCAGAGACTCCCTTGAATATTGACAACTGACGAGCTCTCAAGGAGAACATAGGCAATGTGAAAATCTAGGACAAAAATAGAAAGGAAGTCCTCCTAGAGAGAAATTGAAAAGATTCAGTTCTTATGTATTAGAGGAATTCAAGAAAATTAAAGTGAGTCTTCCACTATATGAATTGATGAAAATTTCAAAAATTAGAGATACATTATTGGAAATCTTCAATGACACCCCCACGAAGATTGTTTCTCAAAATGTATCACATCCTCCAAGAGGGGTATCCAATCTCCAACAATACAATTTTGCACAAAACACCAATCTTGCAGATGATGTACCACCATATGCATCTAAGCTTGCTCAGAATCCTTCAAGTTTCATTAGAATGGTGCAAAACTCTTAGGATGATCAGAAGGTTACATCAAATGGACAAATATTCTCAGAAAATCCACCACGGGAAATGATCAGTGATAATTATCCTATAGTAGAAAGTTCTGTGACAACACAAAATGGGAGAAATTCTATACATAATAATGAGATATTTGACTTAAAAGGGCAGAAGCCAGTGGTTTTTTATCAAGGGAAGGAGGAATCTGCACCTTTCCTAGTATCTGTTAGAATTTTAGGGAAAATGTTACATAATTGTTTAATTGACTCTGGTGCATCAAGTAATGTAATGCCATTGGACATATGTAGAAAGCTGGGATAGATTCCACTTCAAACTGACAAGAAGGTTACACAATTGGATAAAACTGAAGTCCTAGTCATGAGAGAGTTGAATAATATTCACATGCAATTAGCCTCTGGTCCACGTGTTCAAAGTTGTATTGACATATCTATTTTGGATATTCCTGAAGGGTATGGCATGCTTCTTAGTAGAGATTGGGCAAGGAAATTGAATGGTTATATTGCAACAAACTTTTCACACATGTGGCTCCCATGGAAGGGAATGTTAGATTGTGGTGATTGATCAGGAAAGTACTGTACATACTTCATAAATAGTGGGGTTCGGCAAAAAATTTTGGGTAGTAGCCGACATGGTAGCCGACATATTATGGCCGACATGTTATAACCCTAAAGTGGTTTAATACTTGTATAAAAGGGCTTAGGGTTGGGTATTTTTCATAATGTTGTGATGCAAAATTGGTTCTTGCAGCGGTATTGAGCTGTAAGGGATTACGGATTGTAACCAGGTTGTAATCACTAGATTATAATAAGATCGAACTTGCTATTTGGTGGATGTAGCCCAGGGATTGGGTGAACCACATTAAATCTTGGTGCCTAGTGTTCATTTCTGTGTGTTCTATTATTTTTTGTTATTGGTTATATTTGCATGTAGTTTTTTTTTCTATCTGTGGTTTATCCTAACAAGTGGTATCAGAGCAAGGTTGTCTTTTAGTTATCCTCTGCAGGAAAGTCTCACAATTAAGTGGGTGTCTCATAGTTGAGTGGGAGCGATGGCAGATGAGGGTAAGTTGAGGGTTGACAGGTTTAATGGGCAGAACTTCCAGTTATGGAAGATGCAAATGGAAGACTATCTATATCAGAAGGATTTATGGAAGTCGTTGGAAGAAAAAGCCAAGAATCAGGGAACTATGTCAGAGGCTGAATGGGATCTTTTGGACAGAAAGGCACTTGGAAGCATTCGGTTATGCTTGGCACCACCGGTGGCATTTAATATTACAAAAGCAAAGACGATAGAAGATTTCATGAAAACCCTAGCGACACTGTATGAAAAGCCCTCCGCTTCAAATAAGGTATTTCTCATGAAGCGTTTATTTAATATGAAAATGGCAGAAGGTGGATCTTTTGCAGATCATTTAAATGAGTTTAATACTATTACTAGTCAATTATCTTCTGTGGGTATAAATTTTGATGAAGAAATTAGGGCTCTCTTGATTTTGTGTTCTTTTCCTGAAAGTTGGAATGGCTTGGTAATGGCGGTGAGTAATTTTGTTCCTAGATCTAGTACCCTAAAATATGATGATGTGATCGGTGTTATTTTAAGTGAGGAAACTCGTAGAAAATCCTCAGGTGGATCTATATCAGGAAGTGCTTTAAATGCACAAAGAAGGGGCAGAATGACTGAAAGAGGAAGTAACTCTGGAAATCGTGGGAAATCAAGAGGAAAGTCAAAGGCGAGGAGGTCTCAATCGAGAGGACCAAATGATTGCTGGTACTATGGGAAACCAGGGCACAAAAAGAAAGATTGTTGGAATCGAAAAAAAAATGAAGGAGATAAATCAGATGGAGACAAGGAGGCAAATGTGGTAAGTAACAAATCCGAAGAGGGTGCTTTGCTTCTGTCTTTAGAGAGTGTTGATGATTCATGGGTTTTAGATTCTGGTGCTTCATTTCATGCTACACCTCATAGAGGTTATTTCATTGATTATGTCCAAGGGGATTTTGGGATTGTTTATTTGGGGGATAATGAACCCTGTCAAATTGTTGGAAAGGGAAAAATTAAGATTAAGTTGCAGAATGGGAATCATTGGCTACTACATGAGGTAAGACATGTTCCAAAGCTGAGTAGGAATTTAATTTCAGCAGGGCAACTCGGTGATGAGGGTTGTGTAGTTACTTTTAATGATAAAAATTGGAAGGTTTCAAAAGTTTCCCTTGTAGTAGCAAAAGGTGTGAAAGTAGGCACCTTATATCTTTGTACAGGTCATATTGTTCCTTCTACTTTAATTGTTTCAGAGAAAAATGAATATTCAGGAACAATTACTGCAGTTGAGCAGGGAGAACAAATAGTTGTTGTAGATTCTGATACAGCACTATGACACAATAGACTTGGGCACATGAATGAGAAAGGTATGAAAGTACTTCATTCAAGGAAAGTTTTACCAGGTCTAAAATGTGTGAATATGGATTTTTGTGAAAGTTGTGTGTATGGAAAACAAAAGAGAGTGAGTTTTGTAAAGACAGGGCAAGAAAACAAAAAGGAGAAATTAGAGCTTGTGCATACAGATGTATGGGGACCGGCTCAGGTATCTTCCCTTGGTGGCTCTCATTATTATGTTACATTTATTGATGATGCAACTAGAAAAGTATGGATTTATTTCCTTAGACAGAAATCTGATGTATTTCAAACTTTTAAGAAATGGAAATGCTTGGTTGAAAATGAGACTGGTAAGAAATTAAAATGTCTCAGATCTGATAATGGTGGTGAGTATTGCAGTCATGAATTTGAATATTATTGCTCCACTAATGGTATTCATAGACAAAAAACTATTCCAAGGACTCCACAAGAAAATGGAGTGGCTGAACGCATGAACAGGACTATAATGGAGCACGCAAGGAGCATGAGGTTGCATGCTGGGTTGCCCTTACACATGTGGGCGGAGGCTGTCAATACTGCAATATATTTGATTAATAGAGGTCCCTCTACTCCTTTGGGTTGTGGTATTCTAGAGGAAGCATGGACTGGTAAGAAGGTGAGTTATTCTTTTCTCAAGACCTTCGGTTGTGAAGCTTTTGCTCATATAGACTCTGAAAATAGAACCAAGCTAGAAGCTAAATCAAAGAAATGTGTCTTTGTTGGATATGGCATTAATGAATTTGGTTATAGGCTTTGGGATTTTGAAAATCTTAAAATTATTAGAAGTCAGGATGTCATATTCAATGAGAAAGTGTTGTACAAAGATCTGTTGTAGCAACATGAGAAGAAAGAAGATGATTATGTAGTGCTGGATGATGCTCCAAAAGCTGATGTTCTAGCAATTCTTCATGATGTACAACAACTGCAAAAACAAATACCACACACAACAGTAAATGTTAGACGGTCAACAAGGCAAATTAGACCTCCATAAAGGTTTTCTCCCTCTTTGTATTCTATTTTACTTACTGATGCATGTGAACCTGAAAGTTATGATGAAGCTATGCAGGTGGATACTAAGATTCATTGGGAGTCTGCAATGAAAGATGAAATGGACTCTTTGCTGAAAAATAAGACATGGGATTTCTGCAAGTTGCCTGTAGGTAAAAAGGCTTTACAGAATAAATGGGTTTACAGGTTGAAAGAAGAGGAAGGAGGTAAGAAAAGATTTAAGGCCAGGTTAGTTGTAAAAGGATTTGCACAGAAAAAGGGAATTGATTTTGATGAGATATTTTCTCCTGTTGTTAAAATGACTTCTATTCATACTGTTTTAAGTCTTGTGGCTACTGAAGATTTGCATTTAGAGCAGATGGATGTTAAAACAACCTTTCTTCATGGTGATTTGGATGAAGAAATATATATGGCTCAGCCACAGGGTTTTGAGGTCAAAGGTAAGGAGAACTTAGTGTGCAAATTGAAGAAAAGTTTATATGGCTTGAAGCAAGCACCTCGCCAATGGTATCTGAAATTTGACCGTTTTATGCATGAGCATGGATATAATAGGTGTCATTCAGATTACTATGTTTATTTTAAGAGGTTGGATGATGATAGCTACATTATTTTATGTCTATATGTTGATGATATGCTTATAGCTAGGTCTAACATGCATCATATTAAGGGGCTAAAACGCCAGTTAGCACATGCATTTGCTATGAAGGATTTGGGGGCAGCAAAACAAATCCTTGGTATGAAGATTTGTAGAGATAGGAAGAACAGAACATTGACGCTATCTCAAGCTGCTTATGTTGAGAAGGTGTTGCAACGTTTCTCTATGGAGAATGCTAAAGCTGTCAGCACACCTTTACCCAGTCATTTGAAATTGACTAAGGAAATGTGTCCCAAGACACAAGAAGAGGAGGATAAGATGTCCAAGGTACCCTATGCTTCAGCTGTAGGAAGCTTGATGTATGCTATGGTATGCACTAGGCCAGATATTGCACGTACAGTGGGAGACGTTAGCAGGTATATGAGTCATCCAGGATTTGAGCATTGGAATGTTGTCAAGTGGATTCTCAGATATTTGAGAGGAACATCCAATAAGTGTTTACACTTTGGGGGCTCTACTACTGATTTATAGGGCTATGCTGACTCAGATTTGGCTGGGGATATTGATACCAGGTGGAGTACTACAGGTTATGTCTTTACTATTGGTGGGGCAGCCGTGAGCTGGGTTTCTAGGTTACAGAAGATTAATGCTCTCTCCACTACAGAGGCAGAGTATGTTGCTGCTACAGAGGCAGCCAAGGATATGATATGGCTTCAGTTCTTCTTGGAAGAATTGGGACATCCTCAGAAGGATAATTATTTGTTCACAGATAGTCAGGGTGCAATTCATCTTGCTAAGAATTCAGCTCTGCATTCTAAGACCAAACACATACAGTTGTGGTACCATTTCATTCAATTAGTTTTGGAGGATGGACAGTTAAAGCTGGAGAAGATACATACCAATGACAATCCAGCAGATATGTTGACAAAGGTTGTAACAAGGGAGAAGCTGAACTCCTCTTCAGCTTCGGTTGGTCTTTTAGACTGAACATGAATAAAAGAACAGTAGAGTCCAGGATGGTTTGATCCAGTGGGAGCCCCATGTGGTAGTGGTATTGCTACAGGATCAGTCTCCAAGTGGGAGATTGTTGTTTAGTGTGGAGCCTAATCAGTCCCCAAGTGGGAGATTGTTAGATTGTGGTGACTGATCAGGAAAGTACTGTACATACTTCATAAATAGTGGGGTTCGGAATTTTTTTTTGGGTAGTAGCCGACATATTATGGTCGACATGTTATAACCCTAAAGCAGTTTAATACTTGTATAAAAGGGCTTAGGGTTGGGTATTTTTCATAATGTTGTGATGCAAAATTGGTTCTTGCGGCGGTATTGAGCTGTAAGGGATTACAAATTGTAATCAGGTTGTAATCACTGGATTGTAATAAGATCGGACTTGCTATTTGGTGGACATAGCCCAGGGATTGGGTGAACCACGTTAAATCTTGGTGCCTTGTGTTCATTTCTGTGTGTTCTATTATTTTTTGTTGTGTGTAGTTTTTATTTCTGTCTGTGGTTTATCCTAACAGGGAATTCCCAATCAGATAAGGATAGAGAGCACTCTAAGGCTTCAATTGTTGATCACTAAGTATGGCGAACATAATGAGATCCTATTTATGGAAACCACTTTGGGATCATATATTCCCAAAACTGGAGAGGTTTTAATGTTGCAAGGTTACAATCAAGGGGGATGTCCTGATGTGACTCCAACTTTCACTAAGGTACCTATTATGGATGATTCAGAGCAATCACTGAATGAAGGAATATTTGAGAATTTTAGGAATTTTGTCCTAAAAAGCATTAAGCAGGAAGTTGAATTAGGAAAAGATACATCCATTCAAAATTTTTTGTTACCCAACTGGTGTAGAATACATAATGCTTTTCATTTTGAGATATCATGCACCATGTGCAAAGAAGCAATTGCACACGTTTCCAAAATGGTTCCACAAGCATGGATAGCAAAAAATGTGGTCAAAGTGAACTCATCCTGTATGAAAATTTTAGACCCACAACAGGAAAGAATTTGAGAAGGTGAAATAGGACAAGAAGAACATCAAAAAGAATCCAAGGATTCAAAGGTAAAATCACCCATGGAATATGAAAATGATCAACTGTGGACCCTATCCTTTGATGGATCCAAATCAAAGAAAGGTAGTGGAGCTGGTGTTGAACTCATCAGCCCAACTGGAGAAACATATTTGGCAGAACATAGGTTGCAATTCCCTTGTAGTAATAATGTGGCTGAGTATGATTCATTGGTCATTGGATTTCTCCTTTCTATCCAAAAGGGTGCCAAGATCCTACATATACATGGAGGTTCAGACATAGTCATTGGACAGGTACACAAGAAATATACATGCCATGATAAAAGATTGGGTCGTTATCGCAATAGAGTTTGGGACCTAATCGAAAGCTTTGATGCTTTCAATATTAAAAGGGTAAGTCGAACAAGAAATCCAGTAGCAAACTCTTTGGCTCAATCTGCAAGTTCATTGGAACCATTAGCCATGGATTGTGTGAAGAAATTCACGATTGAGCTAACTTAGTACCATCAGTTCTTGACAACATCACAAATTTTCAAGTGTTTGAAGATGATAAGCATATCCTCAATTTTCTCACAAGCTCGAGGGTATTTGAAGCACAAGTCATAGATGAAGGAGAACAACAACAAGCTCAATTTTAAATTGATGAGATTATGAATCTAAGGGAAAATACCATTCCAAAAGGAATTATTGAACTAGAGAGAATTTTTTATGTAGACAGACTAAATTCCCTCAAATACCAAAGTACTGAAGGAGGGGAATGTGAAAAGGTAAACTTGGGAACGAGAGAAAATGTCAAGAATGTATTTATTGGGAAGGTTTGTACTCCCACAGAAAAGGAAGAAATATTGAAACTTATGAAGGAATTCCCTAATGTGATTTCTTGGGGATATGAAGATCTAAAGACATATGATACATCTCTCATCACACATACTATTCTATTAAAGCCAAATAGTAAGCCATTTAGACAAAGGTAGAGACCAATAAATCCATTGTTAGAACCACTAATACATCAAGAAGTGAAGATGTTATTGTTAGCAAGAATTATATTCCCAGTTTGACACTCAACATGGGTCGCCAACCTTGTCCCTGTCAGAAAGAAGAATAGAAAGATAAGGTTGTGCGTGGATTTCAAAAATCTCAATAGAGCTTCAGAGAAGGATAATTATCCAATGCCATCATTAGATGAAGTGACACAAGTTGTTAACGATTCTCAAATGATGTCATTTTTAGATGGTTATTCTAGATATAACCAAGTGATGGTAGAAGAAGAAGACAAACTAAAGACGACATTCACAACTAAGTGGGGTACATTTTCTTATAGAAGAATACCTTTCGGTTTGATCAATGCAGGAGCCACTTTTCAAAGGGCCATGGATTATTCTTTCAGGGACTTAGTAAAAAAGTGCATCATCATATACATGGATGATCTCACAGTATTCTCTCAACGTAGGGAAGATCACATTAGTGATTTGAGGATAATCTTCCAAAGATGTAGAAGATATGGGATTTCCTTGAATCCAAAGAAATGCATGTTTTCTGTCACTGAGGGGAAATTATTAGGACATGTAATATCAGAACGAGGAATCTCAATTGATCCTAAGCACATCGAGGCAATATCAAAGATAGGATTGCCAGCTAGTTAGAAAGAACTAAAGTCATTCTTTGGTAAGATCAACTTTGTAAGGAAGTTCATAACTGGATTTGTAGAGAAAGTAAGGCCATTGAATGACATGTTAAAGAAAGGAGCAAGGATAGATTGGACACCTACAACAAGAAAGGCATTCAAAGAAATCAAGCAAGCAATCGTGGATGCTCCTATTTTATTGAGTCCGGACTACACCAAGCCTTTTATATATATTCTTTTGCCTCAGAACACACTTGTGCAGCTATCCTCACCCAAAAGGCAGATGATCAGGATGAACATCCTATTGCATTCATGATTTCACCCTTGAAAGACGTAGAATTGAGATATCCAAATATTGAAAAACAAGCTTATGCTTTAGTAAAAGAAATAAAGAAATTCCGAAATTACATCTTAAGAAGCAAGGTTTATGCAATAGTTCCTGATGCAGTAGTAAAGACTTTGGTAATGCAGAATGAATTGGGAGAAAGAAGAGGAAAGTGATTGGCAGTTATTCAAGAATATGACATGGAGCTACAACCAATGAAGTTGGTATGAGAACAAGCTCTAGCTCAAGCCCTGTCTACAACTGGTCCTAGGTTAGTACAACAAGTATATGTGTTGGAAGAAGTATCCTCGGATCAATGGTATAACGATATTGTTCATTATTTTTTGAACCATAAGTCTCCATCACACTTGAATTCTATTCAAAAGTGTTCATTGAGAATGAGGGGTCAAAATTTTATGCTTCAAGGATATGTGCTATATAGAAAGAACCATGATGGCATTTATTTGAGATGTGTTGGAAAGGAAGAGGCTGGACACATCATCGAGCATTTTCATTGTAAATATGGAACTAGTCATGGAAGTGGTTTGGCTATGGCTCATACAATATCAAGAGTAGGGTATTATTGGCCAACCTTGTTTAAAGACACTTATGAACATGTGAACACTTGTCACACATGTTAGATAGCTGCGAAATGTAAAAGAAATCATGCTATGCCATTACAAACTGTTATTGAAGTAAAACCATTCACAAAATGGGGGTTGGATTTCATTGGTCCCATCAATCCACCATAATCAGGAGACCACCAATATATCCTGACTGCTATAGACTATTGCACCAGATGGACTGAGGCTCAATTGCTAAAAAAATTGCACAACAAAGATCGTTATCAAATTTCTTGAAGAAACTATCATTACCAAGTTTGGATGTCCCCATGCATTTGTATGTGATAATGGTCCAGCATTTAGATCCTTGAAGTTCTCAAACTAGGCATTCGACTATGGGATCACACAGAACTTTTCATCAAATAGCTATCTGCAAGGGAATGGATTGGCAGAATCAACAAACAAAAATCTATTGAGTGCAATATAGAAGTTATTAGATAATAATCCTAGAGATTGGCATACACAGTTGAGATTTTCACTTTGGTGGATAGGATCAGAATAAAGAGTTCTTTGGGGACATCTCCATATCATTTGGTCTACGGACAAGATCCAATTTTTCCTATCCAATTGAGGATTCCAACAATACGATTCATGAAAGATTTTATGGAAGGTGAAGATAGAGTGTAGACACGTTTGACTCAATTTTTGGACTTGGAAGAAAAGAGAGATGAAATGTTGGAAACATTTGCTAAACATCAAGGAGTTGTTAAGACACAGTTTGACAAAATGGCAAACTTTAAAGAATTTCAAATTTCAGATTTGGTACTTCGCTGGGATAAGGCACATGAAAAGAAAGGTGGACATGACAAGTTTGATAATATGTGGAAAGGTCCTTATCAAATTTCTAAACTTTTGGGAGATAATAAATTCGAGCTTAAGACTCTAACAAGAAAGGAAGTCCAATTTCCCGTCAATGGGCAATTTCTCAAGCATTATTTCTACCCTTAGGTTTTCTTCGTGAAGCCTACATTGTACATAGCTAATTTAGGTTTTCCTTTGTGGTGTGTTTTTTCTTTTTTCTTTTCTTTTAGTTAGGTGGGGGTTTTGGTTTGTCTCCCTTTCCTAGTAAGGAGTTTTGGCTTTGCTTAGTTTAGGTTTATTTCCCTTGTTTGTTGTGTTTTCTTCTTTCCTGAGTTGTCTTCCTCATGTGGTTTGGTTTTCTCTCTTCTTTTGGTTTTGGCTTTGATTTTGGCTTTTGCTAGGTGGCTCATAGCTATGAGAATCTCTTTTTGAAAGTGGATTGGTGTAGTGATTGGGTTACTTCATCTAAAGATTTCATTGAGTTTTGTTTATTTCATTTCTCGGATAATTGTTATGAAGAGCATTAGAATCTTGCCCATCCTTCATATATTTTCAATGGGTTAGAAAACATAGTCCATTTATGTGTCTTTGGGAAAGGTCATGACTTGTGAAAATTTTAAAATCTTGCTTTAGCGCCACTGTAACTGCTAAACCCATGGTAAGCTTCATTGCTTACAAGCAAAGAGAAAAGGAAGAAATGAAATATCAATTCAAAAGTTTTTTAAAAAAAAGAATGATGAAATAATAAGATTGGCTTTGGGGGTACGCAAAAATCTCCATAGGTGTTCTAAAGAATAATTCACTAGAAGTGGAGCAATCTCCATTGGTTTTATAGCGATAACTCTGTCGGGGCTATGGACGCTTGACTAGAAGTGGGGCAATGTCCAAGATGCTTTTGAAGTCAAGAGGAACCAATAACTTTTCATGATAAATTCTAAGATTTCTTATGGTCTTGTCGAGCTAGAATTAATACATTTGCACACACTCGGGTTGTCATAGAGTAAATGTGTTTTGATCCAATATATGATTATTCTCCTCTTTTGAGCTTGTTTTCTCTCTTGTTGATGACATAAGATTGAGAAACCAAAGATTATGAGTTTCAATTGATTTTTATCCTTGAAATGTTTTTAACATTTCACCCATGGAGTCGCTAGATGTTGTGACTGGCAGTCACCATTGCCCAAGCCTAAGACCCCTGCTTTTATTAATTTGCAAGTTTCTCCTGTATTTTGTGGAGTGCAGGTCAACGAAACCAAAGGAATGGTCAAAGTGAAAAAAATCCCCAACTATTTTAAAACTATGATTTCAACATTCCATGGAGCGAGATTTTAAGATAGTGGAGGATTATTACACGAAGGACAGAATCCTCCATTTGGAGAAAAGCCCACTTTATACCATGGAGCACAGATTTAATTCGGTGAGGAAATATTGTGCAATGGACAAAATCCTTCACTCAACAAAAAGCCCGCTCCATGTAAATGTTGGACTACAGAATTGGGCTAGTCGTGGAATGTTTGATGAAGGATAAAATCCTTCATTCAAAGAAAATCCTGCTCCCACAAATTGTGGAGCGCATAATTGCGCCAGCTGAGGAAAGTTTCCTTTGGAAGGCTAATCCCTGATTGTTGTGAAATTGCATTTTTAACATCCATTCAAGGAAAAAGTATCAAAGGAGGAGGGGAGGTGCCGCACTTGGGTTGTCGGATTTTGAGTATTTCACAATGCTAAAGCAAATAAATGAAATCAAGGATTTTCCTCTCACTACACATCATAAAGATGCAAGGTCCATAAAGATTAAGAGGAGCAAAGTTGCTATGAAGTTTAAGGTTAGATGTTCAAAATACCTGTACGCTCTCTGCGTTTTTGACTCAGAGATGGCTAACAAGCTCAAGCAATCCCTTCCACCAGGTTTGACTGTTCATGACCTGTAATTTTCCACGAAAGTGCAAGTTTTAATAGGGCCTTGGATATTTAAATGTGCTACTTTGTTTTAAGAACTCTCATTTTTGTTGTGCAAGGATTTCTTTTTGACTTTAGCATGTTAAGTAGGCTAAATCTGTGTGACAACTTCACAGTAATTTTAGAACAAGTACATCTTGAAAATGTGTTAGCACATTTTTAGCTGTGAGGTTTCATGGGGAAAAATTTTGTGTTTTTGATTTTTTAGAAGCCCCATTTGTTGGCCTAAATGTGTAAAGAAAATGGAAGTCAGATCCACACTATTCAAAAGACTGGTATGATAGAGGTGTGAAGGTTTACTAGACTGAAAATTATAGAAAGGGAGCATGCATGAACTGTGGGGCAATGACGCATGATTCCAAATCTTGTATAAAAAGACCTCATAAAATTGGAGCAAAATGGACAAATAAGTGAATAACACTTAATGAGAAAGTGGAGAACTTTGAGTTTGATTACAATGGCAAACTGGATAGATGGAATGGCTATGATCCAATTACTTATGCTCAGGTTATAGATAGATATGAAGCCAGGGAAGAGGCAAGGAGAAAATATCTAAAAGAGCAACAGTTGAAAAGTTGGATTCAAAGAAAAGCAAAAAATGTTTTTTCTTTCAAAAAAGATTTTTTTTTTTGGATTTACATTAAAAATTAAATATTAGTTTTACCGATATTTAATTTGATTGTTTAAATAATCCAAAAATAATAATTTTAAAAATGGAGAAAAGTTGGAGATGAATTTGATTTGATTTTTTTTTTTTTCATTGAAATATGGAAATTAATTAAATATTGATTTTAATTGATATTTAATTAATAAAATTCAAAAAAAATCAAAATCAAAATGGGATAAAGAAATACTTAGCTTCATCATGGAGCTAAGAGCATCAAAATAGCAACTTTTTGAATCAAACATCAAAAAAGCGACAAGTGGCACAAAAGATGGAAAGCTTGATGGCTAAGTAAAGCAACTACCTAATTTTAGTCTACAACTTTAAAGGCATCTTTTTTGAAGGATGATTTATATAAGAAACCCTCTCATTCATTCATGCACACATAAAAATTTGAAGAGAAAAATTGAGAATAAGAGTGAGATTCAAGGAGTTCAAGGAAGCAGATTTTTGGGAAATTTTCTAAAATTGTTGAGGAGTTTTCTAGGAATTCGTGACAGAGGATTTTGAATCCAATTAGAAAGGAATTTTTTTTTGTAGTGAGTTGTGAAAATTGCATATTTCTTGCGGAAGTATTGAAAAGTGAATCTTGAAAGGAGTATGGAAATTTTGGCGAAAATCCAAAATCTTTGTTTTATAGACAAGTTGTATCTGTTTGTTTTTAATACTTTCCTTGCATAGTCTTATGTGTGTACATTTTCTATTTTGCAGGAAAGGAGAATGGTAGAGCCCAGGGGAACAAGAGAAACACGAGGAAAACTAATAAAGAATGAAAGGAGAGGATTCTATCTTGAATCCAAAATTGTGTCAAAGTGGGCAGAAATCTGAGATACAAGCCTTGGCGGCCTTGATTTGAAAGATTTTAACCAGAGAATGCTCGGATACAATGACTATCACCCGACACACCTAGCCACAAGAATTGTGAGAAGTGGAATTTTTGCTGCAGTTGGTTTCCCTCCTTCTTTTCAGCATCCAAAGTTAATTATGGAATGTACCAAACACTACAGTCCTAGAGATAGAACCATCAAGGATTCTGAATGAAATGTTCTAGCAGATTTTTCTCCGGCATCCATTTCTCAAGCATTTGGAATTCCTTCTCACCCAAGGATGGTCACAAAAACATAGGAGCAAGCACTGAGAATCTATACCTCTGGAGTCCATTTCTGTGAAGAAATAATTAACAAAAGATGGTTGAAAAAGAATAGATCACATCATTCCAAGATTTCTAAGGAAATAGTATGGTTCGATTTTCGGAGGGAATATAGTGACATGGTCATGATGTTGACTCGCATATTTGGCATGCCTCATTCTTATAGATTTGAATCTTGGATGTGGTATTTTGTTGAGCAAGTGATGGAGGAAGGTGATAGAATAGATTGGGCAGGGCTCACAAGTGATAATTTAAATGAACAGTTGATGAATCTAGAGCATACAAGGAAATTTTAGATGAGTTCATATGTCATCTACATGCTAGCACGAAGGAAAAATTATGATGGACTACGATGCAAAGGACCAATTGGAAGTGGAAGCCAACACCTCAAAGTCCATTAATGTTACCCGTAGTTGCATTTTTATTCAAAGGATAATTACATGAGGGTTAATGATATATTTGCCATGCGCATAGTAAGAACACTACAAAAGAGGCCACATATAAGAATGCCAACAGGTGCAATGAAGTTGGTCGAGGAATATGGCGCCTGGTTCATTCAGTTTCCCACCTTTTCATACATCCAAGTTCAAGGATTCTCCACGGAGCCATACAAACTTCCCAGGTACCCAATGGACAAGATGACCTTGTTAGAGCTTACTCGACAACTTACAACCTATGACAAGATTCAAAAAGGGAAGAAGAAGTTGGGATTGCAGTTTCCAATTTCCATAGGAGAAGGGAAAACTGAGGTATGCTCATGTCTAAAAGCTGCAGAGAGATCATCAGATGAGCTCCACTTCTTCTGCCTTCCGCTTTATCCAAAAAGGAATGATTTTGATCCTTACAATAAGATCTCATCAGTAGGAGGATCAAAGTACCAACACAAGGTTCACCTTGAAGACTTTTAGGCAAATGCAGCAAACGAGAATGAGATTAGAAAAAGGTTGCATTCAAGACTACCGTTGAAGATTATTAGAGCATGCAACATATTCAAGGTTCCTAATCAAACGGAGGAGGACCCAAATGTGATGTGAAAGGGACTCAATCCAAAAATGATAGCTCAACCATATGATTGGAAGAAGAAAGAAATTACAGATCTCGAAGCTCTTTCAAAACCAGTCTTAGATTTTACAAACTGGTGGATCGAGCGTAAGCTTGAAAAATTAGTTGCACATTCACATATAGGTTGCTTGGCCATAGACCACTTAGGGATGAAAGACCAAGGAAAATATCTGAAGGGACTGTTGAGGAAAGAGGAACTCCATCCGAAGATGTAGGAACCAAGAAAGGGAAAGAGGTACCTTGAGAAAAGCATCCTAGGATTGACGAAGTCATCTAGGAACCTCAAAATAAGAAGTAAAAACATGGAGATCCTCCCTCTTCTCCAAGTTGAACTCCAAGTGTCTAAGAGATAGAAACATTTGAAAGGTAGGATGCAAAAATAAGTATAAGGAGATTTGAGCAAGAAGAGAATTTGGATAGGCCAATTCATGATAGGTTGAGTATAAATGCCTATGAAAAGTCCATGCAAGAAAGAGGGAGAGATCAAGATATTGCTACAGAGGAAAGTCTCGCTACAATCTTAGAGCGAGAAATGATTAATGATGGAGATGGTCCACTAGAGGAAGAAAATCCGAGAGTAGAAATACATCTTCAAAGTTCTGAAGTTGTAGTTCTTGAGGTTACAATGGATAGTCTAGGAGGTGAAGACGAGATTGACATTCGAGTGGTTCAAAGGAAAGAACAATTGGTAATTCTGAGAGACCAAAGTATACCCATTTCGGAATGGTTGAGGCAACAAATTCAATTGCGTCAACAAAGGGAGGTGTATCCAACAATTCAATTACAAGAAATTTTGGACCGATCAAACCGATCAGAAGAACAAGGGAAAGCAAGAACATATACTAAATTCATCAGAGGAGAATTAGGATCAAGAATCTTGCAGATTGCAACTCCCACAGTTAACAAAGGAAAAAATCAAATTGCTCTAGATGAATATCATGTTATGGAAGTAAATCTTGGTCGGGCCTCCCGAGAGGAAATATTAGAAGAATTTGATGACTCTACACAGGCTTTGAAGGATAGGTTGAAGAAAGTAGAAGGAGGGTATGAAAAGCAGAAACGAGAAATGCGGGCCTTATTTTAGTACATCAATAACTTGCCTCATCCAGTAAAAGAGGAAGGTCCATCATTTGTGCCTCCAACAGGTGTTTCCAGTGAAGTGGCAGGTGCTATTGATAGAATCAAGCGGATTGCTCAGGGTGCAAAGATTTGGATCGAAGGAATTCAGGAGGTAGCCTTCAAACATGCAGAAGCATTGGTTGTACTCTCTAGGATCCAATGCATGGAGGAATCATGGGTGGATGAGCATATTTACCAAGAAGAGGTGATTGCCGACATTCAAAATCTGATGGAGACCCCAAAGAAAGAATTGTTTGATGGTCGAGTTATCAGCGAGGGGGATGTCTATGATTTTATTCAATGGTACAGTGCAGTGATCATAGCTAAGGAAATGTTTGAGAGCTTTACTAGGGAATCCAATCGATGAAAGAAGATTGTTGATAACATCAAGCAAGGAATATCAAATGCAGTTCCATCCTTATTATCACAGAGATTGGTGGAAGAAGAAATGACAACTAATAATCTGAAAGTCAAGTTAGAGGAATTCTTTCAACTAAATGTATATGAAAGAGATGATTTTGAGAACTTCTCCATCTTCTCAAATACAATGCACACTACTAAGGACTTACTACCAGATTAGGATGAAAGCTTGGGAAAAGCATAAAGAGCAATTGCAGTTCTAGAATTCAAGAAAGAATCTGCACCGAGCATTAGTACAAAGGAGTTGGAAACAATGTTAGATTGATTTCGATCATTCAGGTAGAAAAATCAAGGATAGATGCATTAAATGCATAGTGGGTGTTCTTAGGGATCATTTATTACACCCGACTCCTTCCTAAACGAGCATGTATAGTGGGCATTTATTACCCACTACAGTAGTGGATTCCTTGTTGCATTAATATAGATTCCTTTCCTTTACCCTAACCCTAATCGAGGACCTATATAAAGGCCTCATTCCTTATTTGTAAAGGGAGATTTTTTATGAGATTATTGCTATTAGTTGCTGAGATAATAAAGTTTTCATTGGAGTTTGGTGAATACTTGACGTGTCTTAGTGCTTGCTTGTTCTCCTAAATTCCTTCAATTAGATTAAGTTTAGCATAGTCAATGTGTGGTGATTACAATGAAGAATATGATGGTGTATTGATGAGTTCCTTTGGTTCATACTTTTGACGTTTTAGTGATTCTAACTCGTTGTGTAAAGTTAGCTTGAACCTCTTTCATGCATATTTTCAACTTCTATCATTCGTATACATTGTTCTTTATGATGGTGTATGTGGTGATATGAAAATCTCTGGCATAACCCTTGAAGATTGCATCGATTCACGCATAGTTGTAATATAACTTGGCAAAGCAAAATTCGGTATATTGAGGAATTTGTCCACTTGAATACTATTATTTGTTATCACTACCCTTAGCATTAGAATAGAGTTCTTGAACCCTATCCTATTGAATTTTTGCATATTTTGTGAAAACTCCAAAAAAAGCACGTCATTGCAAAACCTTAGGATAGCTCCCACATCCAGTATGGCTTGAAATGAATCTAAATAAACACGTAAAGCCCCTTGTGATCATCAGCAAATCACATCAACCACCAATCTTATCCACAGTCAAGACCTGGCATTAAAAGAACCTTGAAGTCATTGTATGATCTTCTAGCAATCTTAGCATACATAAGTCTTTATTCAAGAGAGGATAAGATATTTCGATATTTTGTTCTACTGTTTGGTGAGTCATAAAACACACATCAACACTACTTAACACCTTAATATAGATGTCTTCCCTTTTGAATATAAATAAAATTTCTCTATAGAGATGAGTGTCATAAGAGTTAAACAAATTACTTTTCATAGTGTTGCCCAACACATACTTAAAATGCACCAATAATTATACACTTTTGGACAAATGACCTACAGTAGTCACTTACAAATGTCTAACAAAAAATAATGGAAATGTCAAGTGTTAACCAAAAAAATTCTAAGAAATGATCAGCTATTTACAAGCATCGTATCAGATAACACTGATGAATTGTACAAATCTATTGATTATTATTGACAAAAACTTTTTTTTTATAATATCATATAAAATAACATACATGTACGAATGTAATGCGATATTTATAACCTACAAGGCTTTGTTTATATTGAAAACACGTCATTCTGAACATTCGCAGAACATTGATTCATCAAATCCAAGCGCTGTTAAAACAGTTTTGACAGGCATGTGATCGTTCCTAATGCAGAGCTACAGTAAACACACACAACTTTCACTATCATATTCTATGATAATCTACTAATGCAGAGCTACAGTAAACACACACAACTTTCACTATCATATTCTATGATAATCTACGCCTAAATCAAATCCCAAAACTTTAAACAGCTGGATAAGACTAACAAACACTAATTGCAGTTCCTTATTCTCTTCCTAAAGATGATCTACGCAAATTACATCTTCATTCCTGTGCTCTACTTATTTTTCTCTTCATTTTTTCCATGGAGATCAGAGACTGTATCCTTCCTTGGTTCTTTTGGAGCATTGACCGGTTGACTATTATGATGTCCAGGATCTCCTTTATCAACTGGCGGTTTCGGTGGATCCTTCACGCTCTCAGTAGCAGCCTGCGCCCACAAAAAAAAACAACCGAAATCCAAGAGTTAAGTTTTAACGAATTATTTAGTAGCACGTTGTTATCGTGGAATTGTTTCTTTGCTATTTTGAGAACCCTTCCAGTCACAGATTAAGCCCAAAAATACACTCAGTAAAGAATGAAGTAAAATTACTCTCAAAAGCTTAAAAGGGTCCGTCTGTTCTAATGCAGACTTTAGCATAAAGAAAACCAGCAAGCAATTGAAAGAAATTCCGCCCACATCTGTTACTAAAATTCTATAACTCCCAACATGCAACCGTACATAGTAATCTCTAATAGTTGTCCAATGTGGTATACTTACAGTAGAAAACAGTTGAATAAGTCCTCCAGAGGCATGCTTTGATTTCCCTGAGAAAATAAATCCAAAACCAAATAAAAGCAAGTAGGAAAAACAACGAAAGATAATAGAGAAAGGGGAATATCTATCCAAGATTTCATTTTTGAAGAGATCTACTCTTAGAAAACTTACCAGTATATCCGTTTGGAAGAAAAAGGGGTCCGCCTTGAACAAAGTTCAGATTTCTGAGAGCAGTGGGAATGGAGAGTTTGAGGGCTGATCCCATGCAAATATTAGCCATGTTGAGGCTTGAGAGGAGTGGTAAGAGTCTCCTTACAAATAATTCTCTCTTTCACATGTGAGTTGAGTGCCTCGGAGAAATTGTCAGGATGTTTCGTAGAAGTTATCGGACTGTAGATTTGACCGGATGTATTATTATTAATTAAATATCAGAAAACTCTCTGCTGTGATATTTAATTTAGTTAATAAATACTGTAAAATGTGCAGTCTGATGACTGCAAAGACAGTGCGTTTCTCGGGAAATCCTTCATTTTTGTCGTATGTAAAATAGAGTTGGTCTGGCGATAGATTATTTAAATTTATTATTATGATAATATGGATATCTATTGGCTCCTATCTATGTATTGAAAAGTGGTCTAATTGACCTAGAAGCTATTTTAGAAGAGTTTCTCTATATGCTCAGGTAATATTGAAATTGGTTGTGATAATTTTATGGGTATTCAGTTTATTTTTGTCTTAATAAAGACTTTTAAACAAAATAATCTTATGGACACTCTCCCCATCTTATATGTTGTTGAGGAAAAATCATTTGTGAGCTTAGATAGGTTCTTTAGTTTTGTGGTTCATTAGATAATGTTATTTTTAGGCAAGAGTGGAACAGTGTTGCTGATTGTTTAGTCAAATGGGCTTATGTTCATGTGTGGAATGTTGTAGATAAAAGACAACTTCCTCCAAAAATGGTTTCTTTGTTAGATCAAATAGTAAATAGTGATAGGTCTCATGTCCCTCTTCTCTTACCTTTTTTGTTCTTAATATATTTTTACCCCTCTTTTAGTTATAACAGTTGAAATTTTCAAAACTCATAATTTTAAAAGTACAGTTGTTATTTACTTTTTAATCAAGTAGCTAATGCAACTTTTTAAAGAAATTTATTATGTATACAAATCTCAAAAAATGGTCATTTCGAAGTGTAGTTCAATAATTATTTAAAGATATTAATTGTTGTGCATTACAATCACCTAAAAAAAAATATTCCTATACAAACCTATATACTTATTTTTCTCCACAACTTATTTTGAACTATTACAAGAGATAACTATTGATATATGTGAAATTTATTACTGAACTTTTGTTAATCAAAAAAATTAAAATAGCAAAATATGAATGATCATTAAAATAAGACCCTATTACAATTCACAAAAAAGGGGCCGGGGGATACAGGATCAACCGCCAATGAGTTCTGACGGCCGAAATCGGGGAAAACAACATGACCTCAGCCAGAAACTATTAACTATTCATCAAAAAAACCGAAGGAAGATCATCTTTATCAGGAAATCCCTAGCAGCAGGATCTGGGGTAGTCCCAGTCTCCGCATCCTTCTTGTCTGGCCGCGGAGGAGAATTTACTGAAAATGACTATTCATCGAAAAAAAAAAAAGACCCTATAAACCTAGTCCAACTCCTTTTTTTTGATCTATTTTTATTTTCATTTCCATTTTGACTGGATGGAGTCTCTGAGAAGCGTTGGTTGCTGGCTAGGCTAGGGTTTTTCCCCTAGCCTGTTCTTGGTGTTTGATCTTTACTATTTTTCTGTTCTGTTTGGATTGTTAGCTACTGGACATAATTTGCGTCGGTGTTTTTGGAGATCTTCTGCAGTCAATTTTGGATTGGGGGTTTTATTGTTTGCATGGCAGGGTCTGGGATTTCTTCTTCGTTGGTGAGAACAGATGGTTCTTCTCCAACTATGCATGCAATGCGATCTGAATCGTTTTATTCAGGGGAGATCTCCAAGCTGAAAAAAGTTAATGGTTGTCTTCCGCGTAGCCATGATCGCCCTGTTCTGGTTATTCCTCCAACGGCTGTAATGGAGGACATTGATTATTGGACCAAGCATGCTTTGATATGCAAATTTCTTGGAATCCGAATTTCCCTATCCGCTCTTGAGGCATGGATCTGCCGCTCTTGGCAGGTGGAAGGCGATATGGAGATTATGTTGGCAGGGAATAGTTATTTCTTTGTTGTATTCTCTTGCATGTCTGATCGTGATCGTGTTTTTGAAGGAGGCCCTTATTTCTACAACAATGTGGGGTTATTTGTCAAACCTTGGCATTCAGGTTTTAATTCTGCTGAGGATCTCCCTTCAACAATGCCAGTTTGGGTTCGCTTGCCTCGTCTTCCCTTGGAATTTTGGCGTGAAGACATCCTTCGACAAATTGTTGCTTTGTTGGGGAAGCCAGCTGCGATTGCACATCAAACCCTCGATAAAAAGGTTATTTCTTTTGCTAGAATTTGTGTTGAAATTAATTTGAATAACCCATTACCAGATTCTCTGGAAATTTGTCTGGGGGATTCTTCTTGGGTGCAGCAGTTAGATTATGAATCCCTCCCTTTCCGTTGCCGGATTTTTCATGAGTATGGTCATTTACTGCGGTAGTGCCCCCGTAACTCGAGTTTCAAAGGAGTGGATTGGTCTACAGCTGGTAATGCTGGTGGTTTGGCAGATACTACAGGGAAAGGACAATCTCAAATGGTTAATACTACCAAGGGGATGAATCCACAAGATGCTACAGGTAAGGGTAAGGCTCCAATGCAGGATAAGGATGGATTTACCCCTGTTCGTCCCCGAGCTAAGGGACGTGGTCAAAAGAGGCCTTTGAAAGAAAGATTATCTGATTTAGGTTTTAATCGTTTTGAGGTGCTGGATAGTATGGTTCTGCAGGAGGGTATTCCTCCTCCTATCTCTTCTGATCCAGCTTGCCCAGATGAGAGATCTGTTCCTAATGATGCTTGTGGGGCATCTCAATTTGTAGTATATCAGAATTGTGAGGTTCCTGTAGCTCCTATGACAGCGGCTCTGGTGACTCCTGCAGTGTTGGAAGATGATGATGTTGTTTTGGCTGACTTGGTTAAGGATGTGCTACCATCAGGTAAGGGCAAGGGATCTCCTCTCCCCTTGGGGTTGCTGCCTCAACCCTTTAAGCGGGCTTCTTCTTCTCCCCCTCTAAGGAGTGGGCGCAAAACAGACCAAGAGAAGATTAAACTCACAGGAGATATATTGATTGAGTCTGGTTCAGTGAAACCTTTGGATTCTCATTTTCCCAAATCTACCCAATGATGATTATTCTCTCATGGAATGTAAGGGGGTTGAATAGCATCCCTAGAAAAAAGGCTATTCATAACTTGGTGGTTTATCATAGTCCTGATGTTTTTTGTATCCAAGAGACTAAGCTCTCTATGGAGTCTATGGTCCAACATGCCTCTAGTATTTGGTCTCGTGGCCAATGCCAGCGTGTTGGGGCAACAGGCAGTGCTGGTGGTTTAGCTATATTTTGGGATCCTCAAAAAATTTCTCCTCTTGGCTGGATGTCTTCTCGCTCAGCTCTCTCTATGGTAGCTTCTGCTCTAGACTCAGGAGAGGTAATCATGGTTACTAATGTGTATGCACCTGTTGATCTTGTGGGAAAGGAGGAACTTTGGGAACATATTCAATATGTTAGAAATTTTCATCCTTATCATCCTTGGGTGTTAGCAGGGGACTTCAATTCAGTTTTAAGTCTGGAAGAGAAGCATGGTGGTTTGGCTAGATTGGGGCCTTCTTCTGCTCTTCTTCGGCAACACATATCTCTTTTGCATCTCTCTGATGTTAAGCCTTCTAATGGCCTCTATACCTGGAATAATCGCAGGACTGGTGTTGCTGTTATCTCAGAACGCCTGGATAGATTTCTTGTTTCTTGCTTCTGGCTTAGTGGCACCCTTACTATCTCTTCAGAAATCCTTGATTGGAGGGGTTCAGATCATTGGCCAATCAAATTTTTCGCTATAGGGGCTTATGTTCCAAAGCATCCTCCTTTTAAGTTCCAGCTGATGTGGCTTCGTGACTCCTCTCTTCATGATTTTGTTTTTTGTTGGTGGAAAGATGGTGCCCCTGCATATGGTACTGCAATGTTCTCATTTTCTAAAAGGCTTCAATATGTTAAAAGGCAGCTCAAGATATGGAATAGGGAATGCTTTGGGAATCTTCACTTTATGAAGAGGCTTGCTTAAGAAAATCTTGATGTCATCACAAGGGAGATTAGAGATCAAGGTTTCTCGGAGGATCTTGGCCAGGCTGAATCCCTTGCTTCTAGAGCTCTAGAAGAATGGGAACTTCGAGAGGAAATTTTTTGGAAGCAAAAGGCTCGAGTTGATTGGCTCCAGGAAGGTGATTGAAACACTGCCTTTTTCCATAAAATAGTGCAATCTCGCCGAAATCAGAGCACTATCTCTTCTTTGGTTAATTCTCAAGGTATCCAACTGAATTCCTTGCCAGCTTTGTTCCGGGAGGCTATTTCGTACTTCTCTACCCTCTTCTCTGAGGACTCTCCTCCTGTTGATAATGAAGAAAATATTATTTTGTCCTGTATTCCTTCCCTTATCACTCAGGAAATGAATGATTATCTCATGCGTCCTATCACTTTGGAAGAGCTGGAGGTGGTGGTCTTTGGCATGCCTAAGGGGAAGGCTCCTGGTCCTGATGGTTTTCCAATTGAATTCTTTCAAGAATTTTGGGACATCATTAATCATGATTTGTTGGAGGTGGTTAAAGAATCCTATGCTAGCAAGCAGATGCTTCGAGCTTTGAACTCTACATTCTTGACTCTTACTCCTAAGAGAGAGGGTGCTAATCAATTAGAGTTTTTTAGACCAATTGCCTTATGTAATGTGGTCTACAAAGTTATTACTAAGCTGATTGCTGAGAGACTGAAAAGGTGGCTTCCCATTATTATCTCAGAAGAACAAGGTGGTTTTGTTGCTGGAAGACAAATTTTGGATGGGGTGGTTATTGCTACTGAGGCTATTCACTCTATGGCTACTTCAAGGGAGAGAGCCATGTTTGTTAAGCTGGATATGGCTAAGGCCTACGATAGAGTTAAATGGAGCTTCCTAAGGAGTATTCTTCTTTCTTTTGGATTTAGCTCTGACTGGGTGAGTTGGATTATGAGTTGTGTTACTTCTGCCTCTTTTTCTATTCTTATTAATGGTCAACCTTCACAACTATTTGGTGCTTCTCCGCTAGGGTGACCCTCTCTCCCCATATCTATTCATCATCATGGCTGAAGGCTTGGGTAGATTCATTAAGCATCAGGTGTCCCAGAATTCTATTCAAGGCTGGCGGTGGGGTAATGGCTTACCTTCTCTTTCCCATCTTCAATTTGTTGATGATTCTGCTTTTGCCGATCTTGCTAGGATCAAGGAAGCTGAAGCCTTTCGACGTGCTTTGGATGTTTATTTGGCAGCTTCAGGCCAAAAAGTTAATGAGCACAAATCTTTCATTTACTTTTTAACACTCCTGATTCTATTCAGCACAGGATTGTTGGTATCCTACGGTTTCAGATAGGTTCACTTCCTTTGACTTATCTTGGCATTCCTATTGCTGTTTCCAGGCAGCCACGTCTCTTCTGGCAAAATTTGATTACCAAGCTTCAGGATAAGGTAAATCATTGGACTCATAGATGGCTTTCTACTGCTGCCCGGGTTACTCTTCTTCAAGCTGTTATCCAAGCTCTTCCTACTTATAGAAGCATGGTTCATGTTGCACCTATTTACTTTCTCAAGGAGTTTGATGCTCTTTCTCGACAATTCCTTTGGAGTGGTAATTTGCGTAGTACTAAATGGAGCTTGGTTAATTGGGCAACTGTTTGTAGGCTTAAAAAGGAGGGTGGTCTTGGTCTTCGTTCTGCTCTATTGAGTAGACAAGCTTTGGCTGCTAAACTTTATTGGCGATGGTGCTCTGGACAGCATCAACTTTGGGCTCGTATTATCACTCATAAATATTTTCATGGTGCTGATCCTTGCTCTGTTTCTGCACTTCCTCTTGAAGGTCGTGGCTCAATGGTTTGGCATACTTTGAAGACAGGTGCAATGTTGGTGAAGAGGGGTCTATTCTGGATATGTAAAGGAGGTTCTCAGGCTTTGTTTTGGTCTGATGTTTGGCATGGATTCCCTTCCATTTTATCCATATACCCTCATCTTTAGCCTCTTTGTGACTCTTTTCTTGCCGCTGGATGGGATAAAGTGGCTCATTACAAGACTCCTTATAAATTGGGACCTGTTGTTGGTTATAGATGGAAGCATTCCTCTGATTGGCCTCCTGGAGGTACAGACATGGATCGTCAGGAGCTTTCTCAAATTCTGGCCTCTAGAGAGTGTTCCTCTTTGCTTGGTCCAGATGTATTGGCTTGGGGCGGTACCTTGTCTGGTAAATATCATGTCTCTGCTGGGTATCAGGAGATAACTAGACAATTATTTGGGGATGCTTAGGTCCTTTGGTGGAAGCAAGTCCGGAATAAAGTTTCTTGGTCCAAGTGCAATTTTTTCATGTGGCTAGTGGCTCACAACCGTTGTCTTACCTGGGATAATCTTTGTAAACGTGGATTTCAGGGCCCCTCTTATTGTGTTTTGTGTGGTAATGGAGAGGAGTCTGTCTCCCATCTGTTTTTCCATTGCTCCTATTCTACTCAGATATGGCACCTTTGGTGGAGCGCTTGGGGTTGCTCTTGTCGGCATGCTTCCTCTTTGCCTGAGTTCTGGGCTCGCTTGGGTAGTGCTCCCTCCAAGTCTTCTTCTCTCCATGCTGCTTGGATTGTTGGCCCATCTTTCATGCTTTGGCATATCTGGTTGGAGAGGAATCGTCGCATATTCCAAGATGTTCGGCTTGGTGTTTTGCATCTTTGGTGGAAAATATCACATTCTCTCCAGGAAACTATTCTTGTGAAGTGTGAGCTTGATGAGGGTATGGATTCGGTTGATCTTGCTATTTGTAATCGCCTCAATTTTCATCTGCAGGATGGGGTTGCAGCTCATAGGTTTCCTTCTATGTCCAGGCAGCTTCACCATCAGAGGAAGGGTCGGGTTAACCGGGATGGGCACTGGACTCCTCCTCCCTGTGGAGTTCTGAAAATTAACACTGATGGTTCTTCTCGTGGGAATCCTGGTCCAGCTGGTATTGGCGGAGTGGCTCATTGTAGTTCTGGGAATGTTAAATTTTTCTTCTCAATTCATAAGGGTGATTATACTAACAATCTCATGGAAGCTCAGGCTATTTTATATGCTGTGGAACAGTGTTTCTTGTGGGGATGGAGTAAGATTATTTGTGAGTCTGATTCCCAGGTGGTGGTGAACATGCTTTCTTTGCAAGAGCTTGAGGATGTTAGTTGGTAGCTGGCCACTGTTGTTAAGTAGATTCTTTTCTTCTCTTCCTCTTTTCAGTTCATTAGGTTCAAGTATATTCCGCGAGAATGGAATAGACCTGCTGATTGTTTAGCCAAATGGGCTTCTAGTCATGATCCGGGTTGGAATATTAGGGATAGGGGGCAACTGTCCTTTGAGATGGTGCAAGAATTTGATGATCTTGTTGCTCAGGATCGAGCTCCTTGTTGAGCTCTCCTTGTTGTATTCCTTTCTGTCTTAATAAATTTTTACCCCTCTTTTTGCAAAGTCCAACTGATCTATTAAATAAGTACACCAGTCCTTTGACATCCTAGCATCCACAACACATTAAAGTGAAATATTTGTCCAATAATACATACAATGACCCTAGAGAAAATATTTTGTTAAAATTGCAACGTGATACAATCCTATATTTCGTTGGGATCTCTAACATGAATTCCTTTTTCGTAGAGGCAGAGAGAACTTTCGTCCTGGTTTCCAACAGTTTTGAGAGTCACGAGTCTAGTTGACTCGAGCTTTACAGTACACCAGTCAACTTAGCCATATTCATCATCCACTCAGGACGCTGTCGGTGACTGAAATGAAGTTATAGTAACGCATTTATTTATATCATTCTTACTGTCTAGTAGGTGCTTCTCTTAAGTGCTTGGAACCTTTAAACACTTGAATTTTGTGGGCATTCAGACTTAATCATACCCTCAGTTGGGTTAAGTTTTCATCTTTCAATGTGGAATCTCTGACTTGTTTAGCTTTTTCTGCTATTAGTGTTATCCAATTCATTCTGTTTGGATTAAGGCAATTTTTTTCAGCTGTCCAACGTATCAGAGTGACGGTCCCCAGTCAATTTGTAGGAACTTATACTATTTTCTATAATTTTTGAAATTCGGGAAGCTGTTGATCCTTTTAGGCTTCTTCAGAGCCTTATAGACTTTTTAAAAAATAATTAAATTTTATAAACTTGGTGATTATTTTGGGGATCACTTGATTTTGACAGGTATTGCAATTGTTCTTGGGTTTTTGGAAAATCTTAGTTAAAAGCTTTCTGATACCCATTTCCTTCTATCTGCGTTCATCACAATAACGTCAACATAATCATTTCCGACATTAAGATAATCATCTTTGCAAATATTGATATTTGCATTGGACTAGAAAGATAAGTCTTTGTGGATTGCTCCTTATGAGCATCATAGCTCTATGTTGTTTCAACTTTTAATTATCCCTTCTGCAACTAGAATATGTATAAACATGCAAAACAGTCTTCAACAAGAAATAAAACAGAAAATGTGAAAGGAATTATTTCTTTGTTTTCCACATCTTTTGTCCCAATTTTTAAGCCGATAGGCTTATTACTATTAGACTTGTCGCCGGATTGTTGTGTGACAAACCGGCAATGTAGGACACCGTAGAACAGGAAAATGACCCCGTAAAAATCAAATCCCCCCTTTAAAAGAAGCAGCTCGGAAAGGATGAAAAGCTGCAAGTTCAAGCGTTGTCAGTAATAAATCTAATGCTGGAGTCTTGTCGTAACGACAGGCAACTTATAGTTTGGGAGTCGAGACCATGTATACATTGGACCAGCACAAAGCCTTCGGTGTTATGATATGCGTTTTGTTTTTCTCCAAAGCCAACGTACACATATTAATTGTCGCCCAGACGAGACTTATTATTTAGTCTTATTATTTAGCCATCAGAAACTGTGTCAACGGGAAAGGGTGGTCTAATTGGTATTGATTATCTGTGGGCTTGAAATAAATTGAGGGATTGAAAAGAGTGACGATTGTGGGCACAGGTCATTGGGATTTTTTATGGGTGTTCTAGTCTGGAGTGTGGGGAAAGCAATTTAATATTTGAAATCCTTTAATTTGCTTTTATTTCTCATTTTTTTTGGTTTAGGCCGGTTTGTTCAGGCTGTGATTTGATTGACTTAAAAAAAAAAAGTAATTAAATAGGTTTTATAGTCCCCCTCAATGGGATTTGAACTTGTGACCTCTCTTTCAAGAGTACAAGTTCTTCACCACTAGGCCACTGATTCACTTTGTTCAGTCATTTTAGGTTATAGACTGACTAAGAATGCTCTGATTATCTGGCGGTGTCTGACGCTAATAAAATGAGAGACCACCCAAACAAAATATTTCATTGAAGTTCTAGATTCTACTAGAAAATAGTTCATAGAACCAAGTCATCGATTATGCTCTAATCATCATGGTGGAGGAAGTTTATCAGTTTGGACAATTGCCATGGGCGAAGAGGGGACTACCTTTACAACTATGCTCTTATGTGTACATTCACGAAAACCTAAATTTATAATTTAAGAAAAAAAATGCATTATTCTTATTAAAAAATATTTTTATTAAAATTTAAAATATTTTTATAATTAATATTTCAGTTCCACGGACTTAAATCTTTATTTTCTCTTTTTCAATTTCTAAGAATTTGATAGGGCATGATAATAGATAAGGAAGTAATAAAAAATATTCTAATTTAATCTACTTAAAACTTGATTTGATATATGTAGAACATATATATTATTTTATTTTATAATTTCAATTTTTGAATAATATATGTTGATCCTTTCATAGTTAAGTGTTTTAGTGTGATTATTGAAATAATATTTTTAGAATAAAAAGTTTTTAATAATATATATTAACCCTTGAATAGTTAAGCCTTAAAGTCTAACTATTTAAATAATTATTTAAGACTAAATAAATAAATAATTAGCTTTGATATAGAAGGATTGTTTTATAAATTAGATCTTAAAAAAATTAATTCTTTTAAATGTGAGATGTCTTGTTGAAAATGTTATGAGCCTATTTATTCATTTGTTAGGATTATTATTTTAGATAAGGAAACACTTTAGAATTTCTATAGTGTTTTATCTTTTCTTTAGTTTAACTCATTATCCTTAAATTAAATTGGTCAAAAACTTGAGCCTAGACATGCAAAATGGAAATGGGGAAGAAAAACATAGGTTATCCATTTCATAAAGAAAGTAATAGCTAGAGGAATCGGTAGATATAGGGAGAGATGCAAAGAGAGAGAGGGCAATAGGGATAGGGAGATAGGGAGTGATAAGGAGCTTGAGAGGTAGAGAGAGTAGGGTAGTGAGTAATATGAATGTTTGTGTGTGTGTGTGTGTGTGTGTGTGTGTGTGTGTGTGTGTGTGTGTGTGTGAGAGAGAGAGAGAGAGAGAGAGAGAGAGAGAGGGTTGGACAAGGTCATGATAGGGAGGGAGAATGAAAGGAGTGTTTATGTGTGTCTAAGAGCTCTATTGATTCACTCTACTAATTTTTTAAACTTTCATATCTCATTGCAGTTATTTCTTAAGGTGATTTAAATGAACATAACAAATTCAAAGATTCAATTTTGAATTATTGACTTGAAAGGATAGATTGTCCATTTCATATTAGAAGGTGAGAATAACACACAAATATAATTATGCCAATTTTTTTTTACAATATATGAGATACAAACCCAACACAACATTACCAAGAGCTTCTAATGAGTCATGTAGACACATACTTAAGTATTGATGGAAATGAAGAATTTGATTGGTCTATACATTTTTTTGCTACTAGTGATGGAGTAAAGTTGCATAATAAAAAGATGGTTGAATTAGTAAATTGTCTAACTACAATAAGTACAACAATGTATTATGCAAGCAAAGATAACATCCAGATGTATGATGGATTATTAGAAAAATGTATACTACTTTGTAGAGGATAGTTCATAATGCTTACAATGAACATTTGGATAGGAACTTGCCTTGTTAATGGAGCTCTTGGTGAGATTATTGATATTATTTATAGACTAAGTAGTGAGCCACAAGACATCCTCATATGTATTGTCACGCATTTTGAGAATTATAATGGACCACCATGGCACCATGAGGATCCCAAATGTGTGCCAATAGTGTGTGTCACTCTAGGTAGCTGAAGACAAGGGCCAATCCCCATGTCATGGGCTATCACTATACACAAATTTCAATAGCTCATGGTATAGAAAGAAATACTAGATATCAATGTAGTCGAGAGATGAGGCCTAATACGTTTTACGGATGCTCCAAAATGAAAAGTTATCCATATAGTCTAATCATGAATAGCAATACAATTCAAAATTCAAAATTTTACTCAAACTATAAAATTGAATCAAAATTAGCAACAAAATAATAACCATTCAAACTACTTATCAAAAGTATATAAGACTATCAGTGCAACCCTTGCATCCTTCAAAGATACAAGTTCTAGTCAATATTTAATTTTTTCCCTGTAGGGTATAAGCTATGCTAAGGTTGCAAGCCTACTATGAAACTATGGTACCACCTATAATTGGCCTGTGTAAGTCAACCATCTTATAATCACTATCACTCTGTATATTCCAAGCTAAATCAACATGCTCTTCTATGTCCCTACACCAGGTAGGGACTGCTGGCGCATCACTTGTTTCATATGTTTTATTTGATAAATTTAAAAATTGATTTTTAGTTTATGTTTAAAAAATTATAATATAAATTACATTATTTTTTATTAAAACATAATATATTAATGTTTTCATTGTCGAATATGGGAGATTGTCTTATAAGTGGGAAGGCCTCTAATCAAATTTTCACAAACTATTTTGTTTTACTCTTCTTTGTATTTGTAATTAGGGGGAAATTGATAGATATGAGATAGATGAGAGATGTAAAAGACATATGGGAGTGAAAAAATATAGAGAAGTTGAGAGACATGTGGTAGAGAGAGACGGTAAATAAAGAGAATGGGGTTGAGAAATATGTGAAAAGGAATGAGATAAGGGTAAGAGTGAGTTATGCCTGAAATCTTAAAAGGCAAGTTGTAAATACTTTTTCTGGGTTCTCCTTTGTTTATAATTTGTAGCAGTATTATGCTTTGCAAATTTTGCCTTCCACTAATGAAAAAACCTTGTTTTTACCTATTCTTGCCATTCCGTTGTCTAGTGCATGTATTTTCCTTATAGTGAATGTTTCTTTTCCATTTTCTTAGATCTATATGTTGCGTTAAGTTTGTTAGCGGTTGCTACATAGTGAAGTATGTTTTCCTTTCAACACTTTAACCAGTTCCAAAGCTGCATGTGGTTTCTTTGGAGGTAGAAAAGAGTTAAGTTAGTGTATTCTGGTTAGTTCGTTGATGTGTAGTGCATTCATAAGTAGAGTTGTAACCATCATTTCTATTTTGGTGCATCACCTACTTTCCCTTTCTGCAATTGTTTTCAATTCTCCTTCTCCCTTTTCCTTCCTAGAGTAGTTAGGTGCACCTTAATAGTAAGGAAGCCGACCTTCTCCGGAGATTCAACCTCAAAGTGCAAGTCCCATACTTGGAGGTTGTTTCCATGTTACACAAGGTCACCTGAGAAGCAGTTCCTCAGGCAAAGGTGCAGACTTTTGTGTCAATAGTCTTTAGCCTAGTGGGACAATCAATTTCAGCTACACAAGTCCTCTGGAAGCCAATCAAAATCCATTCACTAAGAATTTGGGTGTTATTCTTGGTGCAATGAGCCTTTCGAGGCATTACATCAAACACCATGGCAACTCTATTGCACTTCTACTAGTTTCAAATAGACCCAATGCTAGTATGTAAAGATAGACTTTGATCTTTTTTTATTTTCAAAGCTTTCTATGAAATTATAGCTTTTATGAAGCTCTAACATGGACCTATTTCATAGAAACAACTACTATTCCCCCCCATATCATGGCAATACTATTCCTCAGCCCTCATATTTCCGATTTCAATCTTAGCCCCAAGTTGGTTATAGCCAGTATGCTCAGAATTATTACTACCCTCCTATCTCTGCCCCATTAAGCCCAACACCTGCAAATGATGAAATGAAGACCATTGAAGCTATGATGGCTAAGATGGGTGAGAAGTTGTTGGACACCAAGTGCAAACAATGGAGTGAAATAAGAGGATGGATGTAAAGCTTCAAGTGAGAAATGAGCAGTTGTTGGCCTGGGATAGGTAGCTTGGTGAGATTAAAAGGCAACAAGAGATAGAGAGATAGTAGGAGGAGATGGCATACTGGGCCTATCTCCAACAACAACAAGAAAAGGGGGAGAGACAGAGACACATCAAGGAAAAACTTTCTATGGAAGTTGTTGCAACAAGAGAGGAGGAAATGAGGCTACATTTGGCTCATTTTCAAACCAAGGAAGCAGAGGCAGCCCCTTCTTCAAAAATTTTCATCTCAAGCTTTAAGAAGCCCCTTCCATTACAAGAGCCTACTACTATAACTTCTCCACTCTCTATGCGAGAAAACTAGCTAGGTCATGAGACTTCCACACCTATCACACCATTTTACTCTTTAAGGGTGGAGTGGTTATATGGATTCCTAATGGCCCGAACAAGGAGTTTTGGGAGAGTGAAAAAAAGCCCACAAAGATGCCATGGGAGGAGTTGTAGCCTGCTAAGGAGGAAAATGAGGTAGCAATTGAGAAGAAGGAAGAGGATTCAATCCTCTTCTCTAAAGAGCTTCCCTCCTTTGTTGAGGAAGAAGAAGAAGAAAAGGTTGTTCCTTCTTCTAAAGAACAAGTCATGGCTTTTGAGCCTTTGAAAGAAGATTAGGATCTGCTGCAAGTTGAGCAAGAAGAGAGTCATTTTATATAGTACACAATCCTCCATGATTTGTAGAATGGAGAAGAGGATCCAAAGGATAACACTATCCTTGAGGAGGAACATGCTAACATGCATGAGGCTTCCCTCAACCTATGCATGTTATTGCAACTATAATGGAGGAGATTGATGATGAGGATGATCTCTTGGATGAATTTGATGCTATATGCTCTTCCATAGATGTTGAGTCATCATCTCCTATATATGAAGAGCATGTTCTTTAGCAACAATAGGAGGATAGTCACACCATACTAGCAGCTCCCAAGGAGATGACTCACTAACACAATGATGACAAGCTGGAGATTTTTTCTGCACATGAAGAGGAGCCACTTCCAAATCAGTTGGATGCTACCATTGTAGAGTACAACATGGTTGAGGCTAATTGCCTAAACTCGAAGTCATCAAGAGAATGCCCCATAAGGCATCTAGCTCTTGAACAAATCAACAAGTTACCCCTGATCATGCTTACTCTTGAACATGAGGGACAATCTACAAGGAAGAGAAAGCATGTTTTGCTCAAGAAGGTAATGCCTCAATGCTAGAAAGGTGCATTGTTTTCAACATCGGGAGGAAGGTATTCCATCTAGCAATATGTTTGTCATGCTTGCTGGTCTTTTTAGATGCCCACATGCATGGAAGATAAAATCAACTTGTAAGGAAGTATAGTTATCTCAATAAGCTAGTCAATGGCTTTGTTTCATTTTTTGCATTGTGAATACTTGTACATAGTAGAGTAGGAGTTTTCTACTTTCCAAGAAGTGCACGAGCACATTTGCTCCTTTTTTCTAGAGTTGTTTCGAGCTTCCTGGACCTCCTCAGAGTTTTTGTTTTTTGCTAGTTGCAATTTTTTTTGAAGTTGCAGGTGGGATAACGTATCAATTCTTGGTAATGACTCCATGCCCAATGGATATCTTAAGGCCATTAGTCTATGCATATCAGGCAAGCATCCCCTTTGAGTCACCAAGAATGTTGACCAATTTTGTATCTCATTCAACCCATCACTAATAACCGATCAGAGAGATCTTCATTAGGCCAGATTCTTTGATGTGGGTTAACACAATTTTTGGTTGGGTTAACATCGCGTGTTAACTTTGTCTCTTCATGAGCCAAGTTGGCTCAGTTCCTTCATTGACCAAGCTAGTCTAGTTTATTCATTGACTAAGTTAGCTTGTTTTCCTTCATGTGCCGAGTTGCAGGTTAACACATATTTTCTATCAGGGTTAACATTTTGTGTTAACCATTTTCGCCATTTCAGAGAATGATTTTGTTGCTCTTTCTGAAATAGCAAAATTCACTATTTTGGAAGGCTTACCTTTTTGCTTCCACCAAATCACGAAGATCATTGCTAATGTCTCTTCAATCGTGCATTTGGGAATTGTGTCAACCAACAGATTTATGCCATGCGATAGATCTTTCTTGTGATGGGCTATGAATCTTTGGATATTTTCCAGATGCATCTAGGTCATTCTTTTGAAGAAGATCTTGATCTATGGTTGGGTTTTAATCACTTGTTGAGGAGATTTTTGCAGCATCTGAGCTATTCATTCTAAATAAAGATCCACATCAAAAACTCATCTTATTGTGGGCAATCAAATTTATTCCACGAGGGTCAACTTTGTATTTTTCACGATCAATTAACATTGCATGATATCCCATCCCACGTTTTTTTGATAGTGGAAAAAATTTGTTTGTTGCGGCCATGACACATTACAAGGATTGTTCTTTAATGCTAAACAACATTCTTTGGCCTTGTTTGCATGACATCTATGCATCTCCATGCCTTATTAATGATTGTAATGATGAAATCTAGGATTTTATTTCTTAGGACTAGGTGCAATTTTTTTCCCCTTCTTGTGACTTCATTACAACAGATTGTGTTTAATGATCAGATTTAGTTCTGATATTCAAATTTATTGTTGTTCTGTGCAACTTGACTCCTTCTGGGGTTGTGGTTTGAACTTCAAGTTAGATTTGAGTTATGCCTAAACTCTTTAAAAGGCAACTTGTAAATACTTTTTCTGGGTTCTTCTCTATTTATATTTTGCAATAGTATTATGCTCTCCAAATTTTACCTCCCATTAATGAAAAAACCTTGCTTTTACCTATTCTTGCCATTCTATTGTCTAGTGCATGTATTTTCCTTATAGTGAATGTTTCTTTTCTATTTTCTCAGATCTATATGTTGTGTTAAGTTTGTTAGCAGTTGTTGCATAGTGAAGTATCTTTTCCTTTCAGCACTTCAACTAGTTCCAACCCTGCATGTGGTTTCTTTGGAGGTAAAAAAGAGTTAAGTTAGTGTATTTTGGTTGTTTCATTGATGTGTAGTGCATTCATAGGCAGAGTTGTAACCATCGTTTCTATCTTGGTGCATCACCCACTTTCCCTTTCTGGAATTTCTTTTAGTTCTCCTTCTCCCTATTCCTTCCCAAAGTAGTTAGGTGCACCATGATAGTAAGGAAGCCGACCTTCTCTAGAGATTCAACCTCAGAGCACAAGTCCCACACTTGGAGGTCATCTCTATGTTACACAAGGTTGTCTGAGAAGCATTTTCTCAGGCAAGGATGCAGACTTTTGTGTCAACAGTCAACTTTAAAACGTCCTGAAAATGTGTTTTTGGCCTATTCTTGTGTTTTTTTTATTGCAAACATGTAGCTGATGAATTTTTTTCACCAAAATTTGATGAAATGAGAAGGGTTTCTTAAGAATGTTCTTTGCTTTCCATAAATGTAAGGTTTCTCAAATTATGAGTACATTAAGTAATTATTACTTATTTTCTAATCTAGTTACGTATAAAGTGTCAATTGACACAATGCTTGAAAAATAACTATAACTTTAAATTGTACAACATTTTTGAAATCCAAAAGATGCATCACATTTTATGCTTCTTCTACTATAAGGGAAAAAGAAAAGAAAAATTAAATTTTGCAAAGTTTTGAATTAGTTAAGGTTGTCAGACATGAGAGTTTTTTTATTCCAAAAATACTAAAGTAGAAAATTAATAATTAATTATTTATCTAGAATAAAAATAAACAAAAATATGTGGCACATCCAGGCATGAGTCTACTTCTTCTATCTAGAATATTCTCTAAAAATATTATCATTTGATTTTGATTAAGGTGGTCAGACATACGTCTATTTCTTATTTTTTTCTTGAAATTTTTGTTCTAGATTGCATTAAAATTCAAAATTTTGACAAATCAATTTTTATTTTTTTTTCAGATAAAGCCTAGTAGTTTAGAAACTAACTTGAATTTCCTAAAGATTCATTTTTCTCAACTTTTTGATATAAATTTTATAACAAGTAGAAAATTGCAAATCAAGTTGACATAACCTTGATGTGCTAATTTCTTATTGCCACTTAAGAGCATAGTTTGGTTGACCATGATCCTTCATACCCTTTATATATATAATATATATAAGCTATTACTTTTTTTAGCCTTTTCATTTATAAAGGGTTGACATAGATTTGTGCTTTTACCCTTAACTGTAAAAAGGTAGGACACTATGCTGCTAGATGTCTAGAAAATATGAAGAATGAGACTAGAAAAAGATGGCAAAACCTCAAAGGGGAGGAGAATAAAATATGTTACATTTTTGAAGAAGGTGTGAGTAATGAAGAGTCGACTCATGAAGGTGATGAGGATGGTCATAAAGTATTTTTTGTTTGCATTACAAAAGAAAGGGTGGAGAGAGCCTTTATAACCAGTACCAATATCCATAAGAACTAGATAATAGATAGCAATTTCTCACATATGCCTGGTGATAGGAGAAAGTCCCGCAAGGTCAAGGCCTACGATGAAAGAATGGTGAAGTTTGGAAACAACTCACCATACACAATGATAGGTAACAATAGTGTATCCCTCAATGAATCCACTACTTGTAAATATGCATATCTAGTGGAATGACTAAAATATAACTTGTTGAACATGGCTTAGCTAATGGATAGAGCTTATAAGTTTGAATTAAATAAAAGATTTTGTGGAATATTTGATACGACAGGTAAACTTTTGTCACTTTTAAAAAAACTTGAGGGTTGTGCCACTTCACAAAGATTTGTAACGTTTCCCACCTTTTTCATGTTGAGTGAAAATTATTAAAAAGAGCCCAATAAACATCCACCATATACCCGTGGTTAATCAGTTTCATTTCCTAGGTTTTGACAATTTTAAAGAAAATGTATTCACACTCGTATGTTCCTGCCACAAATTAAGTAAAACTTACTAATAATAGAAGAATTTCAGTAGGTGAATTGACTACTTCAACCACTTCAAGAT
This sequence comes from Cupressus sempervirens, assembly GCA_028749045.1. Taxonomy (NCBI): domain Eukaryota; kingdom Viridiplantae; phylum Streptophyta; class Pinopsida; order Cupressales; family Cupressaceae; genus Cupressus; species Cupressus sempervirens. Next base: position 768,659,038 of record CM053792.1, on the reverse strand, counting down.
AATGAAATGTTTGTAACTGAATCCTTTTGAAGAAATATCGCTACTTCATTTTTCCACCTATAGAGAATAGGGAAGCTCCCTCCTTTGCAACTTGATTTGTGCTTCACCTATCTCAAGATCAAGACCCATTTGCAATGCCCTACATATCTTTGTTTACATCACCTTGTATTGTACTAGTCATTCACCCCGTACTGTATTCAGTAGTAGAGCTTGTGAGAGGGGTCCTTGACCAAGTGAAAGAAAAGAAGCTGTGGAGCGATTTGTTCCAACAATAGGGGAAGGACCAACCCAAATCTGACGGTGCACCAAAGCAGGCAGAGGCAGAGACACAAGATGGATAGATTGTAGGAGGGGAAGCAACAGAGACAGAGGTAGCTACAAGGCACCAAGATGAGCATAAAAAAGAGTTCCTTGGTTTGTGTCATTGATCTCAGCAACCCAACTTTCCCAAGGCCTCTTCCTCACATTCACAAATTTATTTCTCCTCTTGATGCCTCCTCTTTTAACTAGGTCCATGTGGGATTTGAATCGGGGTTAACGGATTTCAAAATCTTTAGAGTTTGCTTCTGGACTTTGAAGAGGCAGATATGAGAGAGTAGGAATGCGTTGAGACCATCAACAAGGTCTGATCGATCACCTAGAAGAACAAGTGATGAAATGATATTTATATATCTCTTTTCACCCTTGATTTGTACTAAGGACTTCATTTATATTATCGTTAATCAATGTCGATTAGTTTCTTGGATTTTGCATTGGGGTTGAAATATGAATTGAGCTCGATAATTTTTATACTTCCTATTATGGGTTGGTTGGTATACTACCATTTGAACTATGATTTTGTCTTCTATTTCAGCTTCTCTCTTTCAATATAGTTAATGGACATAACACTAAAAAAGTAATTAGTTTCATCATTGATGAACATTTTAAAGCCTTTTTGACATCTCTCTTTAACCACATAAAAAGGTAATAACTTTAAATTTTAACATATATGTGAAGATAATAACTCCTATGTGCTTCTTCATTTTTAAATTTTCTTTAACCGTCAACAAAAAATTATACAAAAATAAATGTCATTTATTCTAAGTCGTTTTAATTATTAATTGTTTAAAATTTATAAGTATGTTTTCTAAATCTAAGCTAAAGAAAAAATCTTTAACAAAATTACTATGGAAACATTCTATTTTGGTTGAATACTCTTTGAATTTATCAAATAGAAAGATTTTAAACTATTATAGAAATTAGTTTAAAATTAGAAAGTATGGATATAAAAAATTTAAGAAGAAATAATAATTAAAATTAAAATAATAAGTAATATTAAGTTTTTAAGTTCACTTTCAACTTGATAATTAAAAAAATATTTATGAAAAAAATAAAAGTTTCATTTAAAAAAAGATCTGTGGACATATTTGATTTAGAAGATATCATAGCCATCACCACTTAACTAACATTCTAATTGGTGAACTCAAAATTAATTTATAATTTAAAAACAAGTTGAGAGATATTGTCCTCCGTGCACCTATTCTCAATTCGTCTCAAAATATTTAAGAAACATCTCAAAATATTTAACAAGCTCATCTCAAATGTTAAATCTGAAATCTTAAATCTCAAGCCAAGCTATACTGTTAAATAGTAAACCCAAATTTTTAATGCTACACCCCAAATGCTAAAACCACTCTCACATTTAAATATGGAATGTACATCTTATATGATAAATTATAAATCCTACTTGAAACCATATTCCTAAATGGTAATAGGAAATGATGAAAGATAATATAAATAATGAACCCTAATCTTAATAGTAAATTTTAAGCCCTAATTTTAAACCTAATTTTTAAATGATAGAGTCCCAATCCTAAATGTTAAACCCTATTACTAACTTTAATTGACGAGATAAACACATATTGATGTATTCTTGTACTCACACACATTGTATAGACACACACACACACACACACACACACACACACACACACACACACACACACACACACACATGTGTAGTGCATATTTAGTTTACATGCATATGTATACATATACATTAATGTAAATTGAATCTTAAACCCTAACCAAAATGAACTATAATCTTTGACCTAATTAAAACTTAAACCACATTTAACTTTAATCTGAGCATTGAATTAATTATTCCCTAACCCTAAGTCTTATAAAGATATTAAACCAAATTGAACCCTCATGTTGAAACTACTTCTGTACTAAACCAATTTATCATTTGTCACAAACCCAATAAACTATTATTAATTTGAAGAGAGAGAGAGAGAGAGAGAGAGAGAGAGAGAGAGAGAGAGAGAGAGAGAGAGAGAGAGAGAGAGAGAGAGAGAGAGAGAGAGAGAGGGAGAGAGAGAGAGAGAGAGAGAGAGAGAGAGATGGTAATTAGGGGAAATACATAGTGAGGAGAGGGACATGAGAGAAAGTAAGATGAGGAAGGGAGGAAAGATAAGGTAGACAAAGAGAAAGAGGAAGACGAGATAGACGAGGAATAGAGAGAAGGGGAAGAGTCAGAGATGTGTGTGTGTGTGTGTGTGTGTGTGTGTGTGTGTGTGTGTGTGAGAGAGAGAGAGAGAGATGCACTAGAGATATAGATGGTAATTAGGGGAAAGATATAGGGAGGGGAGGGAGATGGGAGAAAGGAAGATGATGATGGGCAAAAAGATGAGGTAGACAAAGAGAAAGGGGAGAGTTAGAGAGCTTAGGTAGAGAGAAAAGGGGGAAATTCATAGATATGAGATAGATGAGAGATGTAAGAGACATGTGGGAGTGACAAAATATAGAGAAGGTGAGAGACATGAGGTAAAGATAGACGGTAAATAAAGAGAGGGGGGGTTAAGAAATATGGGAGATAAGGGGCATAGGGTGAGAGATATGAGATTGAGATTGAGATAGGTGAAAATTAGGGGGGAGATATGGTGAGAGGTGGGAGAAAGAGAAAGGAGGAGAAGTGGGAGAGGGGAGATGAGGTAGACAAAGAAAATGAGGGGAAGAGAGATCAAATAGATCACAAGAAAGAGTATAATCAGGGTTTAAGATATATAGGAATGATGATGATGATAATGATGAAGATGACGATGATTATGATGATGATGATGATGATGGGGGTGGTGGTGGTGATGATGATGATGATGGAACCATGTGTGTGTGTGTGTGTGTGTGTGTGTGTGTGTGTGTGTGTGTGTGAGAGAGAGAGAGAGAGAGAGAGAGAGAGAGCTCAAACACCTTCAATGATAATAACTCAGAAAATAATAACACATATTTTTAGAATGTCAGATTTTGCATTTAATTCTTCCAACTCTACAAGACCTCTACAATGAAAGAAAAAAATTGCTTATTACAATTTCATAAATTACCATATTTGGCAGATTTTTTTGATAAAAAATAGTGTTTTTTTCCCCATTTTTGGTAATTTCCAAAAGCCATCTTATGAATCTCAATTTTTATCATCAAAAGCTCGCAACTAAGGCAAGATGAATTTGTAACTAATCAACAAAATAAAAAGTATGATTTCAGATTTATTACAAAAATAACTTTGTAAGAAATTGGAAAAAAAATACAAAAAAGCCAATTTCAGAGGTCAAGACAAAATTTGACGCTCCTGTAAAAATGTTGAAACAACCACCTATTCAGCTGAGCTTCATCAACAATCCAAATAACTGCTCCTCACACAAGTGCATGTAAAATTTTAGCCAAAACCCATGTCCAAGTCAAAAGTTATGATTCCTAGAAGTTGATGCATCATTCTCCCCTTCTTGAAAGAAACACAGCTCCTACAAGTGGTTGTCTATGAATTGTTGCAATTTTAATGGATCTAATTGCATTACTACCCACTTAGATAACCATGTACTCTCTGTTTGAAGTAACCTATCCCACTATATCAGGTATATGTTATGCTGGCCATGTCTTGTGGAGGTAGTCTGCTTGTCAAGAATTTTGGCAATCTTTTCACTCTTCTTATTGGGAAGGTGATGTTTCCAATTCACTCCCTAGATGTCATCTGGAATAGGAATGTCTCCATGGAATGTATATAAATTAGAAACATTAAAAATAGGGGAGATATCAAGATTTGCCTCTAAGCTAACCTCATAAGAATTATCATTAATCTTTTTGATAATTTTGCAAGGGCCAATATTTTTATACTTCAATTTATGATATGGGCTTGTAGGAAAGCATTCACATCTGAAGTAAACCATCATTAAGTCACCAGCAGAAAATATTTGTTGTCTCTGAGCAACATCTGTAGCAATCTTGTAACTCACATTACTATGCTATAACTTTTGTCTAACATCTTGTTGGAGATACTGAAGATGTTCAACAAAGGCAACTCCATCATCACTAATTATGTCTCTCAAGGGAAGTGACACAAGATCAAGAACACCTTGAGGGTTTCTACCATAGAAAATTTGAAATGGAGATTTTCTAGTGGACCTATTAACAAAACTATTATAGGAAATTTTTTCCTAGGGCAATGCCAAGTCCCACTATTTAGGCTTCTCCCCCACAATGCAATGTAATAGATTTTCCAAACTTTGATTGACTACCTCTATTTTTCCATTAGTTTGAGGATGATAAGCACTACTAAACTATAACTTTGTTCCAAATTTCCTCTAGAGAGTCCTCCAAAAATGGCTCAAGAGCTTAGTGTCTCTAATAGAGGTCATAGTCTTTGGAAGGCCATGTAAATGAACAACTTTTGAAAAGAATAGTGTCTAAATAACAAGTAGAAAGAGTAAACTTCTGAGAGGGGGGTGAATCAGAAGTTAAAACATGAACCCATAAAATTTTCACCACACTTCCATCTCATGCATTCAATAGATAAACTAAAATAACATGCAAAGCACATACATATAAATCATGTAAATATGTAAGCAATCACACATTTGACACCAGATATGATTACCCAGAAACCCTCCAAGTGAGAAAGTAAAATCGAGGTGCGGATGACACCCACAAATCTTCACTACTATAGTTATAAAGTGTATCCAATTAAGGTTACAATGATTTGACCATTAATCATGATCTGCCCTATGAAAGACCCGCCCTGTTAAAGGCTTACAAAGATTGTTAAGTCTCACTTTGTTAGAGGATTTCAACACCCTGTTAGAAGTGTGCCTTGTTAGAGGATTTCAACTCATGACTAAGTAAACACCTTATTAAAGGATTTCATATAGCCTACTAGGACTGCTCTGTTAAGAGATTTCGACTGAAATCACTTGCTAAAATGTCTGAACATAGATCCTATGATTGGCACTTGCTTGCCTGATAACATATCACCTCTAAACACTTTTCTACTTAATCCTTTTCGATCAGATGTCTCACTGCTGTATAGTTCTCTCTATCCTCTATTCTTCTCTAACTAATTCTGTAATTCATCTCTTCTCCATAACTTCTAAGTGTCCATGAATGCTCTATTTGTGCATGCAAACTTCTCCTTCAATCCCTTACACACTCATATGAAATTCAGGGTTTTTTCCTCAAGAAGACTAGAAGACTTAGGGTTAGGTATGAATATATAGTTGAGATTCATCCATATTGCCTCTTAAACCTTCCCATTTTCTAATTGGCTACATGTAATTGCATAGGGAATATGTATATAGATTTATCCTTATCTCCAAAAGATCATAATCTATACTTAGGTTGACTAAAAAATGGTTTACATAGTTGTTTGTGCCATTACAAACAAATATGTCCAATCTATGTCACTCAACATATGAAGTTATTGATGCTCAGCATACACTGTAATTTTGTTCTGACTCGGCACCTGTATTGTTCGGCATCCACTGTGTTACTCGGCACCTAAATCACTAGGCATGGTCTATCTATTTGGCACTTGAGTGACTCAACACATGAGTGACTCAACACTCATTGCAACTCGGCATGGTCTAACATTTATATGTTGTACTAGACATGTATTACTAGTTTAGCATGAACTAATTAGATAACTTAAATGCCATGTTGACACTCAATTGTCAGAACCAATCTTAGATCAACAATCTCCCCCTTTGACATGAGTGTCAAAAACACTTGAATATACATAATCAATCTAATATTCTCGAGTATAACATAACTATGACTTGGCTTATATACAAAACTTCAAAATTTTCAAAATTTTGTAATAACCTATATATCTCAAAATGTATAACTCCCCCTAAGTTAATATGACTATTCTATATCCAAAATCTATGCTCCATCTGAGTAGATTTGTCTCTGTTGATACTCTTTTATAACTGACATCTCTGCCTTGTATTGCTCCCCCTTTCTTTGTTCTCCCCCACAAGATATTCTCTATCTCCATTTCTCTATCTTCCCTAATGCTTTATCTCCCCCTTTTTGACACTTATGTCAAATGGGCTATACACTTAAAGTGTATTTTTCCAAAAAGGATTTATGGACTTTAATGATAATTTTAAGATTTGCATCCCAGTTGTCACATGCAACATCCAATGACTTGAGTTGGATGGCAAGCTCGACAATAAGGTGTACTAGGCCATCTAGGGTAGAAAGATTGGGGTCTTTCTTTAGCAAAGTTTCTGCATACCCTAGTTCCTTCTGTAGTATCTCCATATGAGGAGTGAGGGACGCTTGAATATTTGTCAATTTGGCTCTTATGTTAGCCTCTTTTTCTATTAACATAACTAGTTGACTCTATGATTGAAGCAATGGATGAAAATTCTTCTCACTCTAAGTTGGGTTTGGAGGTAGCTTTGTACCTAATATGTTTAGATTCCTCTCCAGGCTTAGAATTTTGTGTCTGGTCTCTTGGGTGAAGAGTGTGGGGTCACACAATTTGGTGTACAATGAGAATATATTCTCAAGTACCTTCTTCACATCTTCAACCTTTGTTGCCAATGCAACGTGAGTTAGTGCTATTTCGCCAGATATCTTTTCATTGACTTTTCCTTGAAACTTCTTCTCATACCATTCTAAAAGTTTTGCACTTATATCCAAGTCTTCATTGTTTATCTTTTCTACAATGTTTGACAATTGTTCCAGTAGTGACTTGGTTTCTTCAGGAGTAGGCAAGCTAAATTCATCTAAAAGGATGTCTGTTATGTCTTGAAGTGCTTGCTTCTGCCTGAATTCCCTCCTTAGCATTTCTTGAACCTTTTTCTTCTCTAATGCTTGTTGCAAAATACCTATTTGTTCTAATGTAATTGTTGCATAATCAAACTTAGGTATTATTACCTCTTCATCAAGAGTGATATCACCATAGTGTGTTACCTTTTCAACTTTAGAATAATTTGAGCCTGGCACTGAGAATTGTAGGGGTATAGCTTTTGTGCTTGGATTTTCAAGAGCTTTTGTAGGTGAAGAGCTAGATCAGGTAAAGTTACCAATGCTTGGATGACTTCTTGCTTCTTCACCTTTGGTGTATCTTCACTCTCTTTAGATATGATCTTGTCAATCACAATGATTGTACTTGCACCTTGTGTTTGTGCTTTAGGTACAGATGCCTCAATCTATCTTGTTTGCTCTATTGTTGTCTCCTTTTCTTCTTCTACAATCTATTTCTGCTCAACACTGTCAAATTTCACTAGTGTGTCAACGTTAGTAGATATGTCTACTTGTGTTTGAATTAAATGTTGCACATGGGTAACTAAAGGGATGATAGAAGGTGGTTCTTTTGTATTCACCTTATCCCTTGTTGTGTCAGTTACTACCTTTTGGAGCTCATCTACACTCACCAAGATTGGATTCTCACGTAATTTTTCTTGGAGTGTAGACTGGTCCAATATCCTCTTCAAGTCACCTGCAGTCAATGGATTGATATTCTAAGCTAAAGCATTAGGAAAATCCTTAACAATAATTATTTTAGTTGACTTGACTGTGTCATGTGGGGGGTTGACACTCAGCACTTGTGTGTCCTGCACACTTTTTTCATCTTGCTGCAACTTAGCTATTGCCGTGTCATTGTCTTACTTTTCTAGTTCCTCCCCAACAATATTATCTATTCTTTCATCTTCTTGCATGTCATCATCATCTTTTTCATCTTGTTTTTCTTCATTCTTACCATCCTATTTGACATCAGAGGGATCAACCTCACCTTGCTTTACAGTGGTTAACCCATAGATTATTTTCCATATTTGGGTTGAATTTTTAACCGCATCTTCAATATTGTTTTGAAGAATGCTGAAGGCTCTATATTTAGATGTAAACCTAACAACATATCTCTTCATTGCCTTAGCTAGTTGTCCCTTTGTTAGCTCTGGCATTACTTGAGCTAAAGTTGATTCTCTAATTTGTTTCTCAAGATTTAAACAATAATGCCACCTTTGTTCCACAATGTCATATAGGCCCTTTGGTATAGTGTTATCAAATTCAAGTGGAGTGTTCTTGAATTTTGACATCATTGCATATACTACTTCTTCTACTAAATTTTTCTCCTCTCTACTCAATTTATCAAAATCAATACTCTTTAAACCAAATAAATCTGCATCATTTCTGACATTATCACATATATTTTAAAGATCAGATTGTGGATTGTGACTTACCACTTTGAATTGGCTTGTATCTTTTAATTTAGTCTTTCCTTCATCTGAGTTAGGCTATGCCACATATTTTCTTCTATATTTCTTCTACACTTGGTTGCCTTGTTTTTCTTGTTTGGCCTTCTCCTTTTCCTTTTGAGTTGTTGCTCTTGTGTTGGCTCTGGTGGTAGGGGCACTTGGCTTGACTGGGCTTGGCTTTACAATTTTTTTTGCCTTAGTTATAGGCTATGCTTTAGTCTTTCTCTTCTTTGTCTTGGCCTGTCTTGGTGCTTCATTGGTTTCTTCTCCCTTGACACCCTCTATTTCTTCTTCTTCTTTATCCTCTCCCAAGCCTTGGGTTAGCACAAGAGGTCCTTGGTTTTTTTCTTGTTCTTCCTCTTCATCCTCTTCATCCCCTTCCTCTTCTTCCTCTTCAACACCTTCATCAAATTTAGCCTTAAGTTTCTTCACTAATTTGTCCTTCTTCTTCAGTGTAGAGGCTATCTTTAATTCCATTTCTACCTTTGACTTCATTACATAATAGTTTCCAAAGATTTTTGCCTCTTTATAAAATTCCTCTACTAGAAATGTAGTTATGGTTGCTGAGGCTTCATCAACATTGATCTCATAACCTAAGGGTCTTAGCCATCTTACCCTAGCTGTAGCAGCCTGTACATATGTGTAATCATGTGTACAAGAAAACATATATCAGTTTAATGTTGCTTAACCAATGAAATAGGTATCCTCATCCTTTCTTTCATAGGCTTCTTAAAGTCTTCAAAGTAACTAGTCATTAGTGTTTCAAAATTCTCACCCATCTATTCAATAAACTCATTAAATGAACTCCAACTGACCTGTTTGTCTTCCATCCTACATTACCAAAAGATGGGATTGTATTCTATACATAGAAAAATATGCAAAGTAGAATTAATCCAAATTTGCACTATGCATTCAATCAAAGTGCATCATATAATCAAAAGCAAATAATAGTTGACTGTATCATTTTAATATAACTTAAAAGAAGAAACTCATCTACAATTTTATTTTTATATCGAAAAAATGCAAATTACAAAGGAAAGAAGAACAGTTCATAGAGAACTGATGGAAAGAATGAAGAAATAGAGAAACAAGATGCAAAACAGCCACAAAGGTACACATTCAATTTATCTAGATAAGACTATGAAGCACCCCTTTTTGCTGATTAGCTGAACTACTTGGTGTTGGAGACATGTCATGGTACTTAAAAGAAAAAACTTATCTATAATTAACCTTTTCTCAACAAGTTCATATACATAAAAACATTTGTATTTGTTAATCCAAATCACTTTTAATTTTACATGGTGAAAATTTCTTTTACAATTAGAACAGAGCACTAGTACTTACACTTCTTAACTTCACGAATTTGTAAAGTTTAAACTATGCATTGGATTTGGATGATTGATTTTTTGTTATCTTTTTAGCTACTTGTTGTGACTGGCAGTCACCATCGCCCAGGCCTGGGACCCCTGCTTTTCTTAATTTGCCAATTTTTTCCATATTTTTTGGAGTGCAGGTCAATGGAACCAAAGGAATGGTCAAAGTGAAAAAAATCCCCAACTATTTTAAAACTATGATTTCAACATTCCATGGAGTGGGATTTTAAGATAGTAGAGGATTCTTACATGAAGGACAAAATCCTTTGTTCAGAGAAAAGCCTGCTTTATACCATGGAGCGTAGATTTAATTAGGCAAGGAAAAATTGTGCAAGGGAACAAAATCCTTTACTCAGCAAAAAGCCTGCTCCCCGTAAATGTTGTAGCACAGAATTGGGCTAGTCGGGGAATGTTTGATGAAGGATAAAATCCTTCATTCAGAGAAAATCCCGCTCCCACAAATTGTGGAGCCCATAATTGAGCCGGTTAAGGAAAGTTTCCTTTGGAAGGCTAATCCCTGATTTTTGTGAAATTTCATTTTTAACATCCATTCAGGGAAAAAGTATCAGAGGAGGAGGGGAGGTGCTACGCTTGGGTTGTCAAATTTTGAGTATTTCACAATGTCGAAGCAAATAAATAAAATCAAGGATTTTCCTCTCACTACACATCGTAAAGATGCAACGTTCGTAAAGATTAAGAGGAGCAAAGATGTTGTGAAGTTTAAGGTTAGATGTTCAAAATACTTGTACACTCTTTTCATTTTTGACTCAGAGAAGGCTGACAAGCTCAAGCAATCCCTTCCATTAGGTTTGACTATTCACGACCTATAATTTTCCACAGAAGTGCAAGTTTTAATAGGGCCTTGGATATCTAAATGTTCTACTTTGTTTTAAGGATTCTCATTTTTTGTTGTGCAAGGATTTCTTTTTGACTTTAGCATGTGAAGTAGGCTATATCTGTGTGACAACTTCATAGTAATTTTAGAACAAGTACATCTTAAAAATGTGTTAGCACATTTTTAGCTGTGAGGTTTCATGGGGCAAAATTTTGTGGTTTTGATTTTTTCGAAGCCCCATTTATTGGCCTAAATGTGTAAAGAAAATGGAAGTCAGATCCACACTATTCAAAAGACTAGTATGATAGAGGTGTAAAGGTTTAGTAGGCTGAAAATTATAGAAAGGGAGCATTCATAAACTATGGGGCAATGACGCATGATTCCAAATCTTGTATAGAAAGACCTCGTAAAATTGGAGCAAAATGGACAAATAAGCAAATAGCACCTGACAAGAAAGTGGAGAATTTTGAGCTTGATTATGATGGAAAACATGATAGATGGAATGGCTATGATCTAGCTACATATGCTCGGGTTATAGATAGATATGAAGCCAGGGAAGAGGCAAGGAGAAAATATCTAAAACAGCAGCAGTTGAAAAGTTGGATTTAGAGAAAAGCAAAAAATGATTTTTTCTTTCAAAAAAGATTTTTTTTTTTGGATTTGCATTAAAAATTAAATTGTAATGATCCCATCTTTTGGCCTTCACGTTCTCCAAAGTCTAAGTGGAGGATAAGAAAAAATTAAATTAATTTCTTATAAAGTCATTAAATAAATTAAAATTAAAAGGTGGCTTTATATTTAATTAATTTAATTAATTATTGTATTACAAAGGAGATGCATATAGAGTGTGTATTAATTATTGGAAAGGTGGAAGCCTCTAGAAGCACAATTAATTATTGCAAGAGAGGAGTTTCTAGAGAGTGCATTAATTATTGGAAGGGGGAAGCTTCTAGCACTTGCAATTAATTAATGTTTTAGTTCTTTCTAGAAGAGTGAAGGAATAGGATAAATAGGGGTGAGAGTCTCATTGTTTAGCATGGGATTATTGTATCGGATGATGATGACTTGCATTTGATAAGAGCTTGGATGCGTGAATCACACTCCCTTCTTTTGGCAATAGAGGACGTTCATTCTCTGTTGTAACATTCTAGACGTCATTCCTTAGGGTTTGGCCTTTGGAATACATCTCTTTGTACTTGATTGCAACATTTTTAGAATTAATATAATTTCAGCAATTGATTTAGCTTTTGGACATCCAGGGGTGCCCATTACATAAATATTAGTTTTAGAGATATTTAATTTGATTGTTTAAATAATAATCCAAAAAAATTAAAAAAATGGAGAAAAGTTGGAGATGAATTTGATTTATTTGTTCATTGAAATATGGAAATTAATTAAATATTGATTTTAATTGATATTTAATAAATAAAATTGAAAAAAAATTAAAAAAATCAAACTGGGATAAAGAAATACTTAGCTTCATCATGAAGCTAAGGGCATCAAAATAACAACTTTTTGAAGCAAACAGGAAAAAAGTGACAAGTGGCACAAAAGATGGAAACCTTCATGGCTAAGTAAAGCAACTGACTAATTTTAGTCTACAGCTTTAAAGGCATCTTTTTTGAAGGATGATTTATATAAGAAACCCTCTCATTCATTCATGCTCACATCGAAATTTGAAGAGAAAACTGAGAATAGGAGTGAGATTCAAGGAGTTCAAGGAAGTGGATTTTTGGGAAATTTTCTAAAATTGTTGAGGAGTTTTCTAGGAATTCGTGACAGAGGATTTTGAATCCTATCAGAAAGGATTTTTTTTGCAGTGAGTTGTGAAAATTGCATATTTCTCGCGGAAGTATTGAAAAGTGAATCTTGAAAGGAGTATGGAAATTTTTTTGAAAATCCAAAATCTTTGTCTTATGGACAAGTTGTATCTATTTGTTTTTAATACTTTCCTTGCATAGTCTTATGTGTGTACATTTTTTGTTTTGCAGGAAAGGAGAATGATAGAGCCTAGGGGAACAGGAGAAACATGAGGACAACTGATAAAGAATGAAAGTAGAGGATTCTATCCTGAATCCAAAATTTTGTCAAAGTGGGCAGAAATCAGAGATACAAGCCTTAGTGGCCTTGATTTGAAAGATTTTAACCGAAGAATGCTTAGATACAATGACTATCACCCGACACACCTAGCCACAAGAATTGTGAGAAATGGAATTTTTTCTATAGCTAGTTTCCCTCCTTCTTTTTAGCATCTAGAGTTAATTGTGGAATGTACCAAACACTACAGTCCTAGAGACAGAACAATTAGGGATTCTGAACAAAATATTCTGGCAGATTTTTCTCCAACATCCATTTCTGAAGCGTTTGAAATTCCTTCTCACCCAATGATGGTCACAAAAACACAGGATCAAGCACTAAGAATCTATACCTCTGGAGTCCATTTCTGTGAAGAAATAATCAACAAAAGATGGTTGAAAAAGAATAGATCACATCATTCCAAGATTCCTAAGGAAATAGCATGGTTCGATTTGCAGAGGGAATATGGTGACATGGTCATGATGTTGAGTCACATATTTGGCATGCCTCATTCTTATAGATTTGAATCTTGGATGTGGTATTTTGTTGCGCAGGTGATGGAGGAAGATGAATGAATAGATTCAGTGGGGCTCATAAGTGATAATTTAAATGAACAGTTGATGAATCTAGAGCATACAATAAAATTTTACATGAGCTCATATGTCATCTATATGCTAGCATGAAGGACAAATTATGATGGACTACGATGCAAAGGACGGATTGGAAGTGGAAGCCAACACCTCAAAGTCCATGAATGTTACCCGCAGTTGCATTTGTATTCAAAGGATGATCACAAGAGGGTTAATGATATATTTGCCATGCACATAGCAAGAACACTACAAAAGACGGCACATATAAGAATGTCAATAGGTGTGATGAAGTTGGTCGAGGAATATGGTGCCTAGTTCGTTCAATTTCCCACCTTTTCATACATCCGAGTTCATGGATTCTCCATGGAGCCGTACGAACTTCCCAGGTACCCAACAGACAAGATGGTCTTGTTAGAGCTTACTTGACAACTTACAAACTATGACAAGATTCAGAAAGGGAAGAAGAAGTTGGGATTGCAATTTTCAATTTCCAGAGAAGGGAAAACTGAGGCATGCCCATGTCTAAAAGCTATAGAGAAATCATCAGATAAGGTCCACTTCTTCCGCCTTTCGCTTTATCAAAAAAGGAATGATTTTGATCCTTACAACAAGATCTCATTAGTAGGAGGGTCAAAGTACCAACATAAGGTTCACCCTGAATACTTTTGGGTAAATGTAGTAGATGAGAATGAGATTAGAAAAAGGTTGCATTCAAGACTACCATTGAAGATTATTAGAGCATGCAACATATTCAAGGTTCCTGATCAAATGGAGGAGGACCCAAACATGATGCGAAAGGGATTGAATCCAGAAATGATAGCTCAACCATGTGATTGGAAGAATAAAGAAATTCTAGATCTCGAAGCTCTTTCAAAACCAGTCTTAGATTTTACAAAGTAGTGGATCGAGCGTAAGCTTGAAAAATTAGTTGCACTAGCTAATGGATTCACATATAAGTTGCTTGGTCATAGACCACTTAGGGATGAAAGATCAGGACAAATATCTGAAGGGATTGTTGAGGAAAGAGGAACTCCATTTGAAGATGTAGGAACCAAGAAAGTGAAAGAGGTACCTCGAGAAAAGCATCCTAGGATTGAGGAAGTCATCCAGGAACCTCAAAATAAGAAGCAGAAACTTGGAGATGCTCCCTCTTCTCCGAGTCGAACTCCAAGTGTCCAAGAGATAGAAACATTTGAAAGCCAGGATACAGGGACAATTGTAAATAGATTTGAGCAAGAAGAGAATTTGGATAGGCCAATTCATGATAGGCTGAGTATAAATGCCTATGAAAAGTCCATGCAAGAAAGAGGGAGAGATCAAGATATTGCTACAGAGGAAAGTCTCGCTACGATCTTAGAGCGAGAAATGATTAATGATGGAGATGGTCCACTAGAGGAAGAAACTCTGAGAGTAGCAATACATGTTCCAAGTGCTGAAGTTGTAGTTCCTGAGGTTACAATGGATAGTCTAGGAGGTGAAGAGGAGATTGACATTCGAGTGGTCCAAAGGAAAGAACAATTGGTAATTCTGAGAGACCAAAGTATACCCATTTCAGAATGGTTGAGGCAACGAATTCAATTGCGTTAACAAAGGGAGGTTGATCCAACAATTGAATTACAAGAAATTTTGGACCGATCAAAAGAACAAGGGAAAGCAAGAACATATACTAAATTCATCAGAGGAGAATTAGGATCCAGAATCTTGCAGATTGTGACTCCCATAGTTGACAAAGGAAAAAATCAAATTGCTCTAGATGAATATCATGTTATGGAAGTAAATCTTGGTCGGGCCTCCCGAGAGGAAATATTGGAAGAATTTGATGACTCCACACAGGCTTTGAAGGATAGGCTGAAGAAATTAGAAGAAGTGTATGAAAAGCAGAAACAAGAAATGCGGGCCTTATTTCAGTACATCAATAACTTGCCTCATCCAGTAAGAGAGTAAGGTCCATCATTTGTGCCTCCAACAGGTGTTTCGAGTGAAGTGGTAGGTGCTATTGATAGAATCAAGCGGATTGCTCAGGGTGCAAAGATTTGGATCGAAGGAATTCAGGAGGTAGCCTTCAAACATGTAGAAGAATTAGTGCAAGTGTACAATATGGCATTGGTTGTACTCTCTAGGATCCAGTGCATGGAGGAATCATGGGTGGATGAGCATATTTACCAAGAAGAGGTGATTGCTGACATTCAAAATCTGATGGAGACCCCAAAGCAAGAATTGTTTGATGGTCGAGTTATCAGCGAGGGGGATGTCTATGATTTTATTCAATGGTACAGTGCAATGATCATAGCTAAGGAAATGTTTGAGAGCTTTACTAGGGAATCCAGTCGATGAAAGAAGATTGTTGATAACATCAAGCAAGGAATATCAAATGCAATTACATCCTTATTATCACAGAGATTGGTGGAAGAAGAAATGACAACTGATAATCTGAAAGTCAAGTTAGAGGAATTCTTTCAACTAAATGTATATGAAAGAGATGATTTTGAGAACTTCTCCATCTTCTCAAATACAATGCACACTACTAAGGACTTACTACCAGATTGGGATGAAAGCTTGGGAAAAGCAGAAAGAGCAATTGCAGTTCTAGAATTCAAGCAAGAATCTGCACCGAGCATTAGTACAAAGGAGTTGGAAACAATGTTAGATTGATTTCGATCTTTCAGGCGGAAAAATCAAGGATAGATGCATTAAATGCATAATGGGTGTTCTTAGGGATCATTTATTACACCGGACTCCTTCCTAAACGAGCATGTATAGTGGGCATTTATTACCCACTACAGTAGTGGATTCCTTGTTGCATTAATATAGATTCCTTTCCTTTACCCTAACCCTAATCGAGGACCTATATAAAGGCCTCATTCCTTATTTGTAAAGGGAGATTTTTTATGAGATTATTGCTATTAGTTGCTGAGATAATAAAGTTTTCAGTGGAGTTTGGTGAATACTTGACGTGTCTTAATGCTTGCTTGTTCTCCTAAATTTTTTCAATTAGATTAAGTTTAGCATAGTCAATGTGTGGTGATTACAATGAAGAATATGATGGTGTATTGATGAGTTCCTTTGGTTCATACTTTTGACGTCTTAGTGATTCTAACTCGTTGTGTAAAGTTAGCCTGAACCCCTTTCATGCATATGTTCAACTTCTATCATTCGTATACATTATTCTTTATGATGGTGTATGTGGTGATATGAAAATCTCTGGCATAACCCTTGAAGATTGCATCGATTCACGCATAGTTGTAATATAACTTGGCAAAGCAAAATTCGGTATATTGAGAAATTTGTCCACTAGAAAACTATTATTTGTTATCACTACCCTTAGCATTAGAATAGAGTTCCTGAACCCTATCCTATTGAATTTTTGCATATTTTGTGAAAACTCCAAAAAAAGCACGTCATTGCAAAACCTTAGGATAGCTCCCACAGCCAGTATGGCTTGAAATGAATCTAAATAAACACGTAAGGCCCCTTGTAATCATCAGCAAATCACATCAACCACCAATCTTATCCACAGTCAAGACCTGGCATTAAAGGAACCTTGAAGTCATTGTATGATCTTCTAGCAATCTTAGCATACATAAGACTTTATTCAAGAGAGGATAAGATATTTCGGTATTTTGTTCTACTGTTTGATGAGTCATAAAACACACATCAACACTACTTAACACCTTAATATAGATGTCTTCCCTTTTGAATATAAATAAAATTTCTCTATAGAAATGAGTGTCATAAGAGTTAAACAAATTACATTTCATAGTGTTGCCCAACACATACTTAAAATGCACCAATAATTATAAAATGCACCAATAATTATACACTTTTGGACAAATGACCTACGGTAGTCACTTACAAATGTCTAACAAAAAATAATGGAAATGTCAAGTGTTAACCAAAAAAATTCTAAGAAATGATCAGCTATTTACAAGCATCGTATCAGATAACACTGATGAATTGTACAAATCTATTGATTATTATTGACAAAAACTTTTTATTATAATATCATATAAAATAACATACATGTACGAATGTAATGCGATATTTATAACCACAAGGCTTGGTTTATATTGAAAACACGTCATTCTGAACAGTCGCAGAACATTGATTCATCAAATCCAATCGCTGTCAAAATAGTTTTGACAGGCATGTGATCGTTCCTAATGCAGAGCTACAGTAAACACACACAACTTTCACTATCATATTCTATGATAATCTACGCCTAAATCAAATCCCAAAACTTTAAACAGCTGGATAAGACTAACAAACACTAATTGCAGTTCCTTATTGTCTTCCTAAACATGATCTACGCAAATTACATCTTCATTCCTGTGCTCTACTTATTTTTCTCTTCATTTTTTCCATGGAGATCAGAGACTGTATCCTTCCTTGGTTCTTTTGGAGCATTGACCGGTTGACTATTATGATGTCCAGGATCTCCTTTATCAACTGGCGGTTTCGGTGGATCCTTCACGCTCTCAGTAGCAGCCTGCGCCCACAAAAAAAAACAACCGAAATCCAAGAGTTAAGTTTTAACGAATTATTTAGTAGCACGTTGTTATCGTGGAATTGTTTCTTTGCTATTTTGAGAAACCTTCCAGTCACAGATTAAGCCCAAAAATACACTCAGTAAAGAATGAAGTAAAATTACTCTCAAAAGCTTAAAAGGGTCCGTCTGTTCTAATGCAGACTTTAGCATAAAGAAAACCAGCAAGCAATTGAAAGAAATTCCGCCCACATCTGTTACTAAAATTCTATAACTCCCAACATGCAACTGTACATAGTAATCTCTAATGGTTGTCCAATGTGGTATACTTACAGTAGAAAACAGTTGAATAAGTCCTCCAGAGGCATGCTTTGATTTCCCTGAGAAAATAAATCCAAAACCAAATAAAAGCAAGTAGGAAAAACAACGAAAGATAATAGAGAAAGGGGAATATCTATCCAAGATTTCATTTTTGAAGAGATCTACTCTTAGAAAACTTACCAGTATATCCGTTTGGAAGAAAAAGGGGTCCGCCTTGAACAAAGTTCAGATTTCTGAGAGCAGTGGGAATGGAGAGTTTGAGGGCTGATCCCATGCAAATGTTAGCCATGTTGAGGCTTGAGAGGAGTGGTAAGAGTCTCCTTACAAATAATTCTCTCTTTCACATGTGAGTTGAGTGCCTCGGAGAAATTGTCAGGATGTTTCGTAGAAGTTATCGGACTGTAGATTTGACCGGATGTATTATTATTAATTAAATATTAGAAAACTCTCTGCTCTGATATTTAATTTAGTTAGTAAATACTGTAAAATGTGCAGTCTGATGACTGCAAAGACAGTGCGTTTCTCGGGAAATCCTTCATTTTTGTCGTATGTAAAATAGAGTTGGTCTGGCGATAGATTATTTAAATTTATTATTATGATAATATGGATATCTATTGGCTCCTATCTATGTATTGAAGAGTGGTCTAATTGACCTAGAAGCTATTTTAGAAGAGTTTCTCTATATGCTCAGGTAAGATTCAATGTGGAATCTCTGACTTGTTTAGCTTTTTTTGCTGTTAGTGTTAGTGTTAGCTTTTTTTTCTGGAAATTCAGGAAGCTGTTGATCCTTTTAGGCTTCTTCAGAGCCTTATAGACTTTTAAAAAAATAATTAAATTTTATAAACTTGGTGATTATTTTGGGGATCACTTGATTTTGACAGGTATTGCAATTGTTCTTGGGTTTTTGGAAAATCTTAGTTAAAAACTTTCTGATACCCATTTCCTTCTATCTGCGTTCATCACAATAACGTCAACATAATCATTTCCGACATTAAGATAATCATCTTTGCAAATATTGATATTTGCATTGGACTAGAAAGATAAGTCTTTGTGGATTGCTCCTTATGAGCATCATGGCTCTATGTTGTTTCAACTTTTAATTATCCCTTCTGCAACTAGAATATGTATAAACATGCAAAACAGTCTTCAACAAGAAATACAACAGAAAATGTGAAAGGAATTATTACTATTAGACTTGCCGCCGGATTGTTGTGTGACAAACCGGCGGTGTAGGACACCGTAGAACAGGAAAATGACCCCGTAAAAATCAAATCCCCCCTTTAAAAGAAGCAGCTCGGAAAGGATGAAAAGCTGCAAGTTCAAGCGTTGTCAGTAATAAATCTAATGCTGGAGTCTTGTCGTAACGACAGGCAACTTATAGTTTGGGAGTCGGGACCATGTATACATTGGACCAGCACAAAGCCTTCGGTGTTATGATATGCGTTTTGTTTTTCTCCAAAGCCAACGTACACATATTAATTGTCGCCCAGACGAGACTTATTATTTAGTCTTATTATTTAGCCATCAGAAACTGTGTCAACAGGAAAGGGTGGTCTAATTGGTATTGATTATCTGTGGGCTTGAAATAAATTGAGGGATTGAACAGAGTGACGATTGTGGGCACAGGTCATTGGGATTTTTAATGGGTGTTCTAGTCTGGAGTGTGGGGAAAGCAATTTAATATTTGAAATCCTTTATTTTGCTTTTATTTCTCATATTTTTTGGTTTAGGCCGGTTTGTTCAGGCTGTGATTTGATTGACTAAAAAAAATAATTAAGTGGGTTTTATAGGCTCTCTCAATGTGATTTGAACTTGTGACCTCTCTTTCAAGAGTTCAAGTTCTCCACCACTAGGCCACTGACTCGCTTTGTTTGGTCATTTTAGGTTATAGGCTGATTAAGAATGCTCTGATTTTCTGGCGGTGTCTGACGCCAATAAAATGAGAGACCACCCAAACAAAATATTTCATTGAAGTTCTAGATTCAACTAGAAAATAGTTCATAGAACCAGGTCATCAATTATGCTCTAATCATCATGGTGGAGGAAGTTTATCAGTTTGGACAATTGCCATGGGCGAAGAGGGGACTACCTTTACAACTATGCTCTTATGTGTACATTCACGAAAACCTAAATTTATAATTTAAGAAAAAAAATGCATTATTCTTATTAAAAAATATTTTTATTAAAATTTAAAATATTTTAATAATTAATATTTCAGTTCCACGGACTTAAATCTTTATTTTCTCTTTTTCAATTTCTGAGAATTTGATAGGGCATGATAATAGATAAGGAAGTAATAAAAAATATTCTAATTTAATCTACTTAAAACTTGATTTGATAAATGTAGAACATATATATTATTTTATTTTATAATTTCAATTTTTGAATAATATATGTTGATCCTTTCATAGTTAAGTGTTTTAGTGTGATTATTGAAATAATATTTTTAGAATAAAAAGTTTTTAATAATATATATTAACCCTTGAATAGTTAAGCCTTAAAGTCTAACTATTTAAATAATTATTTAAGACTAAATAAATAAATAATTAGCTTTGATATAGAAGGATTGATTTATAAATTAGATCTTAAAAAAATTAATTCTTTTAAATGTGAGATGTCTTGTTGAAAATGTTATGAGCCTATTTATTCATTTGTTA
Organism: Cupressus sempervirens; assembly: GCA_028749045.1. Lineage (NCBI taxonomy): Eukaryota > Viridiplantae > Streptophyta > Pinopsida > Cupressales > Cupressaceae > Cupressus > Cupressus sempervirens. The sequence goes on along the minus strand of CM053792.1, from coordinate 768,638,190 downwards.
GGATTATTATTTTACATAAGGAAACACTTTAGAATTTCTATAGTGTTTTATCTTTTCTTTAGTTTAACTCATTATCCTAAAATTAAATTGGTCAAAAACTTGAGCCTAGACATACAAAATGGAAATGGGGAAGAAAAACATAGGTCATCCATTTCATAAAGAAAGTAATAGCTAGAGGAATCGGTAGATATAGGGAGAGATGCAAAGAGAGAGAGGGTAATAGGGATAGGGGAATGGGGAATGATAAGGAGCTTGAGAGGTAGAGAGAGTAGGGTAGTGAGTAATATGAATGTTTGTGTGTGTGTGTGTGTGTGTGTGTGTGTGTGTGAGAGAGAGAGAGAGAGAGAGAGAGAGAGAGAGAGAGAGAGAGCGAGAGAGAGAGAGAGAGAGTTGGACAAGGTCATGATAGGGAGGGAGAATGAAAGGAGTGGTTATGTGTGTCTAAGAGCTCTATTGATTCACTCTACTAATTTTTTTAACTTTCATATCTCATTGCAGTTATTTCTTAAGGTGATTCAAATGAACATAACAAATTCAAAGATTCAATTTTGAATTATTGACTTGAAAGGATAGATTGTCCATTTCATATTAGAAGGTGAGAATAACACACAAATATAATTATGCCAAATTTTTTTACAATAAATGAGATACAAACCCAACATAACATTACCAAGAGCTTCTAATGAGTCATGTAGACACATACTTAAGTATTGATGGAAATGAAGAATTTGATTGGTCTATACATTTTTTTGCTACTAGTGATGGAGTAAAGTTACATAATAAAAAGATGGTTGAATCAGTAAATTGTCTAACTACAATAAGTACAACAATGTATTATGCAAGCAAAGATAACATCCAGATGTATGATGGATTATTAGAAAAATGTATACTACTTTGTAGAGGATAGTTCATAATGCTTACAATGAACATTTGGATAGGAACTTGCCTTGTTAATGGAGCTCTTGGTGAGATTATTGATATTATTTATAGACTAAGTAGTGAGCCATGAGACATCCTCATATATATTGTCACACATTTTGAGAATTATAATGGACCACCATGGCACCATGAGGATCCCAAATGTGTGCCAATAGTGTGTGTCACTCTAGGTAGCTGAAGACAAGGGCCAATCACCATGTCATGGGCTATCACTATACAAAAATTTCAATAGCTCATGGTATAGAAAGAAATACTAGATATCAATGTAGTCGAGAGATGAGGCCTAATACGTTTTACGGATGCTCCAAAATGAAAAGTTATCCATATAGTCTAATCATGAATAGCAATACAATTCAAAATTCAAAATTTTACTCAAACTATAAAATTGAATCAAAATTAGCAACAAAATAATAACCATTCAAACTACTTATCAAAAGTATATAAGACTATCAGCGCAACCCTTGCATCCTTCAAAGATACAAGTTCTAGTCAATATTTAATTTTTCCCCTGTAGGGTATAAGCTATGCTAAGGTTGCAAGCCTACTGTGAAACTATGGTACCACCTATAATCGGCCTGTGTAAGTCAACCATCTTATAATCACTATCATTCTGTATATTCCAAGATAAATCAACACGCTCTTCTATGTCCCTACACCAGGTAGGGAATGCTGGTGCATCACTTGTTTCATATGTTTTATTTGATAAATTTAAAAATTGATTTTTAGCTTATGTTTAAAAAATTATAATATAAATTACATTATTTTTTATTAAAACATAATATATTAATGTTTTCATTGTCGAATATGGGAGATTGTCTTATAAGTGGGAAGGCCTCTAATCAAATTTTCACAAATTATTTTGTTTTACTCTTCTTTGTATTTGTAATGAGGGGGAAATTGATAGATATGAGATAGATGAGAGATGCAAGAGACATATGGGAGTGAAAAAATATAGAGAAGTTAAGAGACATGTGGTAGAGAGAGACGGTAAATAAAGAGAATGGGGTTGAGAAATATGTGAAAAGGAATGAGATAAGGGTAAGAGTGAGTTATGCCTGAAATCTTAAAAGGCAAGTTGTAAATACTTTTTCTGGGTTCTCCTTTGTTTATAATTTGCAGCAGTATTATGCTTTGCAAATTTTGCCTTCCACTAATGAAAAAACCTTGTTTTTACCTATTCTTTCCATTCTGTTGTCTAGTGCATGTATTTGCCTTATAGTGAATGTTTCTTTTCCATTTTCTTAGATCTATATGTTGTGTTAAGTCTGTTAGCGGTTGCTAAACAATGAAGTATATTTTCCTTTCAACACTTTAACTAGTTCCAAACTTGCATGTGGTTTCTTTGGAGGTAGAAAAGAGTTAAGTTAGTGTATTCTGGTTAGTTCGTTGATGTGTAGTGCATTCATAAGTAGAGTTGTAACCGTCATTTCTATTTTGGTGCATCACCTACTTTCCGTTTCTGCAATTTTTTTCAATTCTCCTTCTCCATTTTCCTTCCTAGAGTAGTTAGGTGCACCTTAATAGTAAGGAAGCCGACCTTCTCCGAAGATTCAACATCAAAGTGCAAGTCCCATACTTGGAGGTTGTTTCCATGTTACACAAGGTCACCTGAGAAGCAGTTCCTCAGGCAAGGGTGCAGACTTTTGTGTCAATAGTCTTTAGCCCAGTGGGACAATCAATTTCAGCTACACAAGTCCTCTGGAAGCCAATCAAAATCCATTCACTAAGAATCTGGGTGTTATCCTTGGTGCAATGAGCCTTTCGAGGCATTCCATCAAACACCATGGCAACTCTAGTGCACTTCTACTAGTTTCACATAGACCCAATGCTGGTATGTAAAGATCAACTTTGATCTTTTTTGATTTTCAAAGCTTTCTATGAAATTATAGCTTTTATGAAGCTCTAACATGGACCTGTTTCATAGAAATAACTACTATTCCCACCCATATCATGACAATACTATTCCTCGGCCCTCATATTTCCGATTTCAATCTTAGCCCCAAGCTGGTTATAGCCAGTATGCTCAAAATTATTACTACCCTCCTATCTCTGCCCCATTAAGCCCAACACCTGCAAATGATGAAATGAAGACCATTGAAGCTACGATGACTAAAATGGGTGAGAAGTTGTTGGACTCCAAGTGCAAACAATGGAGTGAAATAAGAGGATGGATGTAAAGCTTCAAGTGAGAAATGAGCAGTTGTTGGCCTGGGATACGTAGCTTGGTGAGATTAAAAGGCAACAAGAGATAGTGAGATAGTAGGAGGAGATGGCATACTGGGCCTATCTCCAACAACAAGAAGAAAAGGGGGAGAGACAGAGCCACATCAAGGAAAAACTTGCTATGGAAGTTGCTGCAACAAGAGAGGAGGAAATGAGGCTACATTTGGCTCATTTTCAAACCAAGGAAGCAGAGGCAGCCCCTTCTTCGAAATTTTTCATCTCAAGCTTCAAGAAGCCCCTTCCATTACAAGAGCCTACTGCTATAAATTCTCCACTCTCTATGTGAGAAAACTAGCTAGGTCATGAGACTTCCACACCTATCACACCATTTTACTCTTTAAGGGTGGAGTGGTTATATGGACTCCTAATGGCCCAAACAAGGAGCTTTGGGAGAGTGAAAACAAGCCCACAGAGATGCCATGGGAGGAGTTGTAGCCTGCTAAGGATGAAAATGAGGTAGTGATTGAGAAGAAGGAAGAGGATTCAATCCTCTTATCTAAAGAGCTTCCCTCCTTTGTTGAGGAAGAAGAAGAAGAAAAGGTTGTTCCTTCTTCTGAAGAACAAGTCATGGCTTTTGAGCCTTTGAAAGAAGATTAGGATCTGCTGCAAGTTGAGCAAGAAGAGAGTCATTTTCTATACTAGACAATCCTCCATGATGTGTAGAATGGAGAAGAGGATCCAAAGGATAACACTAGCCTTGAGGAGGAACATGCTAACATGCATGAGGCTTCCCTCAACCTATGCATGTTATTGCAACTATAATGGAGGAGATTGATGATGAGGATGATCTCTTGGATGAATTTGATGCTATATGCTCTTCCATAGATGTTGAGTCATCATGTCCTATATATGAAGAGCGTGTTCTTTAGCAACAATAGGAGGATAGTCACACCATACCAGTAGCTCCCAAGGAGATGGCCCACTAACACAATGATGACAAGGTGGAGATTTTTTCTGCACATGAAGAGGAGCCACTTCCAAATTAGTTGGATGCTACCATTGTAGAGCACAACACGGTTGAGGCTAATTTCCTAAACTCGAAGCCATCAATAGAATGCCCCATAAGGCATGTAGCTCTTGAACAAATCAACAAGTTACCCCTGATCATGCTTACTCTTGAACATGAGGGACAATCTACAAGGAAGAGCAAGCATGTTTTGCTCAAGAAGGTAATGCCTCAATGCTAGAAAGGTTCATTGTTTTCAACATCAGGAGGAAGGTATTCCATCTAGCAATATGTTTGTCATGCTTGCTGGTCTTTTCAGATGCCCAAATGCATGGAAGAAAAAATCAACTTGTAAGGAAGGATAGTTATCTCAATAAGCTAGTCAATGGCTTTGTTTCATTTTTTGCATTGTGAATACTTGTACATAGTAGAGTAGGAGTTTTCTACTTTCCAAGAAGTGCACGAGCACATTTGCTCCTTTTTTCTAGAGTTGTTTCGAGCTTCCTAGATCTCCTTAGAGTTTTTGTTTTTTGCTAGTTGCAATTTTTTTTGAAGTAGCAGGTGGGATAACGTGTCAATTCTTGGTAGTGACTCCATGCCCAATGGATTTCATAAAGCCGTTAGTCTATGCATAGCAGGTAAGCATCCCCTTTGAGTCGCCAAGAATGTTGACCAATTTTGTATCTCATTCAGCCCATCACTAATAACCGATCAGAGAGATCTTCATTAGGTGAGATTCTTTGATGTGGGTTAACACAATTTTTGGTTGGGTTAACATCTCATGTTAACTTTGTCTCTTCATGAGCCAAGTTGGCTCAGTTCGTTCATTGACCAAGCTAGTCTAGTTTATTCATTGACTAAGCTAGCTTGTTTTCCTTCATGTGCTGAGTTGCGGGTTAACACATATTTTCTATCGGGGTTTTGTGTTAACCATTTTCACCATTTCAGAGAATGACTTTGTTGCTCTTTCTAAAATAGCAAAATTCATATTTTGGAAGGCTTACCTTTTTGCTTCCACCAAATCACGAAGATCATTGCTAATGTCTCTTCAATCGTGCATTTGGGAATTGTGTCAACCAACAGATTTATGCCATGCGATGGATCTTTCTTGTGATGGGCTATGAATCTTTGGATATTTTCCAGATGCATCTAGGTTGTCCATTCTTTTGAAGAAGATCTTGATCTATGGTTGGGTTTTAATCACTTGTTGAGGAGATTTTTGCAGCATCTGAGCTATTCATTCTAAATAAAGATCTACATCAAAAACTCATCTTATTGTGGGCAATTAGATTTATTCCACGTGGGTCAACTTTGTATTTTTCACGGTCAGTTAACATTGCATGATATCCCATCCCACATTTTTTGATAGTGGAAAAAATTTATTTGTTGCGGCCATGACACATTACAAGGATTGTTCTTTAATGCTAAACAACATTCTTTGGCCTTGTTTGCATGACATCTATGCATCTCCATGCCTTATTAATGATTGTAATGATGAAATATAGGATTTGATTTCTTAGGACTAGGTGTAATTTTTTTCCCCTTCTTGTGACTTCATTACAACAGATTGTATTTAATGATCAAATTTAGCTCTGATATTCAAATTTATTGTTGCTCTCTGCAACTTGACTCCTTCTGGGGTTGTGGTTTGAACTTCAAGTTAGATTTGAGTTATGCCTAAACTCTTTGAAAGGCAAGTTGTAAATACTTTTTCTGGGTTCTTCTCTATTTATATTTTGCAGCAGTATTATGCTCTCCAAATTTTACCTCCCATTAATGAAAAAACCTTGTTTTTACCTATTCTTGCCATTCTATTGTCTAGTGTATGTATTTTCCTTATAGTGAATGTTTCTTTTCTATTTTCTCAGATCTGTATGCTGTGTTAAGTTTGTTAGCAGTTGTTGCATAGTGAAGTATCTTTTCCTTTCAGCACTTCAACCAGTTCTAAACCTGCATGTGGTTTCTTTGGAGGTAAAAAAGAGTTAAGTTAGTGTATTCTGGTTGTTTCATTGATGTGTATTGCATTCATAGGCAGAGTTGTAACCATCATTTCTATCTTGGTGCATCACCCACTTTCCCTTTCTAGAATTTCTTTCAGTTCTCCTTCTCCCTATTCCTTCCCAAAGTAGTTAGGTGCACCATGATAGTAAGGAAGCCGGCCTTCTCTAGAGATTCAACCTCAGAGCACAAGTCCCACACTTGGAGGTCATCTCTATGTTATACAAGGTTGTCTGAGAAGCATTTTCTCAGGCAAGGATGCAGACTTTTGTGTCAACAGTCAACTTTAAAACATCCTGAAAATGTGTTTTTGGCCTATTCTTGTGTTTTTTTTATTGCAAACATGTAGCTGATGAATTTTTTTCACCAAAATTTGATGAAATGAGAAGGGTTTCTTAAGAATGTTCTTAGCTTTCCATAAATGTAAGGTTTCTCAAATTATGAGTTCATTAAGTAATTATTACTTATTTTCTAATCTAGTTACGTATAAAGTGTCAATTGACACAATGCTTGAAAAACAACTATAACTTTTAAATGGTACAACATTTTTGAAATCCAAAAGATGCATCACATTGTATGCTTCTTTACTATAAGGGGACAAAAAAAGAAAAGTTAAATTTTGCAAAGTATTGAATTAGTTAAGGTTGTCAGACATGAGAGTTTTTTTATTCCAAAAATACTAAAGTAGAAAATTAATAATTAATTATTTATCTAGAATAAAAATACACAAAAATATGTGGCACATCCAGTCATGAGTCTACTTCTTCTATCTAGAATATTCTCTAAAAATATTATCATTTGATTTTGATTAAGGTGGTCAGACATACGTCTATTTCTTATTTTTGTCTTGAAATTTTTGTTCTAGATTGCATTAAAATTCAAAATTTTGACCAATCAATTTTTATTTATTTTTCAGATAAAGCCTAGTAGTTTAGAAACTAACTTGAATTTCCTAAAGATTCATTTTTCTCAACTTTTTGATATAAATTTTATAACAAGAAGAAATTGCAAATCAAGTTGACATAACCTTGATGTGCTAATTTCTTATTGCCACTTAAGAGCATAGTTTGGTTGACCATGATCCTTCATACCCTTTATATATATAATATATATAAGCTATTACTTTTGTTAGCCTTTTCATTTATAAAGGGTTGACATAGATTTGTGCTTTTACCCTTAACTATAAAAAGGTAGGACACTATGCTGCTAGATGTCTAGAGAATATGAAGAATGAGACTAGAAAAAGATGGCAAAGCCTCAAAGGGGAGGAGAATAAAATATGTTACATTTTTGAAGAAGGTGTGAGTAATGAAGAGTCGACTCATGAAGGTGATGAGGATGGTGATAAAGTATTTTTTGTTTGCATTACAAAAGAAAGGGTGGAGAGAGCCTTTATAACCAGTACCAATATCCATAAGAACTAGATAATAGATAGCAATTTCTCACATATGCCTGGTGATAGGAGAAAGTCTTGCAAGGTCAAGGCCTACGATGAAAGAATGGTGAAGTTTGGAAACAACTCACCATACACAATGATAGGTAACAATAGTGTATCCCTAAATGAATCCACTACTTGTAAATATGCATATCTAGTGGAATGACTAAAATATAACTTGTTGAACATGGCTTAGTTAATGGATAAAGCTTATAAGTTTGAATTAAATAAAGGATTTTGTGGAATATTTGATACGACAGATAAACTTTTGTCACTTTTAAAAAAACTTGAGGGTTGTGCCACTTCACAAAGATTTTTAACGTTTCCCACCTTTTTCATGTTGAGTGAAAGTTATTAAAAAGAGCCCAATAAACATCTACCATATACCAGTGGTTAATTAGTTTCATTTCCTAGGTTCTGACAATTTTAAAGAAAATGTCTTCACACTCGTATGTTCCTGCCACAAATTAAGTAAAACTTACTAATAATAGAAGAATTTCAGTAGGTGAATTGACCACTTCAACCACTTCAAGATAATGAAATTTTTGTAACTGAATCCTTTTGATAAGCTCCCTCTTTGCAACTTGATTTGTGCTTCACCTATCTCAAGATCAAGACCCATTTGCAATGCCCTACATATCTTTGTTTACATCACCTTGTATTGTACTAGTCATTCACCCCGTACTGTATTCAGTAGTAGAGCTTGTGAGAGGGGTCCTTGACCAAGTGAAAGAAAACAAGCTATGGAGCGATTTGTTCCAACAATAGGGGAAGGACTAACCCAAATCTGACGGTGCACCAAAGCAGGCAGAGGCAGAGACACAAGATGGACAGATTGTAGGAGGGGAAGCAACAGAGACAGAGGTAGCTACAAGGCACCAAGATGAGCATAAAAAAGAGTTCCTTGGTTTGTGTCATTGATCTTAGCAACCCAACTTTCCCAAGGCCTCTTCCTCACATTCACAAATTTATTTCTCCTCTTGATGCCTCCTCTTTTAACTAGGTCCATGTGGGATTTGAATCGGGGTTAACGGGTTTCAAAATCTTTAGAGTATTCTTCTGGACTTTGAAGAGGCAGATATGAGAGAGTAGGAATGCGTTGAGACCATCAACATGGTCTGATCGACCACCTAGAAGAACAAGTGATGAAATGATATTTATATATCTCTTTTCACCCTTGATTCGTACTAAGGACTTCATTTATATTATTGTTGATCAATGTCGATTAGTTTCTTGGATTTTGCATTGGGGTTGAAATATGAATTGAGCTCGATAATTTTTATACTGCCTATTATGGGATGGTTGGTATACCACCATTTGAACTATGATTTTGTCTTCTATTTCAGCTTCTCTCTTTCAATATAGTTAATGGACATAACACTAAAAAAGTAATTAGTTTCATCATTGATGAACATTTTTAAGCCTTTTTGACATCTCTCTTTAACCACATAAAAAAGTAATAACTTTAAATTTTAACATATATGTGAAGATAATAACTCCTATGTGCTTCTTCATTTTTATATTTTCTTTATCCGTCAACAAAAAATTATACGAAAATAAATGTCATTTATTCTAAGTCTTTTTAATTATTAATTGTTTAAAATTTATAAGTATGTTTTCTAAATCTAAGCTAAAGAAAAAAACTTTAACAAAATTACAATGGAAACATTCTATTTTGGTTGAATACTCTTTGAATTTATCAAATAGAAAGATTTTAAAATATTATAGAAATTAGTTTAAAATTAGAAAGTATGGATATAAAAAAAATTAAGAAGAAATAATAATTAAAATTAAAATAATAAGTAATATTAAGTTTTTAAGTTCACTTTCAACTTGATAATTAAAAAAATATTTATGAAAAAAAAAAAGTTTCATTTAAAAAAAGATCTGTGGACATATTTGATTTAGAAGATATCATAGCCATCACCACTTAACTAACATTCTAATTGGTGAACTCAAAATTAATTTATAATTTAAAAACAAGTTGAGAGATGTTTTCCTCCGTGCACCTATTCTCAATTCATCTCAAAATATTTAAGAAACAAAATATTTAACAAGCTCATCTGAAATGTTAAATCTCAAGCCAAGCTATACTATTAAATAGTAAACCCTAATTCTTAATGCTACACCCCAAATGCTAAAACCACTCTCACATCTAAATATGGAATGTACATCTTATATGATAAATTATAAATCCTAGTTGAAACCATATTCCTAAATGGTAATAGGAAATGATGAAACATAATATAAATAATGAACCCTAATCTTAATAGTAAATTTTAAGCCCTAATTTTAAACCTAATTTTTAAATGATAGAGTCCCAATCCTAAATGTTAAACCCTATTACTAACTTTAATTGACGAGATAAACACATATTGATGTATTCTTGTACTCACACACATTATATATATATATATATATATATATATATATATATATATATATATATATATATATATATATATATATATATATATATATATATATAGACACACACACATGCACACATACATGTGTAGTGCATATTTAGTTTACATGCATATGTATACATATACATTAATGTAAATTGAATCTTAAACCCTAACCAAAATGAACTATAATCTTTGACCTAATTAAAACTTAAATCACATTTAACTTTAATCAGAGCATTGAATTAATTATTCCCTAACCCTAAGTCTTATAAAGATATTAAACCAAATTGAACCCTCATGTTGAAACTACTTCTGTACTAAACCAATTTATCATTTGTCACAAACCCAATAAACTATTATTAATTTGAAGAGAGAGAGAGAGAGAGAGAGAGAGAGAGAGAGAGAGAGAGAGAGAGAGAGAGAGAGAGAGAGAGAGAGAGATGGTAATTAGGGGAAATGCATAGTGAGGAGAGGGACATGAGAGAAAGGAAGATGAGGAAGGGAGGAAAGATAAGGTAGAGAAAGAGAAAGAGGAAGAGGAGATAGACGAGGCATAGAGAGAAGGGGAAGAGTCAGAGATGTGTGTGTGTGTGTGATAGAGAGAGAGAGAGAGAGAGAGAGAGAGAGAGAGAGAGATGCACTAGAGATATAGATGGTAATTAGGGGAAAGATATAGGGAGGGGAGGGAGATGGGAGAAAGGGAGATGATGATGGGCAAAAAGATGAGGTAGACAAAGAGAAAGGGGAGAGTTAGAGAGCTTAGGTAGAGAGAAAAGGGGGAAATTCATAGATATGAGATAGATGAGAGATGTAAGAGACATGTGGGAGCGACAAAATATAGAGAAGGTGAGAGACATGAGGTAAAGATAGACGGTAAATAAAGAGAGGGGGGGTTGAGAAATATGGGAGATAAGGGGCATAGGGTGAGAGATATGAGATTGAGATTGAGATAGGTGAAAATTAGGGGGGAGATATGGTGAGAGGTGGGAGAAAGAGAGAGGAGGAGAAGTGGGAGAGTGGAGATGAGGTAGATAAAGAAAATGAGGGGAAGAGAGATCAAATAGATCACAAGAAAGAGTATAATCAGGGTTTAAGATATATAGGAATGATGATGATGATGATGATGAAGATGACGATGATTATGATGATGATGATGATGATGGTGGTGGTGGTGATGATGATGATGATGACACCATGTGTGTGTGTGTGTATGTGTGTTAGAGAGAGAGAGAGAGAGAGAGAGAGAGAGAGAGAGAGAGAGAGAGAGAGCACAAACACCTTCAATGATAATAACTCAGAAAATATAACACATATTTTTAGAATTTCAGATTCTTCATTCAATTCTTCCAACTCTACAAGACCTCTACAATGAAAGAAAAAAACTGCTTATTAGAATTTCATAAATTACCATATTTGGCAGATTTTTTGAGAAAAAATAGTGTTTTTTTTCCCATTTTTGGTAATTTCCAAAAGACATCTTATGAATCTCAATTTTTCTCATGAAAAGCCCACAACTAAGGCAAGATAAATTTGTAACTAATCAACAAAATAAAAAATATGATTTCAAATTTATTACAAAAATAACTTTGTAAGAAATTGGAAAAAAAAAAAACAAAAAAGCCAATTTCGAAGGTCAAGACAAAATTTGATGCTCCCATAAAAATGTTGAAACAACCACCTATTCAGCTGAGCTTCATCAACAATCCAAATAACTGCTCCTCACACAACTGCCTGTAAAATTTTAGCCAAAACTCATGTCCGAGTCAAAAGTTATGATTCCTGGAAGTTGATGCATCATTCTCCCCTTCTTGAAAGAAATGCAGCTCCTGCAAGTGGTTGTCTATGAATTGTTGCAATTTTAATGGATCTAATTGCATTACTACCCACTTAGATAACCATATACTCTCTGTTTCAAGTAACCTGTCCCACTATATTAGGTATATGTTATGCTGGCCATGTCTTGTGGAGGTAGTCTGCTTGTCAAGAATTTTGGCAATCTTTTCCTTCTTCTTATTGGGAAGGTGATGTTTCCAATTCACTCCCTAGACATCTTCTGGACTAGGAATGTCTCCATGCAATGTGTATAAATTAGAAACATTAAAAATAGGGAGATATCAAGATTTGCCTATAAGCTAACCTCATAAGCATTATCATTAATCTTTTTGATGATTTTACAAGGGCCAATATTTTTATACTTCAATTTATGATATGTGCTTGTAGGAAACCATTCACACCTGAAGTAAACCATCATTAAGTCACCAGCAGAAAATATTTGTTGTCTCCGAGCAGCATCTACAGCAATTTAGTAACTCGCTTTACTATGCTATAACTTTTGTCTAACATCTTGCTGGAGCTACTGAAGATGTTCAGCAAAGGAAACTCCATCATCACTAATTATGTCTCTCAAGGGAAGTGACAAAAGATCAAGAACACCTTGAGGGTTTCTACCATAGAAAATTTGAAATGGAGATTTTCTAGTGGATCTATTAACAAAACTATTATAGGAAATTTTTTCCTAGGGCAATGCCAAGTCCCACTCTTTAGGCTTCTCCCACACAATGTAGTGTAATAGATTTCCCAAACTTTGATTGACTACCTCTATTTGTCCATTAGTTTGAGGATGATAAGCACTACTAAACTATAACTTTGTTCCTAATTTCCTCTAGAGAGTCCTCCAAAAATGGCTCAAGAACTTAGTGTCGCTAACAGAGGTAATAGTCTTTGGAAGGCCATGTAAATGAACAACTTCTGAAAAGAATAGTGTCTGAATAACAAGTAGAAAGAGTAAACTTCTAAGAGGGGGGTGAATCAAAAGTTAAAATATGAACCCATAAAATTTTCACCACACTTCCATCTCATGCATTCAATAGATAAACTAAAATAACATCCAAAGCACATACATATAAATCATGTAAATATGTAAGCAATCACACATTTGACACCAGATATGATTATCCAGAAACACTCCAAGTGAGAAAGTAAAATCGGGGTGGGGATGACACCCACAAATCTTCACTACTATAGTTGTAAAGTGTATCCAATTAAGGTTACAATGATTTGACTATGAATCATGATTTGCCCTATGAAAGACCTACCCTGTTAAAGGCTTACAAAGATTGTTAAGTCTCAGTTTGTTAGAGCATTTCAACACCCGGTTAGAAGTGTGCCTTGTTAGAGGATTTCAACTCATGACTAAGTAAACACCCTATTAAAGGATTTCATATAGCCTACTAGGACTGCTTTGTTAAGAGATTTTGACTGAAATCACCTGCTAAAATGTCTCAACATAGATCCTATGATTGGCACTTGCTTGCCTGTTAACATATCACCTCTAAACACTTGTCTATTTATTCCTTTTCGATCAGATGTCTCACTATTGTATCGTTCTCTCTATCCTCTATTCTTCTCTAACTGATTCTGTAATTCATCTCTTCTCCATAACTTCTAAGTCTCCATGAATGCTCTATTTGTGCATGCAAACTTCTCCTTCAATCCCTGACACACTGATATGAAATTTAGGGTTTTTTCCTCAAGAAGACTGGAAGACTTAGGGTTGGGTATGAATATATAGTTGAGATTCATCCATATTCCCGCTTAAACCTTCCCATTTTCTAATTGGCTACATGTAATTGCATAGGGAATTTGTATATAGATTTATCCTTATCTCCAAAAGATCATAATCTATTCTTAGGTTGACTAAAAAATGGTTTACATAGTTGTTTGTGCCATTAAAAACAAATATGTCCAATCTATGTCACTCAGCATATGAAGTTACTGATGCTCAGCATACACTGTAATTTTGTTCTGACTCGGCACCTGTATTGCTTGGCATCCACTGTGTTACTCAGCACCTAAATCATTGGGCATGGTCTATCTATTTGGCACTTGAGTGACTCAACACATGAGTGACTCGACACTCATTGCAACTCGGCATGGTCTAACATTTTTATGTTGTACTAGACATGTATTACTAGTTTAGCATGAACTAAGTAGATAACTTAAGTGCCATGTTGACACTCAATTGTCAAAACCAATCTTAGATCAACAATCCCCCCCTTTGACACGAGTGTCAAACAAACTTGAATATACATAATCAATCTAATCTTCTCGAGTATAACATAACCATGACTTGGCTTATATACAAAACTTCAAAAATTTCAAAATTTTGTAATAACCTATATATCTCAAAATGTATAACTCCCCCTAAGTTAATATGACTATTCTATATCCAAAATCTATGCTCCATTTGAGTAGATTTGTCTCTGTTGATACTCTTTCATAGCTGATATCTCTGCCTTGTATTGCTCCCCCTTTCTTTGTTCTCCCCCATAAGATATTCTCTATCTCCATTTCTCTATCTTCCCTAATGCTCTATCTCCCCCTTTTTGACACTTATGTCAAATGGGCTATACACTTAAAGTATATTTTTCCAAAAAGGATTTATGGACTTTAATGATAATTTTAAGATTTGCATCCTAGTTGTCACATGCAACATCCAATGACTTGAGTTGGATGGCAAGCTCGACAACAAGGTGTACTAGGCCATCTAGGGTAGAAAGATTGGGGTCTTTCTTTAGCAAAGTTTCTGCATACCCTAGTTCCTTCTGTAGTATCTCCATATGAGGAGTGAGGGACGCTTGAATATTTGTCAATTTGGCTCTTATGTTAGCCTCTTTTTCTATTAACATAACTAATTGACTCTATGATTGAAGCAATGGATGAAAATTCTTCTCACTCTAAGTTGGGTTTTGAGGTAGCTTTGTACCTGATATGTTTAGATTCCTCTCCAGGCTTAGAATTTTGTGTTTGGTCTCTTGGGTGAAGAGTGTGGGGTCACACAATTTGGTGTATAGTGAGAATATATTCTCAAGTACCTTCTTCACATCTTCAACCTTTGTTGCCAATGCAACGTGAGTTAGTTTTATTTCGCCAAATATCTTTTCATTGACTTTTCCTTGAAACTTCTTCTCAGACCATTCTAAAAGTTTTGTACTTGTATCCATGTCTTCATTGTTTATCTTTTCCACAATGTTTGTCAATTGTTCCAATAGTGACTTGGTTTCTTCAGGATTAGGCAAGCTAAATGCATCTAAAAGGATGTCTTTTATGTCTTGAAGTGCTTTCTTCTGCCCGAATTCCCTCAGCATTTCTTGATGCTTTTTCTTCTCTAATGCTTGTTGCAAAATACCTATTTGTTCTAATGTAATTGTTCCATAATCAAACTTAGGTATTATTACCTCTTCATCAAGAGTGATATCACCATAGTGTGTTACCTTTTCAACTTTAGAATAATTTGAGCCTGGCACTGAGATTTGCAGGGGTATAGCTTTTGTGCTTGGCTTTTCAAGAGCTTTTGTAGGTGAAGAGCTAGATGTTGGTAAAGTTACCAATGCTTGGATGACTTCTTGCTTCTTCACCTTTGGTGTATCTTCACTCTCTTTAGATATGATCTTGTCAATCATAATGATTGTACTTGCACCTTGTGTTTGTGCTTTAGGTACAGATGCCTCAATCTATCTTGTTTGCTTTGTTGTTGTCTCCTTTTCTGCTTCTACAGTCTATTTCTGTTCAACACTGTCAAATTTCACTAGTGTGTCAACGTCAGTAGATATGTCTACTTGTGTTTGAATTAAAGGTTTCACATGGGTAACTAAAGGGAGGATAGAAGGTGGTTATTTTGTATTCACCTTATCCCTTGTTGTGTCAGTTATTGCCTTTTGGAGCTCATCTACACTCACCAAGATTGGATTCTCACATAATTTCTCTTGGAGTGTAGACTGGTCCAATATCCTCTTCAAGTCACCTGCAGTCAATGCATTGATATTCTAAGCTAAAGCATTAGGAAAATCCTTAACAATAATTATTTTAGTTGACTTGACTGTGTCATGTGGGGGGTTGACACTCAACACTTGTGTGTCCTGCAAACTTTGTTCATCTTGTTGCAGCTTAGCTATTGCTGTGTCATTATCTTACTTTTCTGGTTCCTCCCCCAAAATATTATCTATTCTTTTATCTTCTTGCATGTCATCATCATCTTTGTCATCATCCTTTTCATCTTTTTTTTCTTCATTCTTATCATCCTATTTTACATCAGAGGGATCGACCTCACCTTGCTTTACAGTGGTTAACCCATAGATTATTTTCGATATTTGGGTTGACTTTTTAACCGCATCTTCAATATTGTTTTGAAGAATGCTGATGGCTCTATATTTAGATGTAAACCTAACAACATATCTCTTCATTGCCTTAGCAAGATGTCCCTTTGTTAGCTCTGGTATTACTTGAGCTAAAGTTGATTCTCTAATTTGTTTCTCAAGATTTAAACAATAATGCCACCTTTGTTCCACAATGTCATATAGGCCCTTTGGTATAGTGTTGTCAAATTCAAGTGGAGTGTTCTTGAATTTTGACATCATTGCATATACTACTTCTTCTACTAAATTTTTCTCCTCTCTACTCAATTTATCAAAATCAATACTGTTTAAACGAAATAAATCTGCATCATTTCTGATATTATCACATATATTTTCAAGATCAGATTGTGGATTGTGACTTACTACTTTGAATTGGCTTGTATCTTCTGATTTAGTCTTTTCTTCATCTGAGTTAGGCTGTGCCACATATTTTCTTCTATATTTCTTCTACACTTGGTTGCCTTGTTTTGCTTGTTTGGACTTCTCCTTTTCCTTTTGAGTTGTTGCTCTTGTGTTGGCTCTGGTGGTAGGGGCACTTGGCTTGACTGGGCTTGGCTTTACAGTTTTCTTTGCCTTAGTTATAGGCTATGCTTTAGTCTTTCTCTTCTTTGGCTTGGCCTGTGTTGGTGCTTCATTGGTTTCTTCTCCCTCGACACCCTCTATTTCTTCTTCTTCTTTATCCTCTCCCAAGCCTTGGGTTAACACAAGAGGTCCTTGGTTTTTTTCTTGTTCTTCCTCTTCATCCTCTTCATCCCCTTCCTCTTCTTCCTCTTCAACACCTTCACCAAATTTAGCCTTAAGTTTCTTCACTAATTTCTCCTTCTTCTTTAGTGTAGAGGCTATCTTTAATTCCATTTCTACCTTTGACTTCATTACATAATAGTTTCCAAAGATTTTTGCCTCTTTATCAACTTCCTCTACTAGAAATGTAGCTATGGTTGCTAAGGCTTCATTAACATTGATCTCATAACCTAAGGGTCTTAGCCATCTTACCCTAGCTGTAGCAGCCTGTACATATGTGTAATCATGTGTACAAGAAAACATATATCAGTTTATTGTTTCTTAACCAATGAAATAGGTATCCTCATCCTTTCTTTCATAGGCTTCTTAAAGTCTTCAAAGCAACTACTCATTAGTGTTTCAAAATTCTCACCCATCTATTCAATAAACTCATTAAATGAACACCAACTGACCTATTTGTCTTCTATCCTACATTACCAAAAGATGGGATTGTATTCTATACATAGAAAAATATGCAAACTAGAATTAATCCAAATTTGCACTATGCATTCTTAGTCTTCCTTATTGCTCCAAGGTTTTCCATCAATTTTTGTAGTTGAAGCTTAGCTAGATCAAAAGTATGATCTTTCTTTACAATTTTGTAGCCAGCATCTACTGCAATATAGGGTACACTATTTAATCTACTAGATTGATAGAACTTGTGAGAAATAACCCTTACTGCAAAGTTTATTAGTGGATCTACATTATAGTGTCTAGTGTCATTCTTTGTTTGTTCCACTTTGCTCCTGTATTCTTCTCTATTACCTCATTGGGATCACTCCATAGAGTCTTTGGCTGATCTAGGGTTGGGTATCCAGTCACCCTATTAATTATCTTCTTTGATATCTTTATTGGTCCACCTTCTAGCCATAAGGATCCATCATGTATTTTTCTCAATACTATTCTTATCCATTCAGTCTTGAAAACACTTAGAAATTCTAGGGCATGGGTCAAACCTTTTCTTTCAAAAATTTTGAATTCTTCTTTCAAAACACCATTTTCACATAATTTATCATAGGCTTCCCTTATTTCCATGTCACCTATTCCTTCTACCTTATAGTTGTAACATTTTTTGACATCTTGAACAATAATGACATTTGAGGGAATCATGGACAACGCACCTGAGGGATCTTGTTTGTAAGCTATATCTAGAATTGCTTTGAAATTTGGTTGTTTCACCTCATTACTAAGTAATTGGACATTCAATACTTCTTTGCCTTCTACATTTCTTGAGCTAGACACCATTTTGAAAAACTAGGGTTTTTGCAAAATTAAACTATGTAGCTCGGGTTATGATGAAATACCTTGTAAAATCCGAATGCTACTGTGTGATCATCACTGAGATCTTTGCAAATGCTTTGAACTGGTGTATGAATCACCTTCTTCTCTACTTGCACTAGCTCAAATTTGAAATGACAAAAAAATGAACAGAAATTGGTCATATACCCTTTTGAAACCTTGTATTTAATGCTAAGTGCTTACACAACTTTGTAAGCTTGGCATTCACCATTTCTAGAATTACTTAGCATCTATAGATATTTCCATCACTCAGTAGCTACTACTGGCTCGACATCTACTAGCCAATCTACCAGCTTGGCATCAACTAGCATTCCAATCAACATCCATTGAAAATATTTCATGCTTGCAAACAACATGAAAAACTTAAAGATTTTTTTTTGAATTATTGACAACATCTTGCATCTTTATTCATGCTAAGTGGTCTTTTTAGTACTAACTCCTTTGGAACTAATGCATGATATAACACTTGAATATTAGTCCCACATACCTCGTGATTGCCTAGTTTGATAAGGTGTGATCACCTGACCCATTGGGTGAAGTGATCTCTTCTCCATTTGATGTGGTGCAATCATCTTTCCTTTTCTATGCATTACTCATCTCATCTCTGAAATGTTCACCATATACCTTGTCTTTGCCTTTGTCAAATTCACAACTTGGTGCCTTTGACCTAGTTGGACAATACTTACTAATGTGGCCAGTCTTCAAACAACTAAAGCATGTGGTTTGACTCAACTTTTCTAGTTACCACTGAAGTGTGTTTTAATACAATTTTTCGGAATATGTCCATATTCTTGACAATAACGATAGCTATATCTTATATTATAATCCCAATAATAAGAGCTGCCATTGTTCCTTACCTTTGCTTTCTTGTTTGATGACTACATAGACTTGGATTTGCATTCAAAATCTCTATGTCCATACTTCTAACAATTGTAGCAATAACCTTCAAATCTTTGTGTGTTCATGGTCTTGGTTCTATATTCATGTGCTTGATGACCTTGCTTATTGCACTTGTGATAATTAACCATGCTCTTTGTCTTAGCATTCTTGCTCCTACACACATTAGTAGTATGTCCTTTCTTACCACAATTATGACAAGTAGGTTTGGAGTTCTTACCTTTGTTGTTCCTTTCTTTAGCACTTTTAGATGACTCTCCTTCTTCAGTGCTTGTGTATCCCAGTTCAAATGTGTCATTGTTAGATTTAGGCGATTTTAGTAGTTGCTCAAAGTATTTGATAGCTTGATTTGGTTTTTTGAAACTTTCAGCAAATTCTTTTTCTCTCTTTAGGTCATTCTGTAGTTGTTCATTCTGCAACTGTAATGTAGTAATCTCAATGTCCTTGACATTTAGTTCATAGTTGGCATTCATCATTTGACTTAGATTATCCAATTGCATGTTGAAAATCTTGGTTAGCTCCATTGACTTCTCTTTTAGTCTGTTGGCTAAGATTCTTTTGTCTTCTTCAATCAGGGCTTTGTCTTCCTTGGCTTTCTTCTTTTGTTCAACTACCTCACATACTAGTATAGCTTGTGATTTGTACTTTAACTTGAGATTTTTTATTTCCTTAGCTTGGATCTTTTTTTTTTTCCCATTAGGTATACAAGTGCTGCATCAAATACACTAGAGTCTCCATCTACAAATAGCTTAGTGGTGTCTATCTCTTTGTGTTGTGTGTCATTCTCTACAATAGCAATTTCTTTCCTTCTCTTCAACGAACTCTTCAAAGCATCTCTACCTTCATCCAGTTGATGTAATATAAGATGTAATTCAATCTCTTGGTTCTCAATAGTCTTTCCCAACTTGTAGACTTCCATTTCAAGATCTTTCCTCAAAGATGCAAATCTTCTCTTTCAAAGTACTTAGCTCTGATACAAATTGTTTGAATTACAAGTAGAAAGAGTAAACTTTTGAGAGGAGGGGTGAATCAACAACTAAAACATGAACCCATAAAATTTTCACCACACATCCATCTCATGCATTCAATAGATAAACTGAAATAACATGCAAAGCACATACATCTAAATCATGTAAACATTTAAGGAATCACACATTTGCCACCAGATATGATGACCTTGTAGTGCCTACCCTCGTTCGCATCTTCTCTGGACATATTATTGCTATTATTATCAGACTTTGATGGACTAGTTTATGTAGATGGATTAGTGGTATTGTTTTGACACTATCAGACATTATATTATGGATTCAATTATCATGTGATGAGATCATTTAGACTTCACATTTCATGTATGTATGATGATCACTATATTGTTTTCAGTTACTGCTGATGATTAGTTAGATGGTTGATTTTCTTATGTGCTTTATTATGGATACTTACCCCATACTTGCATGTGTATGGTGTGCATGTTTTCTTATTGTATGGCGTTTCTGATGTGGTTAAGGAAGGGAGTCGTAGTCACCTGCTTAGTCGGGATCTACACGATGCACCACTTCCTGCCATTGCCTGTTTAGCTTAGCACTATATATATTTTGTATGTACATGCATGGCTTTTCTGCAGGTTGCAGGTACCGAGTATCGACTTCCCTGAATTTCTAGGATGAGCGTACCCTATTATACTATCTCAATGATAAGAGAGGGGAGATAAATTCTCAAGTCCAAATCCCAAACCCTAAAACCATTTGTCCTAGTGAGTTAGGACAAGTATCTGAGTTGAGTACCCACTGAATGTGTCGGATGACATATTTTGTAATTTTTAATCTTTTAGACTGATTTGGTATGAATTGTTCTATGATGGGTTTTCATATTTTATCATGAAGCTCCATGGTGAATTTTCTATTAACTAAGTTTTAACAAATTAATTATTTGAGAGATTAAATATCATGATATTTTTATTAATTGAGAGAAAAGAATTAAATTAAAAGAAAATTAGAAATTTAAAATAAATAATAATTATAAAATATTAATTAATTAATAAACAAATATTAATAATAAAAGTTATAAAAAAATTAAAATAAAAGTTATGAAGATTAAAGTGGGAGTTATAAATATTTAAATGAAAATTAATTTAAAAGTTATTGGAGTTATAAGTTTGAATGGGAAATAATGCAGTTCCCTATTTTTCATGTGTCAACAACACGGGGGTTAGTGCATCAATTAAGCACATGGTGTCTACAACCCTAGGGATTATCTAAAAAGGTTGGAAATAGGTCCATGCTTAGTTGGCGATATCTTCTAGCTGATTCTAGAAGCATTCTAGGGTTATCCGAAAGCTCTTAATATTCGGGCATTCCTTAATAGCTTGGAGATAGCGGGGACATAGTGTGGACAGTATGGTTAGCGTGGAGAATAGTTGAGGCATTGGAGGATTCGGGAAAATTTTGAAGAAGGGAAGCTTGCTCTGCGGGTTGTCTGAGATAAGCGAGTTTAGCATCAAAATCCGGGTAGATTCTTGTGATTTCATTATGATACTTCTGCATCTTGCTTTCCCCTGTCTTCTTCCTATTTTCCATATGTCTTCATTGTGCATTTTCAATTTGGGCAATTAAATTTTATTTAAGGATTCTATATGTTTAGATCTGAAATAATACGAATTAGGGCTGCAATTTCATGGACAAACCCATTAGAATTAGTCATCAGAGAAATTTTTAAAAGAACAAGTTTCATAGAGAGGTTCTGAAAATGAAAGCTTGTATTTTTATAAACATACTGTGATTCTGTATATCATATATATATATATACATACATATATATATATATATATATATATATATATATACATACATATATATATATATATATATATATATATATATATATATATATATATATATATACATAAGCCTTAATTATATATATATATATATACATACATATGTATATATATAATATATATTTATATATATTCATAACCTTACTGCGGCAGAAATGTTTTAATAAACGAATTCCGCAACTTATGAAATCGTGTTGCGATTTTATGTTAAAATATATTAATGCATGCTTGGGTGGGGGCAGAATCGCACCCCGTACCCGTGCTTTAAAGGAGCACGCAGTACCTGCTGTGCAGTGTACCCGCTACTGTAGTGGTCGTAGGGTACCTGCGACAGCAGGGAACTCGAGGCAATAGTCACCACAGTGACAGCCGACGGCATCATCGATTAAGCTTTGTTCTATGGAAACTTTGATAATCGATTTCCTTTATGAATCGAAATTAATAAAATTCGGTTCCGTTTTTTATAAAATGCAAAAAAATAATAAATATTATATTATATATGTACGTATGTATATGTTTTAAATATAAATATATATATATATATATATATGTATATATGTAATATATATACATTAAAAGATTTAAAGTTGTTAATAAAAGATTTATAAATTCATCTCTTTTTAATGATGAATAGTTTTGTAATTTTATAGTTTTAACTATTAGGAATTAATAGTTTAAGATTATAAGATATATGAAGCATATGAAAGTTAAGTTAGTGGAAACATCTTTTAAATGTTATGATTGGAAACTGAAGTTTAGAGGGAATTTTAATCCATTCAAAAAATTAAAAAAATTAATACATGGGAAAACGTAGGAAAATGTTCTTTCTCTAAACTTGGGATACAAAAACTGAGATTTTGCATATAAATTCAAATTTGAAAACTTAGCGAAACCAAAACATATGTTTACTTTGTGTTTTCATTATGCTAATGTTTTGGGTTTTCGGTTGACTAGTGTTGACCGGTATAGGACGTCTACCAGAGGCTTGGGGGTTATGTGAATGTGATGTCTTGATGATGTTTTAATCTCGATCTTTATAATCCCAACCATGATTATGTGATGGAATTCTCTATGAATTGGTTGTGAATACTGATTGTTATAGTTAAGCTTCTTATGTTGGGAACCCTTGACTTAACCATTATTTTGGTCATCGATCAGTTATCCTTGGATGTATTCTAGTCGCCATGATGGGACTAATATGTGGATTTATTATTGATGATGTCATGATGTGACATGTGTTGACTCAACCATTTTGGAGTCTTCGATCAGTATGATTTTGAGATATATTTTGGTTATTGAGAACCAATGGATATTTTGATTATCAGTGATACTTCAGTTGCCAATAGAGAGCTGTAGTGTTCATGATTTTCTATGGATGTTGCTCATGGTGATTTGATGCTTTTATGCATATTTAATGATTTTTAATCATGGATATTTGTTGATCCTTAATATGGTGATTTTGTGGACTTTCTTTATGTTTATGATACCATGAGCATTAGGGTAGGATATCTGCATGTAGTGTCGGGAAGTGGCTTGCAATGGGGGCTGGGGCCCTAAGAGGCTGCTAGGGTAACTCATTGTAAGTTGGTTAATAAGTGATAACATTCACACACTTAATACTAACTGAATGAACCTAAAAAGATAAGAGTTTTGGTTCTCGCCCATGCCTTGAGTTCTTGTATAGGCTAGGATGGGAGTAGAGAGAACGCATGGTTGCGACCTTGCATTCCATAGTATGCCTTGTCAGTATGAAAGGATACTAGTGGCCGCATGAGATCTGTATGGACCCATTGAGTTTAGCTAATTGCCAGGGTAACTTGTACGAGATAAATGCGATGACACTTTCCCGCTTGCATAGTAGGTTCCTACATGTCATTGTGTGCCTCTGGGAAGTAGATGTCTGTTTTGTGATTGGAACCTTTGAGTTAGTATACTTTTAGGATTCCTGGACTTTAGAGTCGTGTGCTATGTGGTTTTGATAACCTGTTTTGGGACTTGAGATTATCTCCTCAGCACGGTGGGAGTGGACCACTTAGGTACCATGTGGTCGGGTGGTAGTGTATTTTCCACTCTTATCATTTGAGATTCATTGAGACTTTGTGGTTAATGCGTCCTTCGTGATGGTGGATATGTATCCTTTCATTGATGATTAGCATATGTTAGATGATGATATCTTATGCTTTAATTTTTATGTTAGTAGAATGTTTAGGAGTGACATTCCTACTATGATAATACCGATGATCTCTTCGGTGCTTGGAATGTTACGCACGGAGGGATGGCTAGGATCCACAATGGTCTAATGATGCTATTAATGGTTGGGAGGAACCGTGCACTTAGTTTATTTATTTGATCTTTCTGATAGATGTAAATGGCTTTTATGATGATGTATCATGAGTATCATGTTATTATATTTACTTGATGTATCATGGATTAGAATAGGATGATGTACCTTATTCTACATATGTATATTCTTTTAAGCCTTCATACCCTGTGACATGTACAATGGATGAATGAGCAGTTGGATATGTAATAATTGAACATTGGACTTATCATATTGTTTCATGTGGATGTTGTACTAGATGGATTCATGTAAGTAATTCACGTTAAGGGGATCTTAAAGAATGTAATCTGTTGTATATGTTATGTTATGTTTACTCTTTAGATGGACATTGCTATTGCTTCCATTATTGTACATAAGTTGTATGTGGTAGTTACTTTTAAAAAAAAAATGCTACCAAACTTAGTGAAATACTAGGTTAATTCTTTGGATCCCTTGACGGGGCATTACATTTGGTATCAGAGCCCAAGTTTCTACATTGGGAACTCTGGGTATTTCGGAACAACTAGAACTTGAACTATTAGGTGTACCTCTTCAACTTGAACTAGGTAAACTGAAAATAGAACTTGAACTGTACTTGTATGGTTCTCATACTTTAACACTTAGTTGTCAAAACAGAAGATTTACTTAGACCTAAACATATAACTGAACTTAGTCTATTGTAACATGTGACTCTTGATTTTAATAGTACTCTGTATTGTTGCAGGATGGTATCTGGGACTAGGTCTTCTGTTAGAGGCCGAGGTAGGGGCCATGGAAGAGGTCATGGTCGTGGCAGAACCGTCAGCGCCCATGAGTCTGCCCATGAGGGATCGGTTCGTATAGAGACCAGGGAAGAGCACTCTAATAGGTAGCAGGAAGAGAGCCAAAGAGAGGACCAAGCTGATTCTGAAGAGGTTGGTTTGAGATAGTTGATGCAGACTATTCTAGAATGTCTACCTCCTGTTCAAGAACAACCTAAAGTGCATCAGATAGAACAAGAGCATAGACCCAGATCTAGAAGCCCTCGGAAGGATCGTTGGAGGTCCATTGTGTCCACTCAGATGAAGGATCTTTCAAGATCCAAGGTTAAGCCTTTCAATGGGCAAGGGTCTGGTTATGTGGCCGAGCAGTGGCTAATTTCTCTCGACAGGATTTTTGCTATGCAAGACTTTGACAACAATGTTAAGGCTAGATTTGCGATCACCAATTTAGAGAACTTTGGAGCCACTTGGTGGACAATTGAGGAGAAGAAACTAGGGATCGATATGAGCAGTGTCACTTGGGAACTATTTTTGGAGAGTTTTCAAGAACGATTCCTACCAGAGGAATGGAAATAGCAAAGGGCAGATGAATTTCATAATCTCAAGCAGTGCACTATGTCAGTGACCGAGTATGAGCGTAAGTTTTATGAGCTTATGTCTTTTTCAGGATTCAGTGAAAATTCAACTCAGTTGACACAACATTTTATTAGGGGTTTGAACAACCGTATTATTGGGGGTGTCAAAGTATTTGAGCCAAAAACCCTCAAGGATGCGGTACATCGAGCAATCCTTGTTGAGAAAAGCGTCAACCTTGGTCAAGGTGGTTTTGTAGGAGCGCCAGCAGCGTCAGGATCTAAAAGCAACTGTAATTCAGATGGCAACAAGAAGCCTTTCTCTTCTAAGGGAAAACAGTTTCACCAGTAGTCTCGGCAGACGCAACAACAGAAGGGATTTAATTTTCAGGCTCAAGGTGGTGGCAAAGGTTCTAACTTTAAGAACAATCGCAATGCTCAATGTAATAAAAAAAATCAACCCAATCAGCCAGCTTAGAGTAGTCAGTCGTTTGTTAGCAGGAATAACCGACAACAATCAAATGTACCACCTATGGGTAGAGGGTCTGGCAGGAATACATAATGTTTTTCATGTGGACAGATTGGTCTTTATGCAGCTTAGTGTCCACAGCGAGTGCCTCAATTTTCTAGACCTAGGCCTACAGCCTCAGAGCCTACAGTAGGTGATGCAGGCAGAGCTCATAGAGTGTTTGCAGCAGTTGATCACCATCAGGCAGATCATCAGGGTACAGTGGTTGAGACCACAGGTGCTATTCGAGGTATATCTCTTTCAGTGTTATTTGATTCAGGAGCTACAAATTCATTTATTTCACCATCTATAGTTTCTAAGTGTAAGCTGGATGCGGTGAAGCAAGATCATGGTTGGCAAGTGGAACTAGCCTCAGGTATCAAGGTCTCCACGAATTCTGTAGTTCATAAGTGTGGGCTTAGCTTAGGAAGCTTTGTTTCGGTAGTGGATCTTCGAGTCATACCCCTTGATTCCTATGATGTGGTTTTAGGCATGGATTGGCTTGGAACTCATAAAGCCAGTATAGATTGCAGGAAGAAGATAATTATGTGCAAAGATGACCAAGGGAATGATGTAAGGATAGTTGGGATACCAAGGCCTATATCTCTGCGGATGATTTCTGCTATGTAAATGAAGCGAAGTTTCCATAAAGGATGTCAAATATTTGCTGTTATGGTAAATGATCTTGATGAGGAAGATCCTATGAGGAAGACTTTAGATCACCTGATTTTGCAAGAGTACGCAGATGTTTTTCCAAGTGAGATTCCAGGCATGCCTCCAAAGAGGGATATCGACTTTAGCATTGATCTAGTTCCTAGAGCAGAACCTATTTCCAAAGCTCCTTATCACATGACCACACAGGAACTGGGAGAGTTACGTCTTCAGTTAGAGGAACTTCTGGCCAAAGGGAGCATTCGACCTAGTGTATCACCATGGGGAGCTCCAGTGCTCTTTGTGAAGAAGAAAGATGGTTCTTTGCGCCTTTGTATCGATTATAGACAGTTGAACAAGGTGACTATTAAGAACAGGTATCCTTTGCCTAGGATTGATGACCTATTCGATTAGATCAAGGGGGCTACAGTTTTCTCCAAGATTGACCTTAATTCAGGATACCACCAGCTTCGCATTAAGGAAGCTGACATTCACAAGACTGCTTTTCGAACTTGCTATGGCCATTATGAGTTCACAGTGGTACCTTTTGGGTTGACTAACGCTCCATCAGTATTCATGAGTTTGATGAATGGTGTTTTTCGATCATATCTGGACAGATTCATACTTGTGTTTCTTGATGATATATTGATATATTCCAAGAATCAGAAGGAGCATGAGGAACACTTGCGGTTGGTATTGCAGTGTTTGAGAGGCAACCGGCTTTATGGTAATGCAGCCAAGTGTGAATTCTTCAAATCAGAGATTCAATATTTAGGGCATGTTATCTCAGATGATGGTATATCAGTGGATCCTGCAAAGATTCAGGCGATAATAGATTGGCCAACACCAACTAACGTGTTAGAGATTCGTAGTTTCATGGGTTTAGCTGGTTATTATCGTAGATTTGTCCAGAACTTCTCTAGGATAGCACATCCTATCACTTCTCTTCAGAGGAAAGGAAAGAAGTTTGTGTGGAAAGAGAAATGTGAGGAAGCGTTTCATAAGCTCAAGGAACTTTTAACGAGTGCACCCATTTTAGCAATACCTGATCCAGAGGGAGATTTCATGGTGTGTATAGATGCTTCTCTTGAAGGTATTGGGGCAGTGTTAATGCAGAATGGTCGAGTGATAGCATATGAATCACGAAAGCTCAAGGATCATGAGTTAAATTATCCTACGCATGATCTTGAGTTAGCGGCAATAGTTCATGCTTTGACAAGATGGAGACACTTCTTGTTGGGACACAAATTTGAGCTACACAGCGATCATCGCAGTCTTCAGTATATTTTTACTCAGCCTAATTTGAATGCTCGCCAGAGATGATGGATGGAGTTTCTATGCGAGTACGATTTTGAGGTTAAGTACATTCAAGGTAAGGAGAACGTGGTGGCAGATGCTTTGAGTCGCAGGAGACATGTGGTATCATCTATGACTCTTAGTGTTGATTTGAGGGGTCAGATTCTTCAGGCACTTCCCACGGATTCATGGTATCAAGAAGTGTGCAGAGAGATAGATTCAAGAAGACCCTTGGAAGGAAAGTTTGTAGGCTATGTTCGAGAATCGGATGGTCTTTTGAGACATTTGGGGAGGATTTATGTGCCTTTAATGGATGAGCTTCGCAACTGGATTCTAGTAGAAGCCCATCGTACACCATACTCAGCACACCCAGGTGTTAAAAGATGCATGCTGATTTGAGACGTTTGTTCTTTTGGTCCGAAATGAAGCAAGATATTGCTGATTTTGTGGCTAGGTGTCTTGAGTGTCAGAGAGTCAAGGCAGAACATCAGCACCCGGCTGGACTTTTGCAGCCAAATCTCATTCCTTCTTGGAAGTGGGATATTATTTCCATGGATTTCATTGTAGGATTACCTTTGATAGTTCGTTGTCATGATGCTATCATGGTCACGGTTGATCGGTTGACTAAGGTGGCACATTTTTCACCTATCAGGTCTTCTTATACAGAAGCTTCTGTAGCTAGTGTCTTCATGCGTGACATTGTGAGATTACATGGTATTCCTAGAAAGATCATTTCTGACAGGGATCCTGTATTCACATCTGCATTCTGGACATCGTTGTAGCATGAGCTTGGAACGCAGTTAAACTTCAGCTCGACATATCATCCAGAAATTGATAGTCAAACGGAGAGAGTGAATCAGGTGTTGGAGGATATGTTATGAATGTATGTGATGGATAGGCAGACACAGTGGGAGGACTATCTCTATCTAGTGGAGTTTGCTTACAACAATGGATATCATAGTTCTATTGGCATGGCACCTTTTCAGGCATTATATGGTCATCCTTGTCGTACACCCTTCAGTTGGGACAACCTTGAGGATCGCATTCTGTTGTATCCTGAGATGCTTCGTGATATGGAGCAACAGGTAGTGCGTATCTGCAAGCATTTAACTATGGCACAGGATAGATAGAAGAGGTATGCTGATGCTTACAGGTCTGATAAGCAGTTTGCAGTAGGAGATAAGGTTTTCTTGAGAGTGCGACCGCGAAAGAATCTGATCCGATATGGGAAGGGTTCTAAGTTAGCACCTCGTTTTGTAGGACCATTCGAGATTTTGGAGAGGATTGGCCCAGTTGCTTACTGCCTTGCTCTACCACCCAACCTAGCTAGCATTCATGATGTTTTCCATGTTTCAGTGCTTAGGCAGTATATTCCTGATATTGTACATGTTCTTGATTGGAATGCGTTGCAGGTAGAGGATGGGCAGCTGGCTTTGGAGCCAGTTCGTATTCTGGAGCAGCGGGGGTTGACCCTCAGGGGTTGAACCATCGAGCAGGTAAGGGTCCAATGGGACCCTACTGATGATTCTTCAGCTACTTGGGAGGATGCAACTAGATTGAGGGAGTTATATCCCTATTTGTTTGTAGGCTTCCAGGAGTAAGCCTAACCCAAGGAGGGGTGGATGTAGTGCCTACCCTCGTTCACATCTTCTCTGTTATTGCTATTGTTATTAGACTTTGATGGACTAGTTTATGTAGATGGATTAGTGGTATTGTTTTGACACTATCAGACATTATATTATGGATTCAGTTATCATGTGATGAGATCATTTAGACTTCACATTTCATGTATGTATGATGATCACTATATTTTTTTCAGTTACTGCTGATGATTAGTTAGATGGTTGATTTTCTTATGTTCTTTATTATGGATACTTACCCCATACTTGCATGTGTATGGTGTGCATGTTTTCTTATTGTATGGCGTTTCCGATGTGGTTAAGGAAGGGAGTCGTAGTCACCTGCTTAGTCGGGATCTACACGATGCACCACTTCCTGCCATTGCCTGTTTAGCTTAGCACTATATATATTTTGTATGTACATGCATGGCTTTTCTGCAGGTTGTAGGTACTGGGTATCGACTTCCCTGAATTGCCAGGATGAGCGTACCCTATTATACTATCTCAATGATAAGAGAGGGGAGATAAATTCTCAAGTCCAAATCCCAAACCCTAAAACCATTTGTCCTAGTGAGTTAGGAAAAGTATCTGAGTTGAGTACCCACTGAATGTGTCGGATGACATATTTTGTAAATTTTAATCTTTTAGACTGATTTGGTATGAATTGTTCTATGATGGGTTTTCATATTTTATCATGAAGGTCCATGGTGAATTTTCTATTAACTAAGTTTTAATAAATAGATTTAATTAACAAATTAATTATTTGAGAGATTAAATATCATGATATTTTAATTAATTAAGAGAAAAGAATTAAATTTAAAGAAAATTAGAAATTTAAAATAAATAATAATTATAAAATATTAATTAATTAATAAACAAATATTAATAATAAAAGTTATAAAAAAATTAAAATAAAAGTTATGAAGATTAAAGTAGGAGTTATAAATATTTAAATGAAAATTAATTTAAAAGTTATTGGAGTTATAAGTTTGCATGGGAAATAATGCAGTTCCCTATTTTTCATGTGTCAACAACACGGGGGTTAGTGCATCAATTAAGCACATGGTGTCTACAACCCTAGGGCTTATCTAAAAAGGTTGGAAATAGGTCCATGCTTAGTTGGCGATATCTTCCAGCTGATTCTAGAAGCATTCTAGGGTTATCCGAAAGCTCTTTATATTCGGGCATTCCTTAATAGCTTGAAGATAGCAGGGACATAGCGTGGATAGTATGGTTAGCGTGGAGAATAGTTGAGGCATTGGAGGATTTGGGAAAATTCTGAAGAAGGGAAGCTTGCTCTGCGAGTTGTTTGAGGATAAGCGAGTTTAGCATCAGAATCCGGGTAGATTCTTGTGATTTCATTATGATACTTTTGCATCTTGCTTTCCCCTGTCTTCTTCGTATTTTCCATATGTCTTCATTGTGCATTTTCAATTTGGTCAATTAAATTTTATTTAAGGATGCTATATGTTTAGATCTGAAATAATACGAATTAGGGTTTCAATTTCATGGACAAACCCATTAGAATTAGTCATCAAAGAAATTTTTAAAAGAACAAGTTTCATAGAGAGGTTATGAAAATGAAAGCTTGTATTTTTATAAACATACTGTGATTCTGTATATCATATATATATATATATATATATATATATATACATACATACATATGTATATATATAATATATATTTATATATATTCATAACCTTACTGCGGCAGAAATGTTTTAATAAACGAATTCCGCAACTTCTGAAATTGCGTTGCGATTTTATGTTAAAATATATTAATGCATGCTTGGGTGGGGGCGGAATCGCACCCCGTACCCGTGCTTTAAAGGAGCGCGCGGTACCTGCTGTACAGTGTACCCACGACTGTAGTGGTCGCAGGGTACCCGCGGCAATAGTCACCACAGTGATAGCCGACGGCATCATCGATTCGGCTTTGTTCTATGGAAACTTTGATAATCAATTTCCTTTATGAATCGAAATTAATAAAATTCGGTTCCGTTTTTTATAAAATGCAAAAAAATAATAAATATTATATTATATATGTACGTATGTATATGTTTTAAATATAAATATATATATGTATATATGTAATATATATACATTAAAAGATTTAAAGTTGTTAATAAAAGATTTATAAATTCATCTCTTTTTAATGATGAATAGTTTTGTAATTTTATAGTTTTAACTATTAGGAATTAATAGTTTAAGATTATAAGATATATGAAGCATATGAAAGTTAAGTTAGTGGAAACATCTTTTAAATGTTATGATTGGAAACTGAAGTTTAGAGGGAATTTTAATCCATTCAAAAAAAAAAAAAATATTAATACATGGGAAAACGTAGGAAAATGTTCTTTCTCTAAATTTGGGATACAAAAACTGAGATTTTGCATATAAATTCAAATTTGAAAACTTAGCAAAACCAAAACATGTGTTTACTTTGTGTTTTCATTATGCTAATGTTTTGGGTTTTGGGTTGACTAGTGTTGACCGGTATAGGACGTCTACCAGAGGCTTGGGGGTTATGTGAATGTGATGTCTTGATGATGTTTTAATCTCGATCTTTATAATCCCAACCATGATTATGTGATGGAATGCTCTATGAATTGGTTGTGGATACTGATTGTTATAGTTAAGCTTCTTATGTCGGGAACCCTTGACTTAACCATTATTTTGGTCATCGATCAGTTATCCTTGGATGTATTCTAGTTGCCATGATGGGACTAATATGTGGATTTATTATTGATGATGTCATGATGTGACATGTGTTGACTCAACCATTTTGGAGTCTTCGATCAGTATGATTTTGAGATATATTTTGGTTATTGAGAACCAATGGATATTTTGATTATCAGTGATACTTCAGTTGCCAATAGAGAGCTATTGTGTTCATGATTTTCTATGGATGTTGCTCATGGTGATTTGATGCTTTTATGCATATTTAATGATTTTTAATCATGGATATTTGTTGATCCTTAATATGGTGATTTTGTGGACTTTCTTTATGTTTATGATACCATGAGCATTAGGGTAGGATATCTGCATGTAGTGTCGGGAAGTGGCTTGCAATGGGGGCCGGGGCCCTAATAGGCTGCCAGGGTAACTCATTGTAAGTTGGTTAATAAGTGATAACATTCACACACTTAATACTAACTGAATGAGCCTAAAAAGATAAGAGTTTTGGTTCTCGCCCATGCCTTGAGTGCTTGTATAGGCTAGGATGGGAGTAGAGAGAACGCATGGTTGCGACCTTGCATTCCATAGTATGCCTTGTCAGTATGAAAGGATACTAGTGGCCGCATGAGATCTGTATGGACCCGTGGAGTTTAGCTAACTGCCAGGGTAACTTGTACGAGATAAATGCGATGACACTTTCCCACTTGCATAGTAGGTTCCTACATGTCATTGTGTGCCTCTGGGAAGTAGATGTCTATTTTGTGATTAGAACCTTTGAGTTAGTATACTTTTAGGATTCCTGGACTTTAGAGTCGTGTGCTATGTGGTTTTGATAACCTGTTATGGGACTTGAGATTATCTCCTCAGCACGGTGGGAGTGGACCACTTAGGTACCACGCGGTCGGGTGGTAGTGTATTTTCCACTCTTATCATTTGAGATTCATTGAGACTTTGTGGTTAATGCGTCCTTCGTGATGGTGGATATGTATCCTTTCATTGATGATTAGCATATGTTAGATGATGATATCTTATGCTTTACTTTTTATGTTAGTAGGCTGTTTAGGAGTGACATTCCTACTATGATAATACCGATAATCTCTTCGGTGCTTGGAATGTTACGCACGGAGGGATGGCTAGGATCCACGATGGTCTAATGATGCTATT
The DNA here is from genome assembly GCA_028749045.1 of Cupressus sempervirens. Taxonomy (NCBI): domain Eukaryota; kingdom Viridiplantae; phylum Streptophyta; class Pinopsida; order Cupressales; family Cupressaceae; genus Cupressus; species Cupressus sempervirens. Next base: position 768,604,662 of record CM053792.1, on the reverse strand, counting down.
AATGGTTGGGAGGGACCGTACACTTAGTTTATTTATTTGATCTTTTTGATAGATGTAAATGGCTTTTATGATGATGTATCATGAGTATCATGTTATTATCTTTACTTGATGTATCATGGATTAGAATAGGATGATGTACCTTATTCTACATATGTATATTCTTTTAAGCCTTCATACCCTGTGACATGTACAATGGATGAATGAGCAGTTGGATATGTAATAATTGAACATTGGACTTATCATATTGTTTCATGTGGATGTTGTACTAGATGGATTCATGTAAGTAATTCATGTTAAGGGGATCTGAAAGAATGTAATCTGTTGTATATGTTATGTTATGTTTACTCTTTAGATGGACATTGCTATTGCTTCCGTTATTGTGCATAAGTTGTATGTGGTAGTTACTTTAAAAAAAAAAAAAAATGCTACCAAACTTAGTGAAATACTAGGTTAATTCTTTGGATCCCTTGACGGGGCATTACAGACCTAGAAACCCTCCAAGTGAGAAGGTAAAATTGGGGTGGGGATGACACCCACAAATCTTTACTACTATAGTTGTAAAGTGTATCCAATTAAGGTTACAATGATCTGACCATAAATCATGATCTGCCTTGCGAAAGGCTTGCCCGATTAAAGGCTTACAAAGACTATTGAGTCTCATCTTGTTAGAGGATTTCAACACCCTGTTGGAAGTGTGCATTGTTAGAGGACTTTAACTCACAACTAAGTAAGAACCTTGTTAAATGATTTCATACAGCCTACTAGGACTAATCTGTTAAGAGATTTGACTAAAATCACCTGCTAAAATGTCTCAACATAGATCTTATGATTGGAACTTGCTTGCATGATAACACATCACCTCTAAACACTTGTCTACTTGATCATTTTTTATCAGATGTCTCACTAGTATATCCTTCTCTTTATCCTCTATTCTTCTCTAACTGATTCTGCAATTCATCTCTTCTCCATAACTTCTAAGTCTCCTTGAATGCTCTCTTTATGCATGCAAATTTCTCCTTCAATCCCTTACACACTCATATGAAATTTAGATTTTTTTCCTCGTTAAAAAAACTAGAAGACTTAGGGTTAGGTATGAATCTATGGTTGAGATTCATCCATGTTACCACTTAAACCTTCCCATTTTCTAATCAGCTACATGTAATTGCATAGGGAATCTATATATAGATTTTTCCTTATCTCCAAAAGATCATAATCTAGCCTTAGGTCAGCTAAAAAATGGTTTACATAGTTAGTTGTGCCATTACAAACAAATATGTCCAATCTGTATCACTCGGCATATGAAGTTACTGATGCTTGGCATACACTGTAATTTTGTTTTGACTCAGCACTTGTATTCTTTGGCATCCACTGTGTTACTCAGCACCTAAATCACTTGGCATGGTCTATCTATTTGCTACTTGAGCGACTTGGCACATGAGTGACTCAAAACTCATTGCAACTTGGCATGGTCTAACATTTGTATGTTGTACTTGGCATGTATTACTAGTTTGGCATGAACTAAGTAAATGACTTAAGTGTGTTGACACTCAATCGTCAAAACCAATCTGAGATCAACAAATAGTTTTGCTACTCTAGTTGTAGCGTTGGTCTTTTTACAAGAAATAAAGTGGAGCATTTGGAAAATTGACCAGCAACCACAAAAATAGAATCATTACCTTGCTAAGTGTGTGGGAGACCCAATACAAAATCCATACTCAAGTAAGTCCATGGTTCAATGGGTACTGGTAAAGCCATGTATAATCCTATATTCTGTGAATGTCCTTCAGCCACTTGAAAAATTCTACACCTTGCCACATATTTAGCGATGTCTCTCTTTATTTTGGGCCAATAATAATTATCTTCAACAAAGTTTATTATTTTGTCCTTGCCAAAGTGTCCAACTAGTCCACCAAGATGAAATTCCTTGATAATGCTTACCCACATAGACCCACCTAGTGTACATAGTTGTTTACCTTTAAAGAGGTAATTATCCTACATAAAATAGTCACCTTTCGCATGATCCAACTTACCAGAAGATGAATCCTTTAGCTATTCTACAATTTCCCAAAAGTCATCATCAGTTTCATACAAGGTCTTAATAGCATCAAAACTAGTGACCGTGACCTCTATTTCCATTGTGGTTAATAGTGTAGCATGCCTACTCAAGGCATCAAGAACTTGATTTTGTTTTCTAGTCTTATGTTTCAGAACAAAGGTATAGCCCTATAAGAAAGATACCCAGTTGGCATGTCGACTATTCAACTTCTTTTTTGTGTTAAGATATTTCAAAGCAATATGATAAGTAAATATCACAAATTCATGTGGGACTAGATAGTGCCTCCAGTGTCCTAATGCTTGAATAATTGCATAAAATTCTAGGTCATAATTAGAATAATTATTTCTTACTTCATTCAATTTCATGCTAAAGAAGGCTACGGGCTTACCTACTTGGCTAAGAACAATTCCTATCCCAACATGTGAAGCATCACACTCGACTTCAAAAATTGTGTCAAATTTTGGAAGTGTCAATATAGGAGTTTCAGTTACCTTTTTCTTCAAGAATTTAAAACTCTCTTCAACATTTGTTGTCCATGTGAACTCGCTTCCTCTAGTATAGTCTATTATGGGTGTGACTATACTGCTAAAATTTTGGATAAACTTTTAGTAGAAAGTTGCCAACACATGAAAACTTCATACTCCTATTATACTAGAAGGGATGGGCCATTCTAGGATTGCTCTTACCTTTTCTAGATCCATTTGAACACCATCTTGAGAAATGACAAAGCCTAGAAAGGTCAAACTAGTTTGCATGAACCTACACTTCTTCAAGTTTTCAAAGAGCTTCTCCTTCCTTAAGACACCCAAGATGATCCTTAGGTGTTGTAAGTTTTCTTTCTTGCTTCTGCTATAGATTAGAATATCATCAAAGTAAACTACAAAAAACTTACTAATGTAAGATCATAATACTATATTCATCAACCACATAAATGTGCTAGGTGCGTTTGATAGCCCAAAAGGCATAACCATCCATTTGTACAAACCATATCTTGTCTTAAATATTTTCTTGATGGCCACCTATCGAGCTGAGCTCAATCAACATTCTAAATAACTCCTCCTCACAGAACTGCCTCTAAAATTTTAGCCAAAACCCATATCCGAGTCAAAAATTATGACTCTCAGAAGTTGATGCATTAGAGAGAGAGAGAGAGAGAGAGAGAGAGAGAGAGAGAGAGAGAGAAGGGGGAGAGGGTGACAAATAGGAGGTAGAGATAAATAGATGATGTCTATATCAAAGATAATTAAAGAAATTTTAAGGGTAATTATCCATCAAAAAATATAAATAGGTTTCTATTTTAGAAATGCATTTTTACTTAAACTAAACATAAACTTTGTAAATTCAAAAATGTATGAATCAATTTTTTAATAGTTCAAACCAAGTTCAAGCTAAAATGAGGCGTAAGCACCAACCCATTTAATACTAAAATATTGTGATAAATTTTTAGCTCATATTGTAGACATAGATATGACCCTTCCTCTATTTTGTTCCCACTCGATATCACACATGTAATTTACCTATTAGAAATCTCTAAATCTTCTTCAATCTAGGAATTTATTTTTAATAACTATGCCAAAAATAACCACATCTTTCATTTTCCATCGTGACTCCTACTAGCATATATATATATATATATATATATAAGTCACGATATATCCTTCTAGAGGTGCCTATTTTCATAAATTATCTCACTTCAATATGTGCCTCAGAAGGATATCTCTAAGCTTATTATATACATATTATATATATATATATATAAGATGCTACTTTTGTTAGCCTTTTCCTTTATAAAGGTTGACATAGATTTGTGCTTTTACTGTTAACTTGTAAAACAGTAGGACACTATGCTGCTAGATGTCTAGATAATACAAAGTGTGATCTGAAAGGTTGATGCAAATAAAAAATATACACATAATTGAATCTAGAAACAAAAATCTCTTATACAAAATATAATTGATTGCTTACATGTCAACATCAAACCCACACATTCAAGGATCTATATTTCAATCAAAGTGCATCATATAATCAAAAGAAATTAATATTTGACTGTATCATTTTAATGGAACTTAAAAGAAGAAACTTATCTACAATTAACTTTTTCTTAACAAACTCATATATAAATAAGAATTTGTATTTGTTAATCCAAATCACTTTTAGTTTTACATAGTGAAAATTTCTACACTTAGAAGAGACCAATAGTACTCACACTTCTTAGCTCCATGAATTTGTAAAGTTTAAACTACGCATTGGATTTGGATGATTGATTTTTTGTTGTCTTTTAAGCTAATTAACACCTTAATATATATGTTTTCCCTTTTGAATATAAACAAAATTTCTGTGTAGAGATGAGTAAGTATCATAAGAATAAAAATGTTTACATTTCATAGTGTTGCCTGACACATACTTAAAATGCACCAATAATTGTACACTTTTGGACAAATGACCTACAGTAGTCACTTACAAATGTCTCAAAAAAATGATGGAAATGAAGTGTTAACTAAAAGAATCTAAGAAATGATCAGCTATTTGGAAGCATCATATCAGATAACACTCATGAATTGTACAAATCTATTGATTATTATCAATAAAAACATTTCTTTATAATATCATATGAAATAACATACATGTACGAATGTAATGTGACATTTATAACCACAAGGCTTGGTTTGTCTATTTATATAAGGTAGAATAATGAAAACACATCATTCTGCACATTCGCAGAACATTGATTCATCATATCCAAGTGCTGTCAAAACAGTTTTGACAGGCATGTGATCCTTCCTTAAGTAGAGCTATAGAATACACACACAACTTTCACTATCATATTTAGCTGATAGGATACTTCTTTGGGGGTCCTTTGCTGGGAAGTGTCTTGTTCGGCCTGACAAATGGTTCAACTTGAGATTTTGAATGCCTAGGGTTTGACACAGAGCTGCTTGGAACAAAGTTGTGTGGCTTGCCTTCTCACCCGTTCTTCTGGCCACCAGAAGCCATCGAGATGCTTGGATTGTTACTACTGTCGCCTTGGTGATACAATTTTTACTGATTCCAACCACGCAATACATGCTTTGGGCATGGCAGCAACAGGATTAATGTGGGCTAGGTGACCACCATTTTAGTCGGTGTTGTTATGACACTATAAATTGGTTCCTTAGAGTAGTTGCGTTGAGATCAGAGGCATTGTGAGACATATTAGAACAGGTTTGTCGTGCCCTAGTTCTGTTGTTGTTGTGGGGTGATCCCACAATAATGGGTTCCACTTTTTGACCAATTTTGACACTGAAATCAATATTTTTGCAACAAACGTCACGTTCAAGTGACTATATCTCCAAAACTATAAATAATTTCAAGATGACATAAAATAGTGATTTTGAGTACTTTGTTCCTACTTTGTAACCATATTTTTTAATCTAAAAAAAAAAATTATTTATGTCAATTTTTTTTATCTCCTCCAAAAAGTGATACATAATAAAATTTAATATTTTTAAAAGTGACAATCCGTTTGACACACATAACTTTTTTTCTAGAAATGATAATGAAGTAATTCTTTCAGCGTTGGATTTGTAACATCAATATCCAGTGTCTGCATTTGGTTTGATTTATTTTTGTTTAATATTGTATAGTTTATGAAGTTTTGAAGTGACATGAACCGTAATTCAGACATACGTTCTGTTTGACACAGATAATTTGAAGTCAATTTATCATAAACCATTTTTTTTTTTTTTTTGAATAGAAAGGTATCACAATAAGCCAGTGCCTCCATATTTTTCAAAATTTTTTTGACCTAATTTACTAATTTTTCTGAGGTGTCAAAGTCAGTTGATGTTCAATCGGTAATGAACCTATAATGAGTTAAACTCATATTTGAAAGTCTTAATGATTAAATTATGTAATAAAATTATAGTCGTTGGAAAGCTTGCTCCGAGCAGCACATTTTGAAATTTTTTATTTTACAGTAGGAGATCATTCTCCTACAATTATGGCAGTCAAAAGAGCAAAAAAAAAGAAAAAAGGAAAAAAAGTTAAAATTTTTGCGATTTTGCATGTTCGTGCGAACATGGCGTTTGCACGAACACATTTACCATGTTCGCTTGAACGTATGTTCGCGCGAATATGCAAATCATGTTTGCGCGAACATATATATCACATATGTTCGCGCGAACATAATTAAAAAAAAAGTTCGCGCGAACATATGGTAAACCCAATTTCTCATTTTGCAATTTTTTTCATTTTTGTTCGTCCCACTAAAGCAGAACCCATTATTGTGAGTTCACCCTGTGGTAAATTTGATGGTTTATTTGTTGTGTGGATCTTCTTTGTAATGTGGACTCTTTGTTTCCAGTAATTGGAATGGCTCAGAAGTTTATTGTATTTGGCAGGATATCAATCTAACGTTGCACTCATTTAGCATGGTAGCAGGTTTTGGTTTTCCTTGTTAACTTGTCCTTCTGTCGTTAGATACCTGAACATAGTTGGAACAATTAAATTATCTTTGATTTTTTTTTGTTAGATTATTTGGACTTAGACGACTTTTATCTGCTAGATTGTGTGTTTTTAAATCTTCCTTTCTGATGAGGTTTGGATAGTCTTGCCTTCACCTTCACATGTAAGGTACCCACAAATTGCTCAATGACATCTCATGCTGGAGTAGCGGGAAGTTTTGCATCAGTTGGGGAATATAGAGGTGGATAATTTTAAGGACAGAGGAAATTTAGGGAACCTGGTTAATTGCAAGTTCAAAACCCCTTCTCCACACAGTTGCTCGACTTCTGCTTTCCCGTCTTCCCTCTCTAAGCACTGTCGTACTCTTTCCAAAAACCCCTCCATTTCTTTTTTTTCCTTGCCTCAGCCATAGCTCTCCTTTCATATCCCCCTGATTCTTTCCCTTTTTTTTTTGTTTTAAATACATTGAATGGGTTACTTAGGTATCTGATGATCTGAGATATACACCTTAAATGATCAGTGGGAACTTCTTTCCTTCTCGTAATTCATTCACACTTTCAGCTGCAATCGATTTATGTGCATTTCTTAATTCTTTAAAAAAACATACACGAATGACATATATGTCTTTGTTTGCTTTATTTGTAAAAACAAAGGGAAAACAATCTTTCATCCAAGTTTTGAAAATATCTACAATGATTTCCAATGGCTACTCTGTGTTTGAACAGTTGAATAAATCTTTTTTATCCTTTAACTTGCTTTTAGTTGAGTAAGGAGACCATGGAAAACCAATGTAAGAAGAACCACTCTATAATGCAAGAATTAGTAGTCAAACCCAATTGTTATCATCTACTTTATTATTTATTACTTTAAATCTGCAAAGTGAGGATTGTGTTTTCCGCTGTGGCTTCTTATATTGGAGAACTAACGGCATGCTCTTGTTACGTATAATTGTAACATTTGGGCCGTTAACCAGAAACCCAAGCATCATTTCTTTTGTCATTGCATGAACCTTATAGGGTAAACCTTATGGAATATAACGTAGTAGACAGATTTCATTAGGAGCTCTGATAGACTCTAGAATTGTGACCCAAAATTGAATAGTGTACTCCATTTTAATTAAATCTATCTTCTCTTGATTTTTGATTTGGAGCTTATGTTGCCTTTCTTTGCTAGAAACTGTACCTCTTAAAGTTCAATGTAATCATAACCCATTGCCTCAACTAGCCAGAATTCCATCTCTCTAGTTGAACTCTGTTGCATAAATTTTAGATGGTTATTTTTGGATTTATATCTGCAGCTGATTTGTGTGATAACAGATAATAACTCTTGATGTATTTCTTGTTAGAGGAAGACTCATCAGTGTCAAGTTTGGAACGGGACATGTTTATATTCAAGAACCTTACTGGAAATGTTTATATTCAAGAACCTTACTAGATATGTTTATATTCAATAACCTTGCTGGAACAATAATTGTCAGTGGTAATTTTTGTATTTCAGCATAGGATTAGATGGCCATCTGATGTTACTGAACCTTTGCATTTTTAAAGACATAGTGCTGAGTTCTTAGTTCTTAACCCATATCCTTTTTTCAGTAGGACATTGTCTAGTCCTTAAATGGGAGTGGCGTTTGTAGATTGGCTTAAGTAGGTAACCCCTTACTTTATCTATAACTAGCAGCTGCACAAGTTATTCTTAATTAATTGTTGGACATTACATAAACATATGTACTTGTACATGATAAAAGTTACCTCTTAGAGCTTTCATGAAATCAGATATGGTATTGATCTGTTGCTTCTTAAATTTTGTTAATGTCATCAAAATTCATCAATTTGGGTAGGTTTATCGTTGTAGGGGATATACCCAACTCTTTAGCAACTTGCATTGCATTGATTAGCGTTGCAAGGCTTCTAGTGCAAAGGCCCTAATTAACCACTTCCTATGCAATATCTAAGAAAACTCTATTCATGTTAGGCACTATGTAAAAAAGAACAAAGTACTGGTAAATAAATATTAGTGTGCATAAATGAATAATGCAGGCCAGTGGATCTTAGATAGAAAAAGAGCATATTGGCAGTGAAATGAGATTTCAACATACAAACCTATGTACATAAGAGATAAAAAGATTGGAAACTAGACCAGAACATTTTCGATGTAATCATTATAATACAGGAGAGTCATTCAATAAAAAATTTCATTGGGCTGATTTCTAATTTTGGAAGGCTGAAAGGTTTGAAATAATCACAAAATCGAAATGGTTGTCTTCAACCTCTTAGCATGAATCAAATGTTGTTATGAACCTAATGAATACACAATGAGAAAATTTTCAAGATGTAGTGCTTTTGACTCTTGAACTGTTTTAAAATGATTAACCACTTCCTATGGAGTTTAGATTGTGCCCTTTTCTATGATCATGGCTTCCTTTGGATTCAGCCCGACCAAGAGCACCATAAAGAGACATACACCACTTTACAATTTAAATTAGATATTGTGTATGATAAGGTGCAGTCTCAATTCATTGTTAAAAGTTTCCAGTGCAATAGCACTTCCACAAATTCATTCACCATTACTGTTTTGGTTTCTACCCTTCAATTGCTAGTTCAATGGTTCTAGCACTATCTTACTTTGTTCACTTATATATTCTTCACTTATTTTGTTCCTTTACCATGTTTGGTCCCCTCCATTCTTGTGTTATTGGAACTCAATTCTTTCTTTATTTATCTTGACTTTATTAATTGGAGAGAGAATAAGCTTTCAATCTCTAGATAGCTAATTGACATGCTATTTTACAAAAACCATGCATTGTTTTTCTTTGCATCCTTTTTGGGGTTAACCTTTTCATATTTGCATCTTCTAGGGAAGGAAGTGGTAGATGTTGTATTAGAACTTGTTCCATTTCTTGTTGTATCTATTGTTCTCAATGGTGTACAACCACTACTGTCAGGTACGCATTTAATAATGCTTTCTATTATTTAACGGTTGGTTCATTAAGCTAAATGCATTAATTTCTTATAGGTGGATAATCTATAAGCTATTTAAATATATGATTTTAGGTGTTATATTAAATCCCTTAAATCAGTTCATCTATGAATAGAGATAGATTCATATTGTCATAGCCGAACACATTGAGATATGTTCATGTACTATGGGATATAGTTTTAAATACTCTTCATGTGTAGAGCTAAACTTGTAGGGGTTCTCCTCCTCTTAAAACTTGATTCGCTAGAGCTCTGAGGTCTTTTGCCTCCTTTTTCTCTTTCACCACACTACACAACAAAAAATGCAAGGTCTGATAGATAGAAATAAATGCCCATCTTCTCCATTTTTCTTATTTTCCTATCTTACTTTTTCAAGTAAGATTCAGATATTAAGAGACAACACTATATTAATGGTGTTGGTTAGGTATTTGTATGATAAGTATTGCATGGCTTTCACTTAATAGGTCATCTTTAACTTAGCTTTTAAATTGTTTCTCCTAAATTTCTAGATACCTATATCTTGTTGAGACACAATATCAACTTGTGAAGGGAAATTCACAAGTTCTACTGCTGTTAATTCAAGCTGCATCATCATTGATTTGAGCTTTTTGTACTCATGCAATGACCAAGGATCGTATGATTCTCAACGGTTATGATGCTTTCTAATTTTTAAGATTCTTAGTTATTTCCCTCATCTAATTATGGTACTGGTTATTAATTTGTATGATAGGTATTGCATTGCAAATGCACATGGGTGAACATATATTGTTGAACCGGTCTATATATCATCTATTATTGATACACTATTCAAATGTAATTCTTGTTTTATAAAGTTTATTGGAAAGGATTAGGTTATTTTTGCATCCTGGAAAGTAATTTGTCATGCCAATCATTAGTCATTAAAATATTGGTATAAACTGTTGCACTCTATTTTAAAAATGTTTGGATGAACTCAACTTGTGTGCCTCATGTTTGTGTTACTAGCTTATGGTGGAGACACATAATGATGATGAAATTTTCACTATCAATATATTCAGCGGGGATGATGACCCATATGATGTGGACAACATTATCACTATCCGCACAATGGGTGATGATGGTGCTCCAGATGTTGAGCAGGCAATAAATACTACAGCCTCAAAGTCATAATCAACTTCTGTTGTTGGTCCTACAATCAACATTAATGATATTGAGGTTGTTGCTGAAAACATCATTACAAAATGTGATGCATTTGTCATGGATCTATGGTGCACATGCTTTATGATGAATACTATAGATAGTTGCCGTATAGAAAAGGTAGAGGAAGCGGTCACTACAATAGATGTAATGTACAAGATATTTGTAGCATTTTGCAAAACAATTCGAGAAATAGGCCACTACCAATTTTATAGTATGGACAACTCTACCTAATGCAAAGCACAGTTTATGTGATATTTAGAAATAATGTGGCCACCAAAGGACAATTAGTCCAAATAGGTTTCTGATGGTGAGTAAACAATGTTGTTGTTTTAAAGTGTAAAAAAATTGTTGACAAAGATTAATGCCCCACTATTGTACATATTTCTAGCTATTAGAACAGTAACACAATTTTGTGATGATGAAAAAGATATGATCTTTAATTCTGTGTTCCAAAGTGCATCATTAATAATAGTATCTGAGGTGATACTAAATAGTGAATATCTTGTTGGGATAGGAATCTTGTTGTATAGGCCTTCAAAGAATTTTGTATAGAAAGATCAAAACAAAACAAACCTTTTTCCACTTAATAAGGTGGTACAATTTTCTTATGCCGAAAATACTATGGCCTTGATTTTTGTATAGCGAAGATCATTACTAATAAGAGTATCGTGTGTTATAATATGTAGGACATGTTTGGTTGGAATACTACGACCTTGAATGTTGCATTCCAATGAATGTTCCATTGGGAATCCTGTTATCTAAAACTTTAAAGGCTTTTGTATAGCACTGAGAGCATCCTACGTTACATTAAAAAGTTGATATGTTCTTGATATTCTTATTGTGTATGCTTTCAATGAATTTTGTATATGGAATTTTTATTGAATATAGCATGTTCATATAACAAAGGATACATGGAAAATTAGTTGTAGCATATTAAGTATTTCACAAAATTCCATCAATCCAAGGAGCATCAAGTTCTATAAAGGAGGATATATGGAAGACAATATTCAAAATGAAAGTAGGTTTATACTAGTGGTTAGATCTTACTTTTTTCTTTTCAAATGGATGAGATGATTTTATGAGATTGATAGATGATGTATTAAAGACCATTCATATAGATGTGTGATAGCATATTGAGATGATAGATTGACTTTTATTGTTTATTGATACTTGGAAAGAACATACAACCACTTTGAAGTGAAAAGTCTTCAAAGAAAAACATATCTTTTGGGGAACAATAAGAAATATGAATTTGGAGAGAAATCACTTGTATATTAAGAGGACATGTGTGAAGGAGACCAAGCAAATGTTGGATGTAGTCAATGAGCTCCTAAATAAAGGGGAGGAGGAGGCAGGGGGAAGTCAGCAACACCCCCTGGTGCTTTTCAGTGTGTGCCACCAAATAAGGACATCTTTGAGGCATCTTCAAATTAAAAGACAGTTCATCAGGGAAATGTAATATATCAAAACAAAAAAGTCCAACATTGAAGCCAGAATCAATTTTGAGATAAAGATAACAAAGAATTATGGATGTATAGTTGTCAGTATGAGAATGCAGTGATACTTAAAAGAATCACAAAAAGGTAACATAAAGAATTTCTTTAGTGTCAAGAAAATTGTTCAAAGTTTCACACTTTTAAATAAAAATACCCTTTGAAAATACAGTTGTATTTGGAAAGATGACCATTTCTATGGGTTACAAATACATTCTCTGATAACAATAGTAAGCCTTAGTTAGAGCTTTAACATCAACAAATGGCTGCAAAGAAAGACCATTTTCACCTTTGTGCTCACCTGACATCCTTTCTAACTGTTGTTCCCTACTAAATATGGGCTCAATTTACAACGTGAATAAAATAATCACTGGAAAACCTATGGTATCAATAAGAACCCTAGAAATCAATCTACTCCTCTATTGTAAATCCAAATCCAATAAATATTCACTGAAATAATTTCAATCATTTAGACAAGCTCATCCAAACCTATTAGTTATACAAGTTTAATCACACTTCATCTTTAGTTGAAAAGATCCATGTGTCCCACGCCAAAATCTCAATTTTGGTTACTAATTCAAACTGGTAGTGTTTTCAACTCCAATGAATGTACATTGGCATCTCCTCCTCTCTATTTGAAGGCATTCTTCTTCACGGATAGAAATAATCCACACCTCATATATAAAGCACATTCTTCACTGATTTCACATAGTTATGTCTAGCTTCTATTCTAAGTTCAACCTTCTCACATAATTCTGCTGGCAAACCAGTATGCCCTACTTTTCTAAGAACATCTATAATAAGCTCATGTGTATAAGATCTGGGAATACTCTTTTCCTCCACCATTTATATCAAGAGCTTGCAAGCTTCATCCAACCTACCCATTTCACATAATGCATGCAAAATCGGTATATAAGAACTAGAGGTAGGAGTGATGTTATTCCTCTTCATCTCCTTCAGCATGTCTTCGGATTTATCAATTTCATTCACAATGCTATAGTACCTGATGTGTAATGGGCACCCCTGGATGTCCCAAAAACTAAACCAAATTTTTGAAAGGAATTATGTCAAACAGTTTGCATTCAACCTCTTATTTCTCCATTTCATGTTTTAAACCCCTTATAACTCCAGAAATCAAATGTTTATTTGTTTGTTGTGTTTCGTGCATGGAATTGGTATCATACAACATAAACAAGAAAGAAACTACAATAATATGCAAAGTGGAAATGAACTACAACCAATAAAATGTTATTTTCAGAATTCATAAAACCAAATACATGGCAGATTTACCAACTCACTAATTACTTCAACATTATTGACATAATACTCCAGCCCATGCTTTCGAACTTGAAATCTGCCTGTAGCCGGAAATGCAACTAAATTGCCTGATAATGAAGCTGATAACAAAGAATTCCAAAGGCCAAACCCCAAGGGAATGACATCTAGAATGTTACAAAAGAGGATAAATGTCCTCAAATGCCAAGAACAAAGCTGCAACTCACACACCAATTTCTTCTCATATTCAACTTGTCTAATGAAGCCACAAATGCTTCCTTTTATTCTATTTCCAAGGGTCCACTCAACTCATATGGGAAATGTGGGATAAAAGATGTTTAATATATAAAACATATATTAAAATACCCCTTATGTCTCCCTTGGGTACACATCACCAAAAAATAAATATTAAAGTAACACTTTAATATTTTATAATTAAATTAGATGTTACTTTAATAAAACTTTAGACATTAAAATGTATTAGCAATCAGACTCTGAATAATGTGAGTGATAGCTCATCGGAAAGCTCAAACCAAGGAGTATCGAATCCAATCACCAAAATTAACTTGCACTGTGTCTCGTCGACTTACTAAAAATAGTAAGTATGCCTGAAACTAAGTAAATCAACTTCGTTTTGGCCCAAACTGGAAATGACTGGGCCAAAACACTGCAGGATCCCATTAAACCCTTCGTTAGCCCTTGGGACCATGTAGAACAAGGCTAACGCACACACACTTGGTCAACTACTAAAATGGGGACATTATAGTCCCCCCCCTTGAAATTTCTTGTCCTCAAGCAATCTCAGTCCATCCTACTGAATAACCTGCTCACTCTCCCATGTAGAATCTTCCTCCGGCAGGTCTTTCCATCTAACCAAATACTCCTTCACTATCCTGTTTCTAAGCTTCCTCTCTCTGGTGTCCAGAATAGCCTCGAGTACTAACACAAGCTTCCCCTCCTCATCCAAAGGGGGTAAATCTGTAGAAGGCACTACACTCTGACCAATGGCTTTCTTAAGCCTAGACACATGAAACACATTGTGCACTCGATTGCTCTCTGGAAGCTCAAGCTCATAGGTGACTTTGCCCACTTTGCGAATCACCCTGTAGGGACCATAAAATCTAGGTTTCAACTTTTCAGCTCCCTGCTTCTTGAGCGATGACTGTCTATATGGTTGTAGCCTCAAGTAAACCATATCCCCTACCTCGAAGCTACGCTCTATTTGGTGCTGATCAACATACAATTTCTGTTGATTCTGGGCCTATTGTATATTCTCTTTGAGCACTTTTAGGATGTCCTGACTATCCTGCAATAAGTTTTTGGCTTTGCGCACTCTACTGTCCCCTAAAACTAAATCCATGAAGCTAGGTGCTTCATAGCCATAGAGTGCCATCAAAGGAGTTATCTTGATGGACATATGATAAGTGGTGTTATAACAATACTTTCCCATATGCAACCATTTGATCCAAGCCTTTTGTTGTGCAGTTACATTGTTCCTCAAATATCCTTCCACCCATTTATTCACAATCTCTATTTGCCCATTTGTTTGTGGATGATAACTAGTGCTAGGTGTAAGATCTATACCACACAACCTAAACAACTCTTGTTAGCAAACACTCATAAACTTACTATCCCGGTCGCTGACAATGAATCTAGGCAGCCCATGTAACCTGAATATCTCTCTAAAGAAAAGATCTGCCACCTGTGCTGCTATGTAAGTGGACGAAATAGCAAAGAAGTGAACAAACTTCATCAAGCAGTCCACCACCACATAGATGCAATCTCTTCCCTGCACTCGTGGTAAACCAGTGATGAAGTCCATCGAAATACTTTCCCATTTCCTATCAGGAATGGGCAAGGGCTGTAATAAACTTGCAGGAAATGTGTGCTCTCCCTTATTTTGTTGACAAACCAAACACTCCCTGACATACCTCTGAACATCATCCTTGAGCCCTTTCCATGAAAACCGCTCTCGGATCTTCCTATAGGTCTTGAAGACCCCCGGATGTCCAACTGTGGGTGCATCATGAAATGCCTTCAGTATCGCCTCTCTCAAATGTGATGATAGAATCAAATAAACCCTGTCCTAAACTCTGATCAATCCATCTATCACCTCATAGTGATCATCCTGTATGGTACCTGAAATCAATCCAGAAGCCCAAGCATCTCCGACATACTCTGCTATAATCCAATCTCTCCAACCTCCTGAAATCTCTGCCAAAGTACATAAGTGAGGTCTCCGAGACAAGGCATTAGCCGCCACATTTTTCTTACCTTTGACAAACTCTATGTCAAAGTCATAAGCCTGCAATTTAGTCACCCATTTTTGTTGCCGGTCATTAAGATCACGTTGGCTCATGAAGTATTTAATACTATTGTGATTAGTCTTGATCACAAAATGTCCACCTACCAAATATGATCAAAATTTGGCCAATCCATGCATTATGGCCAACATCTCCCGGTCATAGACAGAATAACTCTTCTCAACTCCTTGGAGCTTCCTACTCTCGAATGCAATGGGATGCTTCTCCTGCATCAATACTGCTCCAATCCCATAACTTGATGCATCACAATGAAGCTCAAAAGGCTTTGTGAAATCTGGTAGAGCTAGAACTAGACATGAAGACATTACCTGCTTGAAAAAATCAAAACACCTCTGTGCTGCCCCTGTCCACACGAAGGCTCCTTTCCTAGTAAGATTTGTCAAGGGTGTAACAATCTGTGAGAATCTCTTAACAAACCTCCTATAAAAAGCACATAAACCAAAGAATCCCTTAAGCTGTGTAAGGTTTGTGGGAGTAGACCACTCTACAATAGCTCTAATCTTTTTGGGATCAACCTGAATGCTATCTGCACTAATGATATGCCCAAGGTAAAGGAGCTCAGTCATACCAAACTCACATTTAGATTCCTTGGCATACAATGACTCTCTCTCTAGAATAGATAACACCTCCTCCAGATGATGTAAGTGCTCCTCCTAGGTCTTACTGAAGACCAAGATGTCATCAAAGAAGATCAAAACAAATCTCCTCAGCTGCTTCCTGAATACCTGGTTCATACAACTTTGAAATGTAGTGGGTGCATTGGTAAGACCAAATGGCGTAACCATGAACTCAAAGTGGCCATAGTGACATCGAAAGGCTATTTTCTCAATGTCCTTTGCTCTCATCCTGATCTAATGGTATCCGAATCGCAAATCAATTTTGGTGAAGAAGCATGCCCCATGCAAATCATCAATCAGTTCATCAATCCTAGGAATGGGATACCTATTTTTAATTGTTTTCTTATTCAGTGCCATGTAATCGATGCACATGCACATCGTCCCATCCTTCTTCTTTACCAATACTACTGCTGAAGCAAAAGGGCTCTTACTGGGCCTAATATGCTCCATCTCCAACAAATCCTTAATCGCCTTTTCTATCTCATCCTCGTGTTTCTTAGGATGACGATAAAGAGTAATCATAACTGGTTTGGCTCCCTCCTCGAGCTCAATAACATGTTCCATCCCTCTGTCAGGAGGAACCCCATGAGGAATATCGCTAAATACTTTAGCGTGTCTATCAAGTATCTTCTGGATATCTGGTGGATGACTCTTTTCTTGTGGCTCTGGTGAAGTTGGCATAATGTAGCACTCTGCCGCCCACTGTATGTCATCATGACAAAAAAGTCTCTGCATTCTCCTCAAGGACACTAGTCTGCAACCTCCATCTAAAAGTCCTCTAAGTACCACAGTTTTGCCCTCATGCTAGAATCTCATCTCAAATTTTGCTAGGTTGAGTGTGAACTCAACTAGTGAAGCCATCCATGTCATGCCAAGGATGACATCATAATCTCCCATGTCCACAAGATAGAACTCATCCTCCAACTCGTAGCCATCTCCAAACTTGATGCGAAGATTAGATATCTTCTGAGTGCATAATAAATTATCACCGTTAGCCACCATGATTCTAAACCCATCATGCTCCTCTGTTTGTAACCCTCTCCTGGCTACCAACTGTGCATCTATGAAGTTATGTGTAGCCCCAGTGTCAATAAGAGATATCACTTTCTGCCCCTGGATAGTACCCCTGACCTTAAATGTGATTGCCTTTTGGGCCCCTATCAAGCGTGCCAATGATCTATCATCCTTAGGAATGATACTCTCCTCTATAGTGTTACCCTCATCTGAATCAAAGTGTTGATCCTCCCCCTCTCACTCTGAATCTTCTGCTGAAAAATACTCCATTTGATTTGCTGTAGCCTTGAGAGAACATTTATGAGATAAGTCCCAAGGCTCTCTACAATGGAAGCACAACTTCTTCTTTCGAAGTTCATTCAAGGTTTCATTGTCTAGTCCTTTTGATCCTTCTTTGGGTTTGCTATACTCTTTTTGGAACGATTTTTTGTCTTTGTCCTTGCGGTAGGAAGAATCTGTTGAATGGTTTTTTCCTTTGTATATCGAAGGGGCTAAATCTTGTGCCTTTTTAGTTGCTTCAGCTAAAGTGAGTGGATCATGTCCCTTCACCCAACCTCGTAATGGATCAGCAAGACCATAAAAAAATAACACCACCAATCTCCCAGGAGAGATATCAGTAACAAATACAGATAAGCGCTGAAACTCGGCAATGTAAGGATCCACAAAATCTGACTGTTTTAACTCTGCTAGTTCCTTGAAATGTAACTCGGGATCCCTAGTGTCAAATCTCTCAATCAATGTTTTGGTGAATTCCTCATAGGATGTAATCTAATTATGCCCCAAAGTCACCATGCCATGATGCCACCATTCATGTGCAACACCATCCAAGTGCATAGCCACATACTTGATAGCCTCCTCCTCAGGCATAGGATTTAGCTGCGAGTATGTATCTACCTTCTGCACCCAAGCTCGTGCAGTCATCTTCCCTGAAGCATCATAATAAGGTAAGGAAAGTTTTCCAACTTTCTTTCTTAGCTCAAAGTTTTGATTCCTCCCTTCTGCTCTAGGCATGTGTCTCATCCTCAAGTCCATATAATCTTTGAGGGAAATATGTGCCTGAAACTCTGGTCCACTAGCCTCCCAGTCCCTCCTGAATTGATCCTGTAACTCGGTAATCTGCAGTTCATTTACTGGTTGAACCGGATCTCTGGGTGGGAATGTGGGTAGAAAAGGTCTCAAGCTCGCAGGCCGCGCTAGGCATGCAACGTGTCTGAAGTTATCAGCCTCATTCCCATTATTGTCGTGTCCATTATTACCATTAATGTTAATTCTTAGGACCATTGTTGTTGCCTTGGCCTCCATGGTTATTGTTTCCCCCATCGTTATTGTTTCCCTCATTGTTATTGTTTCTGTTGTTGGCATCACCTGGATTAATATCGACACCCATCTGTCTAGCCATGAGCTGCAACATCATGTCCATTCACCTATTCTTCTCCTGCTGCATACACTGCCCCTACTCTAATGTATCCAGTAATTGTCTGAATAGTACCTCCCCCTGATCTGGACCAGCATTTTCGCCTCCGCCTAATCCTGTATTCCTGTCATCATGATCACCCATATTATTGTCCTGATCAAAGAATATCTCCTCTGTGTCTGTATGGCTAGATTCAATGTCCCCCTGCACGGATGTACTAGGTTGTTTTCTTTGCAAGTCTAAAATCCTATTTTTTCTTGCTCTGGTATCGCAGAAATTATAAGGCCCCTATCGCATGCTCAAACATAAATGCTTAGCCTGTGTTTTTTTATTTTATTTCTGATTTTAGTGTTTTGACATTTCATCAAACACTTTTCCCTCTATCCGACTGTTCCAAATTCCCTATAAGACCTCCACAGGATGGCAAGACTTATAGCTCTGATACCACTGTAATGGGCACCCCTGGATGTCTCAAAAACTAAACCAAATTGCTGAAAGGAATTATGTCAAATAGTTTGCATTCAACCTCTTATTCTCTATTTAATGTTTTAAACCCCTTATAACTCCAGAAATCAAATGTTTATTTGTTTGTTGTGTTTTGTGCATGGAATTGGTATCATACAACATAAACAAGAAAGAAACTATAATAATATGCAAAGTGGAAATGAACTACAACCAATAAAATGTTATTTTCAGAATTCATAAAACCAAATACATGGCAGATTTACCAACTCACTAATTACTTCAACATTATTGACATAATACTCCAGCCCATGCTTTCAAACTTGCTGCTACAATACTTTGTCCTCCAATCAGTCCACTACCTTCGTAATATCGTTCCCTCAAAGCAGCACAAGCGTCAAACAAGTAGTGAAGAAGATATGAGAAAAATACCAAATCTGCCTGTAGTTGAAAATGCAACTAAACTGCCTGATAATGAAGGCGATAACAAAGAATTCCGAAGGCCAAACCCCAAGGGAATGACGTCTAAAATGTTACAAAAGAGGATAAACATCCTCAAATGCCAAGAACAGAGCTGCAACTCACACACCAATTTCTTCTCATTTTCAACCTGTCTAATGAAGCCACAAATGCTTCCTTTTATTCTATTTCCAAGGGTCCGCTCAACTCATATGGGCAATGTGGGATAAAAGATGTGTAATATATAAAAAATATATTAAAATACCCCTTATGTCTCCCTTGGGTACACATCACCAAAAAATAAATATTAAAGTAACACTTTAATATTTTATAATTAAATTAGATGTTACTTTAATAAAACTTCAGGCATTAAAATGTATTAGCAATCGAACTTCGAATAATGCAAGTGATAGCTCATCGAAAAGCTCTCACCGAGGAGTATCGAATCCAATCACCAAAATTGACCTGCACTGTGTCCTGCCGACTTACTAAAAATAGTAAGTATGCCTAAAACTGAGTAAATCAACTTCGTTTTGGCCCAAATTGGAAATGACTAGGCCAAAACACTTCAGGATCCCATTAAACCCTTCGTTAGCCCTTGGGACCATGTAGAACAAGGCTAACACACACACACTTGGTCAACTGCTAAAATGGGGACATTACATGATGAAGGAATTATAAGTGACTTTGTGAGGAGCACAACCATTCTCAGACATTTGATGGAAAAGCTCTATGGCACGATCAATTCTATACTTCTTACAAAGCCCATCAATCAAGCAATTGTAAGTAACAACATTTGGCACAAAAACATCATCACACATATCCCTAAACAATCGATTGGCCTCATACAATTCCTTACCAACTAGCTTACTATCTCTTGTTTGTGTATACATGCCAACCCATTTTGTTTTGCTGTTAAAAGTATTCAAACACATTGCTATCAAGTATCGTTACTTGAGAGAGTTGATACAAGACAAATGAGTAAGAATACATAGTTGTAATCGACTTACTTGGTAGCTTTATTCTTTTCTTATTTCATGCTTTGACATTAATGATGTCTTTAGCTTGTTCAGGCGATATTACATTTAACTTACACGTTACTATGCTTCACATACATCAGATTGAATATTGTGATACTATAATTCCAGGGACCTCATAACTACTCCTCTTTTATCAGAATAAAAGTTATAACATTACCTAAGAATCTTATGTACAAAAAATATTACAAGTGTTTTGTAGTCTAGACTGCATTTTGGTTTTCATGTTAGAAGTATTTGGGTTTGAGTATACATATTTGTAAAAGACTTGGTTAACAACTGCACTCATTTCTAATCTTGTAGTTTGACATTAGTGATGTCTTTAGCTATGCTTTGACAATAAGTATTGGAGGCTTGAGTATGCATATTTGTAATAGACTTATTCAGCGGCTTTATTTTTTCCTCATCTCCTACTTTGACATTAATGTTATCTTCGGATTGTTGAGGTACTATTATATTTAGGCTACACGTTACAATGCTTCAAGATTGAATATTGTAATATTACAATTGCACTTACCTCATAACTGCTCCTCTATTATCAGAATAAAGATTACAATATTAGCTTAAAATCTTATGCACAAAAAAGATTAGAAGAATTGTGTAGTTGGATTTAGTTACTCTTTCCTGTTAGAGGTATTGAAAGCTTGAGCATGCCTATTTCTATGAGACTCAGATAGCAGCCTCACCTTTTTCTAATCTTGCAGTTTGACATCAGCAATATCTTCCGCTTCCAGGTAATAAACTTACTCAACAGCTTTAGTTTTTCCTTATCTCCCACCATTACATTAATGATGCCTTTCGGTTGTTGCGATGATATCACATTTAAGTTACACGTTACTATCCTTCACATACATCGGGTTGAATATTACGATATTAAAATTCCACATATCACATAACTGATTCTCCATTATCAGAATAAATATTGTAATATTAACTAAGACTCTTAAATATTACAATATTACAATTCCACATATCGCATAACTGATTCTCCATTATTAGAATAAATATTGTAATATTACGTAAGAATCTTATGTACAAAAAAGCATTAGAATATTTGTGTAGTCAGATTTTATTTTGTTTCTGGTTATGTTTTCCCTATTATAGGTATTGAAAGCCTATGCATGCATATCATGTAGACATTTAGATAGCAAATTCACTTTTTTCTAATATTCCAGTTTCACATTAGTGATGTCTTTAGTTGTGACGTTAATGTGATCTTTAGCTTGCTAAAGCGATCTTACATTTAAGTAACACGTTACTATGCTTCACATACATTGGAATGATTATTATCATTTTACAATTGCACATACCTCATAACTACTCCTCTATTTAGCATATTCCTAGGTTAAAGATCAATGCAATGGTTTTGTAGGAGTTGTGATAATTTACAACACATGGATTCCTTTCTAACAAAAGGAGCAATCAAGCTTATTCATAGTGGAGAACCTCCTACAAACCCAAATGTACAGATAGTTGCAATCTCTTACCTTAGACTTGGGCAAGAAGAAATTAAGTGATATAGGATAGACATATCATATGGGGAGTACAAAATTAATGCTTCATTGCCCATGAAATACAACCACCATGTAGCAGAACATGAACTGTGTATTGGAATGATACTACAACTAAATAAGTATAGTAGCCCAATAATGACTAAATCAAGGTAAGTGCAACTAAACCTCATTATTATGCACTTATTATGCTCATTGTGCACTATAATGTTAATTTTGAAAGGTACCTAATCCGTTATATATAAATTGTACAGGTGAGTGGTAATAGGAAGCATGCAAATCATTGATTTGTTGGCGATGCCAGGCCCATAACAAAAGTTCTACAAGGCTAGGTAGAGCTTGCGATATGTAGTGATAATGCCTTGCATTTGACCTCAAAAAAGTGCCAGAGAGTACGGTTTGGTATACAAAGCCCACCAATGTCATCCCAGAGGCCAACCATTCCTACTAGTACCAAAGACCTAAATTTGTACTAGACCAGATGGGTTATAACATCTCATGTTACAAATAAAGGAGATAAGAGGGAATATACAAATCAAAGAGGTCCTAGATGAGTATTCAATTTTGATATTGTAGACAGTGAAGGATCTGAAACACGTGTGACTAGTTTCAATGAAGCTGCTGATATGCATTTCCCAAAGATACAATAAGGTGTAATGTACACAATTTCTGGTGGAGATGTAAAGCCAACAAATAAGATGTATAATAAGTTAAATAGTGGATTGGAAATCATATTATCAACATAATCCACAATTTCTACAGTTGAAGATGACCCTACCATCCCAATGCATCAATTCCATTTTACACCGATCATCAACATTACAAATATGAGTGATAACACAACTATTGACATCATTGGAGTTGTCACATTCGTGGGGCCATCATTGACCCTATGAAGAAGAGACGACATAGAGGTTCCATGTTGTACCATATGATTGCTAAATATGTCTAGCACCAATATAGATGTCACTCTATGGGGGCTACTAGCAAGGAAAGAGGGTAATCAAATATATCAGTAGTATAAACAACATCAGGAAACTATGATTGTGGTAAAGAATGGCCACATCAGTCACTATAATGGAAAGGTGGTCATGAAATCCACTGCTACCATGTTAGTAGTAGACCCAAACATTGAAGAGGCCCAAGAGATCCAAGATTGGTATGGTAAAATTAGAGGGAGCTTACAAACAAATATGTCTAGAACAACTACCCTAAGGGGATCTGTAGTGAGGGTAACAATTTTGGATATCTATGAAAAAATAGAGTGCATGACTGAACCCCTACACTACATCATGAAGGAAACTCTCACAACTATAAAGGAAGACGACCTTTACTATCTAACTTGCCCTTGCAAACTTGGAGAATGTCAGTGTAATAAAAAACTCACTAAGGAAATAGATGAGAAGTGGATGTGTACATAGTGTAATGTAAGTCATTTCGAGTATGATTATAGGTATCTACTACAAATGAAGATGGAGGATTACATAGATACAATGTGGGGCATTGCATTCGATGATGTTGCTACTCAACTACTTGATGTTACTACTAAAGAACTATATTCGATTGATTCTTCAGGAGAAGATGACAATTATGCTCATTGAGTTATAAGAGATCTTCTAAATAAAGATTATTTGTTTAGTCTAATTTTTATGAAAGAGACATACAATGAGACAGACCAACTTAAGGTAACTGTTGAGCAGATTGAACTTGTAGATTTTGTGGCTAAAAGTGACAACCTTTTGAAAAAAATCAGAAACATGAGTACTAATAGCCATATGCAAGGATGAGTTGTTCCATGCTACATGTCACCTTTATATCCATATTTGTACAATGATTGTACATAAATTGTTCAATTCTTTATTTCACCAATTGTATAGTATCCCAGCATCAATTCTTTCATGCTCTATATCCATCACTATATATTGGCATTGTATAATTGTATAGAAAAATCGAGACTCGTTGGCACTTCTCTTTTCACTATAAACTCCATCAAACATAATAGATAAACAAGATATGTGAATACCATGTTTTGTTCATTGTGTGTCAATTCTGTTATGTATCGCTATGTATTATCAGATAAATTATAGCAGCAGTATTATGGCAAGGAAAAATCATTTTATACATTGTGGTCATGTTAGCTTGATAATCCATTTATTACATCATTAGTTTCATTGAACATTTACTTTATTGTTGTATATTATTGTATTAACCCCTATAGTTGATTGAATTTATGTGTTATTATAATGTCTTACTAAATGTGGTTGTTAAACAAAGCACATCCTTTTATTTTGCTTCCTTCAAACAAGACATAGTCAAATACAACATTTCTTATAGAGTGCTTGCTGTGATCTCATGTCTCATTCATAAACATTAAGTGGATGTTTGGTTGTAAACTTCAATAAATCGGTAGCGTAATATCTCATATCTATTTTTCATAAAGAATTAAATTTGTCCCACAGATTTTATAACTACAAAGTTCTATTGCATGTAGTAGATTAATTAAGAAGTTTGACATTGATTTTGAACATATAATCTATACTCCTGGAAAATTGATGTATAGAACTACCATATGAAATAAGGATGGTTATCCGTGTCCATTATTTATCATCTTGATTATAATAGAAAATATTGATAAATGTAAATGATACAACATATCCACAATATCAAATAAAACAAAATGTGTAATATGTTGCCTAGATATGTTGCACCACAAAGTAGTTGTAACAGACAACTTCAACCAATCCACAGATCTCTATAGGATTTGTAATGAAGCAAGAAACTCATCCACAATTGTGCAACAAATGTTGGCAGAAAGACACTTGATTACGTATCAACCACCATTACAACACAATTTGAACCATATGTTTACAGACCCAGACATTTTAGAAATGATCACTTATTGTATCTATAATCTAATAGATATGGAACATGTTCTAGGTGAAATATGGTTCCAATTGGCATCCATAGCAACTAAACTAGAGTATGCTTCTTTATTGGTTGGAACTGGAGAAATATGGATAGAACAAATGTTGAGAAGGCCCCAAATCAATACTCTGATTTCAAGCACTATGCACTACCATGGTCAAATATTCAGGCTACAATTTGGATCTCGCTCAAACACAACGTGGAATCGATAGGTAATACAAAGGTGGGGACCAAAACGAGTCTATTTAACTCTACCAATCGAAGAGAGGATTAGAATAATTGCCAAGGAGAAAATACCCATGTGGACACAAACAGATTGTATCTTTTCTCCAATAGTGCATTGTACTATGAACAACTAGGGGCTACAATGTTGTATATATGAGTATCTTTATTGGTTTGATGTCTTGTACCCAATGGTAGAAGAATTTGTACAATCCCAAGTTGAGCATTGTGGAAGTTATCCCAATGTCACCTTGCAAATAAATCAACTCAACAACTGCTGAAGGAAATGATCTTATTTGAGTCAATTGTTGTCATATGTCCAGTTTGTCTTGTACATTAATTAGCCTTACAATATATTGTCTTCAGGAAGAAGATATTCATGTAATTGTTACACTACTTTGTTGAAAGATGATTATTTAATTACACCATTACTCTATTATAATTTCAACATCTTATTACATTTTCTTACTAAAAAAAAACCCAGTTCTTTATATCTGGAATCACAGATTGTAAATCTATCAAAAATTATGTTGAAAACCTTTGTTTATTTATTTTAGGATTACATAGTCAATACTTAAGTCTACTACAATATGATGCTATCATCTCTTCACTAATGTTAAAAGGCTATTACATCATCATGTTATTTTCATAGGAAATAACACACAAATTTGTTGTAATCATTTTGACCTCTTAGGCATTGCACATGTTTTAAAATCTAAATTTGTCATTCCTAGACCAATCTCAATTTTTTGTTACATTTTCATGTACTTTCCATAGAAAATAATGCACAATAATGTTGTAATCACTCTTATCTCTTAGGAATTACACGTGCTTTTAAAAAATCATGAAGTTAGATTTATTGTACTGTATTTTAATAGGAAATAACACATAATTATGTTACAATGATTTTGAATTCTTAGGAATTGCACATGTTTTAAAATCCAAATCTATCATTTCCGCATTAATCTCAATACACTATTACATTTTCATGTGCTTTTCCTAGAACATAATGTGCACTAATGTTGTAATCATTTTGATCTCTTAGGCATTATGCGTGCTTTTTAAGAATCCTAAGATTGGATTTGTTGTACTGTAGAATAAATGGACACATTCAATAATGAAAAGAAGCCATGAATTCAAAAAATCAAACCTACAATGGAAGACCAATGAAGGGAAGATCGTGAATATTATGCTCTTCATAAAGACAACATACTAGCTCATAGACATGCACACCGTATGGAACGAGGAAGTGCACAACAAACTATTGATGGCAGTAACAACCAAATGATTATTCTGCCATCCTCTGTTGATCCATATACTACAATAGACCTACTGTTGAAGTATGAAGATTAAAAAAGACCACAGATTGAACCCACAATAGAGGAAGAAAAGAAGAAAGATCAAGAGTATTACGTTCTCCATAAAGATGATCTATTGGCCCATAGATGTAAAAATAAAAGAGATCATATTCAATACCACTCTTTGGATATTCAAACACAACACAACAAAGAAAGTAGAAAGAAAAGGTGCTACCATGCATGTCGCATGGAATTTTAAAATGCAGAATAGGATAATGAAAACATTACCAACTAGACACCTCTATCATCAATCCTTGTTGAACCATGTACTACTTAAAAGATGCCAACAAGTTACTAGTGTCCACGTAGTAATTATGACAATAGTATAGCTGCAACATGGAGATTTAGATAGAGAATATATGAACTATCTATTCTATGAAGATGCATACTCTGTAATGAAAGCTACCCAAGCATGGCCCTTCAAATATCTACATCACAGTCTACATGCAAAAGATGTTCTAGAAAGAGCAGACTACAATGTTTCTCTATGTTGAACAACATGGACCCAGGAGAGAAACCAAATGTTTTGAAGAGATTAACACAAATAGAAGAAATGCTCATTGCTAGGGTCAACCTAGTTATATAGGTGATACAAGTGTTTGGTGGAAAATACAAGTACCATGGACACACCATCAGCATCAGACAAGACATCAAGAGTATTATGATGGTCCTTCCCCATCAAATTACTGAATTATATTTACTCATTGTGTGGAAAAAATACAGCCAAGCATAATGTTATGACTACTATGTGAGTAGAAGCTATGTGAGGGATGCATTACTATATAAAATTAAATACAACTTGTGCTATGCTAATGTAAGTATAAATGAAGCAAGCTTACTCGTGCTACCAGAATAGAGTAGAGATGTGTCAGCCATGTTAACCACCATTGAAACTGTAGATGGCAGTGAAGTTCCAAAAAATGAGATGGATATAGATGAAGACCAAGACAAGAATAGTAGGGTTCAGACATCATCATTCATTACTAAAATGCTAATTGCACACTATGAGCTTGATACAATACATCACGTATTGGAGCTTGATGACCTCATAGATTCTACAATCAGTTGGCCTAAAATAGAATCCTCCCAAATAAATGATTACACTACTGAAGGTCTACTTGATATGGTATTTCCTACACTCTTCCCAATTGGAGCTGCACAACACATGCAACCATGAATAAAGGAGGTAGAACTCCATGATTATGTATCACACTTAGTTCACTTCCATGACCAAAGATTTGGAAGACATCCATGTTTTAGATACTTCATCCATAATCTCATGTTGTGCCACCACACACAAGGCATTACAACTATATTCATAAAGAAGAATGTGGAAGAGAATATACCAACGAGTATCGAAACACTTCAAGCACATCTACAAAATGTACCAAATACACAACTTGTAGATGAGCTTATGTACTTTGGGTCCTCAATCTGAGGAACTAGGCTATACTAGAATAAGTGGTGCTCAGAACTAAAGACCCTTATTCATCAACTAGATCCATCTTTACTATTCTTCACACTAAGTGCAATGGATACAAAATGGCCAGATCTCCAACAACTCTTCATTGGTGAGACCTCACCAAGAACATTATCAAACAAGGAGCATCTAGAAAATGTTGTAAACAACCCACACATCACGTCACTCTACTTACACAAATTATTCAAGATCTTTCAAGAAGAAGTTCTTCAAAAGATATTAGGTGCAAAGTATTATTAGTATAGGACTGAATGCAAGAGTAGAGGAACTGGACACATGCATGGGTTTATTTGGCTCCCTAATGCACCAAATGTTGATAAACTTAATTGGAATGATCACTCAAAAATTGACAAAGCACAAGCATTCTTTGATGCATATGTAACCACGTGGAATCCTCGTGAGGCAAATGAAAGAAATAATACAATATATCAATTGGCATAGAAGGTCCATGTTTGCTAGAAATAGTGGAAATATTCTCCATAGATCCTTTTAACAACAATGAGGAGCTTGTTAATGGTGTCTAGAGAAAAAAAATTTAGGGAAGCAACATGTCTTCATAAAATAGGAACAATAATGCAATGTCATTATAAGGCTCCTTGGAATGAAAAAAGCACATCTACACTAGCATTTGATAGTGTCAGAAATAAGAAGTATGAACCTACATGAAATGATGACAGACTAAATATACATAACCAAAAAATGCTCCAAGTTTGGAGAGCCAACATAGACTGTTGACCTGTTATTTAAAGAGAATTAGTCCTCAAGTACATAGCCAAGTATGTTGCAAAGGTGGAGAGAACATCAGAAAATTGTACCAAAATGTTATCAAGAATATGTGCAACGCAAGACCTAGACAATCTAGCTCTAACAAGATATAGAAAATTCATGACAAAGATAATTGTTGAACGGGACATTGGGGCACAAGAAACATGCCATATGCTACAAAAACTACCTCTTGTAGACTGCAGTCATCCTTTCACATCCTTGAATGTAGGAAGAAAGGTACTCCATCAAATAAAAAGGGCTACAACAATACATGACAGCTACATACATAACTACATGAAATGACCAGCTGAGCTAGAGGCATTGACATTACTCAAATCTGCAAGGTCATTCACTTACTCTTCCAAACTCAAAGACAACCAATGGAGAAGAAGGCCAATAGAAGCCATTGTTTTTCTATATCCTCATTTTTTTAGCACTCCCGAACAAGACTCTAAACAATTTGGAATATTTGGCTGGACAAAACTGCTAGTATATAAATATTTCCACAACATTGAAGAAGACATTGTCCATGCAAAGGATGTGATTGAAAGAATCTGGAAAGAAATGAATGTGAAAGGCTAAATAGTTTGGCACATTGAACATCTTACTATAGAGAAAATAATAAATGAAGATGTAGAATTTGATGAAGAAAACAATGATAACAATGGTACTACTCTAGAAATTAATGAATGGCAACTGCTATCACAAATGGGACCAACATCCAATAGTACTTTGAATGATCTTGAAATTCTTGGAAGACATGATTTTAACAACAACAATAGATGGGACCAAACTACAATTACTCTCAACCTTCACCAAACAACAACAAAGTTTATAGATTTCACCAAGAAAAACTCAATGCCCATAACCACACCTTTCTCTAATGTAAGCCATGTACATGCATTACCCAGTCAGCAATAGTTAGTACTACACGCAATTATCAGCCATAATAGAGATCCCTATAGCACACCATTGTATATGATCATTTGAGGCACCAAAGGAACGTGAAAATCTTACCTAATTGGTTGTATACGATCTGCACTAAATGAGAATGCACAATAACAGTCTAGCCAACTACTTACGCTTTCTCCGACAAGCATTGTTGCATTCAACATACATGCCACTGTAATGCATCCTACATTACGAATTCCTAGAAAAGAAATGCAACCATTATAGGGACAGATGTTAAGAACCTTTCAAGAAGAGCTAAAGAATATAAAATATATCTTAATTGATGAAATGAGCTTCATAGGTCCAAGATTATTGCTGAAGATAGACAACAGATTATGCCAAACATTTCCTTGGAACAAATACCTTTGCTTTGGTGGCCTGTCCATAATCTTAGTCTCAGACCTTGCACATTTACCTCCTATAATGGATAGACCCATATACACTGTCCATATAGGAGCACCACTACTTTGGGAAAATTTCACAACAATTATAAGCTTACGTACATTGTACCACCAACAAGGAGAATCGATCCAACAAATACAATTCCATGAGGCATTGCAAAACATATGAAATGCAAAACCAACACAACAAGATTGGGAGCTCCTGATGAAATGTACCTATGTACACATAACATCACCTAAAAGTGAGGAATTTGATAATCCAACCCACTTTTTCTCCACTGATGACTTAGTCAAACAACATAATAGGAAGATGCTAAAGCAAATGAATTGCCCAGTAGCATTAAGTGTAGCAATGAGGATAAGGTCTATGACTAATAATTACACAGACGACGAATAGTTAGAAGCACAAGTCTTACTTTGTAAAGGTCAACGAATCGTGCTAATGAAAAACATATGGACACAAGTAGGACTTGTAAATGGAGCACTATGTGAGGTAGTTAAGATTTTTTATAGTCCTAGCTCAAAGTCACCTGATCTACTGTTATATGTAGTGGTACGGGTAGAAAACTACACTGGCATACAATGGAATCGAGCTAACCCCAAGATGGTTCCAATAACCCTGATATCTCTATGAATTAGAAGACAAGTACCAATTAGAATGGCATGGGGAATGAAAATACACAAATCTCAAGGCCTAACTCTACTAAAGGCTATGATCGACATTGGGAAAATAGAAAGACAAGGGTTAACTTTCACAGCTTTATCTAGAGTGAAAAGCATAGATGGGCTCCATATTTAGCCAACATTCACCTTTTAGAGGCTTGGGAAAATGCATAACCATCCATACACAATCCTACGCAAGAATGAGGAAGCTCGACTAGAAATTATGTCCCTATAAACAAAGTAAGTAACAAAGCCTCTTCTTGTTAGAGTATCTTTTACATCATTTCATCACATCTATACCCTTGTCTAAAAGTGTCTCAATGTTGTTTATTTAATATTGTACCTATGATCAATATTGTAATTTATTGGACATACCATATACTGTTATATGAAACACAACTAAATGCTATTTTTTTCCCCTTTTGCTTTACCCATCTGTAAAAATCATGTAGAGCTAATATGTTGCATTGTACCTCCTAATTTTGTAAAACATTCTTAACTTCTTGTCACTTTTATATCAATGGTTCAAAAGGCTACAATAGTTTGCTCTACTAAACTTTGACTTTCTAGTATTATTAGAACCTTAGGAGACATTTCAATTCCTCTCACAATGGCTATAGGAAACATATGTTTTTTAGAATATTAGATGGAAGGATGGTACAATTTTGTAAAATGTTTCTGTTAACAAAATATACAATATATTGAATGAATCTAATGAGTTCTATGACAACCTTAACAAGTGCTGCAACATTCTTAACCATATGTCACACAGTTCTATTGAGGCTAAAAAGATATGCTTTTGTTGCCTATTGCAACTAATAATGTGCTTTACACTTATGGTCTTCCTACTTGATACTATGATGCCTGCCAAATCCCCCCCTAAAATAGATTATTGTGTTGGTTCCTCATATAGATAGAGGGCTACATCAAGCGCATCATAAGGAACTGGATCATGACCTTGAGACTATGGCCCTAGTTCTCTAACCTGATGCAAATGGAGGATGCTTCCCATGTATGCTATTAGCTAGCCTATGCTCTGGCTACGATTATTGAGTTAGGCAACTAGAACCATATGAATCATTAAGACTATCATTTTCAAATCTAAAACAATGATGTCAGATTTTATTAGAGAGAAGGTAACAGAGAAGTTATTACTTTCCATGGATAACTACTACATGCATGACCATAACACACAATGCTGCAAAGCCTATCTAATGAGAAAAGCAAAAAAATGTACTCAAATTTAACTACCCATTTATCTCATAGGCATGTAGCCACTCAGTCTGCTGAGAATATATAGTCTTTATTCATGCTTGATGATTTCATCTTGGTGGTTGAAATAATTTATTTACTTCACATTTATTGTTTAATGAATATTTTTTCATTAATATTCTTCATTATTACCTGTCACCTGGAAACCTAATGAGGGCTTTTCTTGGATTGAAATTGCTGCAAGAAATTGAGATCAAATCAATGATAGAGGAATTATTGTTGATCTTATGAAGGATGCAATGGCTGTAGCAAACAAATTAGATGTGATCCAACTATAATGTGAATAAGCTCAGCTATTACAATACCAGTAATAATTAATTTTTTTAAAACAAAATGTAGCATGACAAATCATTTATGTACATAACACAACCATATCATTTGCATATGTTTAAGTCATACTTCCATGTGCAATTCCATTAATATATGTTATGACTATGATCTCTAATCTTATGATGCTTTATATGCACCTGATTCTTTGGATT
Organism: Cupressus sempervirens; assembly: GCA_028749045.1. Lineage (NCBI taxonomy): Eukaryota > Viridiplantae > Streptophyta > Pinopsida > Cupressales > Cupressaceae > Cupressus > Cupressus sempervirens. The sequence goes on along the minus strand of CM053792.1, from coordinate 768,571,884 downwards.
TAATTGATGTAATCTTAGACCCGTAGGTACAAGTGCTAGTCTATGATAATCTATGCCTAAATCAATATCAAATTTTTTTAGGATGTTTCATAGAAGGCATCAGACTGTGGATTTGACTAGATGTATTATTAATAATTAAATATCAGAAATCTCTTTGATCTGATATATAATTTAGTTAATAAATATTGTAGGTTTCTTGAGAAATTCTTCATTTTTGTCACATGTAAAATAGAGTTGATCTACAGATAGATTATTTAAATTTATTATGTTTATACCCATTGGCTCTTACCTATGTATTGAAGAGTGGTGGCTCTATCTAATTGACCTACAAGCTATTTTAGATGAGAGTTTCTCTATATGTTGTATGTTTTATATGTGCATTTGTAGAGAGAATTGTAAGCTAATATTGAATTTGGTTGTGATAATTGTATGAATATCCAGTTGATCTTTTGTGTTAGTAAAGAATTAAAAAATAATAATCTTATGGACACTCTCCCCATCCTATATGTTGTTGAGGAAAAATCATTTGTGAGTTTAGATAGATTCTTTAGTCTTGTGGTTCTTTAGATAATGTTATTTTTAGGCAAGAGTGGAATAGTGTTGCTAATTGTTTAGTCAAATCGTCTTATGTTCAAGTTTATGTGTTGAATGTTGTAGATAAAAGAAAACTTCCTCCAAAAATGGTTTCTTTGTTAGATCAAATAGTAGATAATGATAGGTCTCTTCAATTCCCTACCCCTCTTTTCTTACCTTTCTTGTTCTTAATATATTTTTACACCTCTTTTAGTTATAAAAGTTGAAAATTTCCAAATTCATAATTTTAAAAGTATAATTGTTATTCATTTTTAAATCAAGTAGCTAACACACATATTTCAAAATTTATTATGTATAAAAAAATAAAAATGTGGTCATTTGAAAGTGTACCTCAATAATTATTTGAAGATATTAATTGGTGTACCTCACAACCACCTCAAAAAATTATTAATCTACAAACCTATATATATTTTCCTCTACAATATATATTATTTTTTCTGAAGTGATGCACTGTGAAAGGCCAACCCTGTTAAAGGTTACAATACACACTATTAAATGTGAGCCTATTAAAGGATTTCAATCACCCTATTAGGAGTGAGTCTTGTTAGAGGACTTTAGACCATTCACTTGGAGTGTCATTGGGTTAAAGGATTTACAAATGACTATTAGGTCAACCTTAATCCAAATGATTTACCCTAGACTGATACAATTGTTAGAGAGTAACAGTAAGGCTTGATTTGATACAACTTACAACTTCATTTGTAGATTATAGATCTTTGTTCAGTCCTTCATTCTGCTTGGCCTTCATACTTTGTAGCTCTGATAGCTTGTTCACCCTTCAAGCATTCATCCCCTTAAGCCTTCTTGTTGAACATGTCATTGAAAACTATTCTCTTACATTACTTGACGAAGAAAAAACCCTTAACTCCTTCTCTTCCTTAGGTTGTTGCACATGACAACTTTGCTTCATGACCAACCATTCCTATAAATAGGAAATTATGATCTTTAGCCGCTCATTCTCCATTATCTAAATTAGGGTTCAAATGGATTAGGTAAGATACAATGTATCTACCTCATATTCCATATCTCTTCTAGAAACTTCTCCTAGAATCCACTTTGAATTTGCCTCAAAATAGTTTACCTTGAATTCTATGCCACGAGTGCATCATTCTTATCTTCTACCTAGTTTACGCAATCCAAGAAAAAAAACTTATTGGATTAGATTCATCGAATCCATGATCTTTTAAATAATGCAACATCTCGGCATTATCAACCTTTTGATGCTCAACAGATACTGTGTTACTCAACATCCTCTATAAAATCACTCGGCATCAACTAGAGTTTATTGGTGCTCAGCATCAACTAAGCTTTTCTCGGCATCAACTGTCTTGCTCGACATCCATTTCCAACTAATTTTCTTCTTAGCTTGCATTGACTTTGCTTGGCACCTACTATGCACTCGGTCAAGCTTGGCAGACAAACTTTGTATAACTTGTTCTTCTAGACTTTCTTAGTGTAGCCAACATCTTTAACCTTAAGTAGATTATCAATCCATCATTTTATCACTATCTTAATTGATTCTTGTACTTCATTACATTAACATAACTCAACCTTTCCTCTAGGTGATATTGTTACACCTTTTGATCAATTCCTCTTCATCAATCAAATAAGTGATAGTACTTGAATCTTATAAGCAATTTTCTTACCAGCAAATAGTAGGTTTGACATCAGTTAAAAAAAAATGATTTAAGAACATAATCTTCTTCAATAATCTCCCTCTATGATTAGCTTCTTCAATCTATTCTCAACAATCTCCCTCTTTGGCATTGATGGCAAACCAAACTGATCAACCAAATCAATCAAGTGATGAACATCTTGTTTAATAAGACTGACTAGGTTAAAACAATAAGACAATACCAAAAAGAAAATAATTTCTTGTATTGAAATCTTTCCCTCTATCAGCATCTCCCATCTTCTTAATAGGTTACAAAACTCTTAAACTCTTTCTTATAACTCCCTTTGAGTTTCCTTTTGTATCTCCCTCTCACTAGGTAGATTCTCCCTTTTTACTATATCTATCTCTATCTCTTTCATCATACTTGTGTTCTCTTTTGATCAGCAATAATTATCTCAGTAGTTATCTCCCTCTAAGATCAGTAATACTATCCATCTCTTTGACAACAATCTCTTGATATCTCCCTAAGTAATTATCTTAGTACTGGCTTGATCTTGATCAACAATCTCTCCCTCTTTAGTAATACTATTGATCAGCAACATTATCTCCCTCTAATGATGATTAGTTTAATGTACTTTCTCCCTCTTTGACAAAAATGCCAAAGATATATGCCAAAAAATTGTCATCTAAAACATGCAGATATAGGCATTTTTAGTTTCTTCAATTTATCCCTCTGTCACCTTGCTTGTGATTGATTTGAAGTTTCAACTCTTTGATTACTTTAGGCAGCTCCTAAAGTAAGATTCACTGCATCAATTTTTAACATATGGCAATTAGCTTGTTTGATGTAGGGTAGTACTCTTGTTACTTAGATAGCCTTTGATAGAGGTATCACCCCTAATTTGCCTCTTAGATACTCATGAGCATCCTTAGGTAATGCTTTTGTGAAGATCTCAGCAATTTTCTCTTTTGTGTTGACATATTCCATCTTCACCTCTTTATCTTGAACTAATTCCCTCAAGTAATGATACTTGATTGCATAGTGTACTTAGTCTTTGTGTGCATCACTAGATTATTTGATATATTGATAGCACTTGTATTATCACAATAAAGTGTCACTAGTTTTGTGATCTCTTCCTCAATTCCTTTGGGTAGTTGTTTGATCCACACAATGTTTGTACAATTTACAACAATAAGAACATATTCAGCTTCAGCAGTAGATTGTGATGTGCAATTATGTTTCTTGCTAGTCCATGTAAGTAGTCTCTTCCCTAAGAAAAATGCTCCTCCATATCATCAATGTTTTCAGCCCAATCAACATCAGTGTACGCTCTCAATTCAAATTTCTCATTCTTCTTATAGTATAGACTAGACTCTTCTGTTCCTTTCAGATATCTCATTATTCTATTCATAGCCATTAAATGATTCTCCTTGGGATTAGCAGAGAATCTTGCAACTATCCCTATAGATAATGCAATGTTAGGTCTACTATATACCACATATTGCAATTTTCCAATGATAGAACTATATAATGTTGGATTCACCTCAACTGAATCATTATTCTTTGATACCTTGTGTCCTATCACCATAGGTTTACTGACTAGTTTGGAATCCTCCAATCCAAAAAAAATTAATATTTCTTTGACATACTTTGACTGAGTGATTTATATACCATACTTCATCTGATATACTTGCAAACCCACAAAGAACTTGATCTCTCCAAACATAGACATCTCAAATTCTTGCTTCATCTAATTTGCAAAATCTTTACATAAAGCATCTTGACCTCCAAATATGATATCATCAACAAAAATTTCAGATAAAAAAATATCTTTTCCTTTCTCTGTATTCATGTACAGATTTTTGTTATCATTAGTCCTTTCAAATCCAATCTTCACAAGATAATTATGAAGTCTCTCATACTATGCTCTTGGTGGTTGCTTTAAACCATATAGAGCTTTGTGTAGTCTACATACCATGTTCTTATTGTTAACATCAAAAAAACCTTCCAGTTGTTCTATGTAAACTACTTCATCTAATATGCCATTTAGAAATGTAGATTTAACATCCATTTGATAAACTTTAAAACTTTTGTATGTAGAATAAACAAGTAGGGTTCTTAGTCCTTCCAATCTTGCAATAGGGGAAAATGTCTCTCCATAGTCAATTACTTGTTCTTATGCATATCCCTTCCAAACTAATCTTGCTTTGTTCCTTGTGACTTCACCATTTTCATCTAGCTTGTTTTGAAACACCTACTTGGTGCTAATCACATTTTTGTCTTCTAGTCTAGGAACTAGACTCCATGTTTTGTTCTTCTTAATTTGTTCAATCTCTTCTTCCATGGCTTTACTCCAGTCAGCATCTTCTAATGCATCTCTTACTCATTTTGGTTCCTTCATGCTTAATAAACTTGTATCACTTCTCAATCTATTTCATGTCATTGGCTTAACATCTTTGTCTCCAATGATTTGAGTAGTAGGATGATGTCTTTTGACATATTTGGACAATCTTGGCTTAGCTCTTATTCCTTCATTTTTTTTTTTAAGCTTCAAAATCACTGTGTGCATCTCTATTAGGTATCTCAACATCTCTTTTATGTACATCAACTTCAAAATCAAAATGTGCTCCAGTTTCATTCTGCAACATAGCATCTAAATGTGGCTCAGTTCCTAAATGCAAATCGACATTCATAGGATGTAACTTGGCAGTCCCTGAAACTTATTGTTGGTTTGTGGCTTGATCTGTAGCATCTTCTTTAGTAGGCATACCTTCATAAAAGTATACAAATGATTTATATTCTTTTGGTTCTTTCATAGGTTTAGCCTCATGTACTTCTGTATATTTATCAAAGTTCACATTTTCACTTTCCACAACTTTGTTAGTGTTAGTATTGAAACACTTATAAGCTTTACTTCTTGTGGAATAACCAAGGAATATACCTACTTCATTTTTTGCATCAAGTTTACCATTTCTAAAATCTTTAAGAATGTAGCATTTGCTTCCAAATACCTTAAAATATTTTACATTGGGTGATTGTCGATACCATAATTCAAAAGGTGTTGAATGAGTACCTTTCTTGACTTGCATACAATTCAAGGTATAGACAGCTATACTTATAGCTTCTCTTAAGTATTTCAAAGAAACATTCTTCTAGACATCATGAGTGTTCTAGCATAGTCCATTATAGACTTATTTCTCCTTTTAGCAATCCCATTTTGTGGAGGGGTTCTAGGGGCATATGTCTATCTTTTGATTCCTTTGTTATTATAGAACATCTCAAACTCATTTGATGTGAATTCTCCTCCTCTATCTGATCTCAAACATTTCATATTCTTACTTGTTTCCTTCTTAACTTGTGCTAAGTACCACTTAAACATTTGAAAAGCATTAGATTTCTATATCAGAAACATGACTATCATCATTCTAGAATAATCATCAAAAAATAGCATTATGTATTTATCTCCTTTGTAGCTTTACACATCAATTGGTCCACACAAGTCAGTATGAAAAATCTCTAGTATTTCTTTAGAGGTATAAGCTTTACTCTTAAAACTTGACTTTTTCATTTTGCCTCACTAACATTGTTTGCACATTGTATTGTTAGGTTTCTTCAACTTGGAAAACCTCTAGCTTTCTTCATGTTATTGATACTAACCAAGTTATCAAAATTAACATGAGGGTATGTTCAGGATCATGGAGTGCCAAAAAGTGGCGATCTGAAAAATATGTAGTTCTGAAATGCCTCAAAGAATTTCAAAATCTATTCCAACTTTTTTCCCACCCATCCTGATACTAAATGAAAACAATTAATACCTTTATAATTCCTACTATATCTTTCGATACCAACCTTATATGGTCATCTTTAAAACATCTCAAAAATGTGTTTTTGGCATGTTTTTATGTGTTTTTTACTTCAAGCATGTAGCTGACGACTTTTTTTTAACCAAAATTTGATGTAATGAAAAGGGTTTCTTAAGAATGTTCTTAGCTTTTCATAAATGTAAGGTTTGTTAAATTATGAGTTGAGTAAGTAATTATTACTAATTTTCTAATGGAGTTAGCTACAAAGTGCTGATTGACATACTGGTTGAAAAATAGCTATAACTTTCAAACCATATGAGATTTGTGAAATCAAAAAGATGCGTCACATTCTATGATTCGATTAGTATAAGAAAAAAATAAGAAAAACTTAATTTTGATTTTTTTTGAACTAGTTAAGGTGGTCAGACACGGGAGTTTTTTAATTCTGAAAATAGTATAGTAGAAAATTCATAATTAATTATTTATTTGGAATAAAAATTCCCAAAAATATGTGTCACATCCAGGCATGAGTCTACTTTTTATATGTAAAATTATATTTAAAAATATTATCATTTCATTATGATTAAGGTGATCAGACATACACCTACTTTTTATTTTCGCCCTGAAATTTTTGTAGAATCGCATTAAAATCCAAACTTTTGACCAATCAAATAATTTTTTTCTCTAGATAAGGCCTTGTAGTTTAGAAACTAGATTCAATTTCCTACAGATTATTTTCTTACAACTTTTTGATATAAATTTTAGAACCACTTTAAAATTATGTGTCAAGTTGACATAACCTTGATTTGGTGGTTTTTCACTGCCACTTAAGGCCATAGTTTGGTACACCATGATCTCGCACATACCCATGACATAACCTTTTGTGCCATAGCCATACATCATCAAATCTTATAACAAGACAAGTAGCATCCTCTTTGTCAATGTAATGTTATGACCCCATGGTGTACAAGAATGAATCCATACATGGAGAAAGGGGGGCCATATGACAGCCAAGTGAACGTTGTACGAGGAGAAGGGGAGGCCATACAACAACCGAGGGAAGGTCATACGAGAAGAAAGGGGGTTGTATGACAACTAAGGGAAGGTTGTATGGGGGTCAAAGGTGAAGGTGTAAAACTATCAAGGGGAGGCTGTACGGAGGCAGAATTGTTGTATGGTAGTGGGTTGGGATGATGTATATGATGAGTACAACTGAGAGGGTGTTGTGAAGGATATGGCAAGAGTGGATGGTGTGTGGATGAAGGAACAATTGTGTTCACTATGTCTGATTATTTTATGCATCCACATAGGAAGACCACCTATTAACAATTTACATATGATAGAGAACTACTAATAACACTCCACATTTTCCAAATATAATGATAGATAAAATGCCACTCCAAATTGCTAGATCTGAGCCAAATCATACAAATGGAACAGGGTGAGGTTAAATCTCATTTAAAGCAAATGAGCCAATTAGGGAAGATCTTTCACTTCCAAAATGGAAAGCAATAGGGAACTCCAACAAGAATTCATAGTAGAGAGAAAATAATCAAAATTCCATGCCTAAAACAACCTACAAGAAGGCCTTATAAAGGGCTTTGGGGAAACTTCCTAAAGGATTACAAAATAGCAATAAGCTGACAAGTACTAAACAAAAATAAAGAGTGGGCCCAAGAGATTAAAAATATTAATTCTCAATCACATAACAAAATATTACTATTTAATAATATTGGGGACGTTATAGTCCTCCATGCCCAAACATTGCTTGCCTTCAAGCAATTGTAAACTTGGATGCTCTAGAATTTGCTCACCTTCCCAGGTCACATCCTCGACAAGAAGATCTTTCCATTGCACAAGAAGCTCCTTAATGGTACGGGACCTGAGCTTCTTCTCCTAAACATCTATGATCTTTGTTGGTTCTCAAATTAATTTCCCTTCTTCATCAATGGGTGGCAATTCCTTCAACACTGTGACACATTTTCCAATAGCCTTCTTTAGTGATGACACATGAAAAAAATTATGGATTCAAGTCCCTTTACGAAGCTCCAATTTGTAGGCAACTTCTCCTACCTTTTGAAACACTTTGTAGCATCTATAGAAGCGTGATTTTAGTTTCTCCTTACCAGATGACTTCAGGGAGGATTGTTTATACGGTTGAAGTCAAAGGTATACTAGATCAACCACCTCAAAAATTCTCTCGATTCAATGTCAGTTTGCAAATATTTTCTGTTGATTTTGAGCCCATTGCAGATTTTTCTTGAGAGATCTCATGATATCTAAACTCTCTTGTAGCCAATCTTTAGCCCTCGGTGCATGGCTGTCTCCCAATGCCAAATCCATGAATGATGAAGGTTAATAACCATACAATGCTTTGAAGGGTGGCATGCCTATTGACATGTGATAGGTAGTGTTGTAACAATGCTCACCTAGATGCAACCAATGCACCCATGCCTTCTATTGCGCTGAAACATAATTCCTCAGATAGCCCTCCAACCATTTGTTCACAATCTTTATCTATCCATTTGATTGTGGATGGTATCTCGTACTTGGTGACAACTTCATTTCCACTAGCATAAATAACTCCATCCAAAAAATGCTAAGGAAATGACTATCTCTATCACTTACTATATTTCATGGAAGACCATGTGAAAAGAAAGCCTCAAAAAAGAACAACTCGGCCACTTGTGATGCTTAGTACCTAGTGGAAATGGAAAAGAAATGGGCACACTTGGTCAAACGATCAACCACAACAAAAATGCAATCCTTCCCATGAACTTTGGGTAGCCTAGTGATGAAATCCATTGAAATACTTTCCCACTTTTGATCAAGGATTGACAATGGTTGGAGAAATCCCATAGGTACAATGTGCTCAATTTTTTCTTTTTGATAGGTAGAGCATTCCTGTACATACTATAAGATGTCATTCTTAAGGCCCTTCCATGTAAAACATTCTCAGTTCTGCCTATAAGTTTTTAGGTATCTTGGGTGTCTAGCCAACTATGAATCATGCATCTCCTTCAGAATTCTTGCCTTCATTTTGGACTCAGGTACCAGATAAATTCTACCCTTGTAGTAGATAATATCATCTAACACCTTTTACCTATCATCTTTTATTTGACCATCCATCAATTGACAAGCAAATATGTTCTTGGAGTATTCAACCAATAGGTGTTCCTTCCAATCAGTTGAAATTTCAAATTATGAGCATATTTTAGGCCTCCTTAATAGAGCATCAACCACTACATTATGTTTTCCCTTCACATACTCAATATCAAAGTCAAAATCTTGGATTTTTCTCACCCACTTCTATTGTCGTTAATTTAAATCTTTCTGCTCTAAAAAATATCTCAGGCTGTTGTGATTTTTCCACACCACAAATTTTTCCCCAACAAGATACTACCAAAACTTTGTTAGTGCATGCATGATTACGAGCATCAATTTATCATAGATGGAGTATAGTCATTTTACTTTTGAGAGTTTTTGACTCTCAAATGCAATGGGGTGATGATTTTGTATCAACACTACCGCAATACCTTGTCCTGAAGCATCACACTCCAAGATGAAGGGTAGATTGAAATCAAGTAGTGCCAGCACCAAGCATGAACTCATGACTTCCTCCAATTTTTCAAAAGTGTGTTCTGCTTTCATATCCCAATGAAAATATCCTTTTTTTTAGGTCTATCAATGGTGCACTAAGTTGTGAGAACACCTTCACAAACCTTCTATAATAATAACACAATCCAAGGAATCCATGTAGATTAGAGAGTCTTGGGAGGCGGCCAATCCAAGATGAATTGAATATTTTCCTAGTGTACTTGAACCACTTGAGCACTAATTATATTCCGCAGATAAAATATTTGTGTCATGCCAAACTTGCTTTTAGACCTCTTGGCAAACAGGGATTGTGACTGCATAATTATAAGTACTTCATCCAAATGCCTCAAATGTTCCTCCCATGTCTTACTATAAATAAGTATGTGATCAAAAAACACCAATAGGTACTTTTGCAATTGCTTGTTGAATATGTGGTTCATGCATGACTAGAAACTAGCTGGAGCATTGGTTAGACCGAATGGCATAACTAGGAACTCATAATATCTATAGTGGCAATGGAAGGTGGTCTTCTCTACATCTTTGTCCCTCATGCAGATATGATGGTATCCCAAATGAAGATTTACTTTGGAAAAATAGATTGTACCATGTAACTCATCCAATGGTTCATCGATCCTAGGAATGGGATACCTATTTTTAATGGTTTTCTTGTTCAGTGCATGAGTCCTTTCTCTAGTAGTTCTTGGATCTTTTTTCTATCTCATCCTTAAACCTTTTAGGATGGAGGTAAGGAGTAGTGATGAGAAGTTTGGCTCCTTCCTCCAACTTAATGGTGTGCTCAAATCCTTTGTGTGGAGGGATACCCAAAGGGATGTTGATGAAGGTTGTGCTATGCTTATCCAACATTGTGTAAAGCTCATAATCCTGGTAGTTGATATGTTGTCCTTTCATTAGTTTTGTTGATATCAAACATTGTATTACCCAAACAATGTCGTCGAAGACTGGCTTCCATCCGGTGTACTGAGATTTCCTTTGGCCCTCCATTTGACATTCTCCTAAGGACCACTTTCTTTCCATCCACTTCAAATAAAAACTCCATTCGTGTGAGGCTTTGTATGTAATCATCCAAAGTTTCCATCCATTGGATGCCAAGAATGACTTCCATGTCATCTAGATGTACTACAAAGAAATCTTTAGTCACCGTATGGTTTCTCATGGTAATGCTAAGTTGTGGGACCAAATCAGTACATGATAGGAGGTTTCCTCCTACTACCTTGACTTGGAATCCTACATGTGTCTCCATAGTTAAACCTCTTCATTTCACTAGTGATGAATTAATGAAATTAAGTGTGGCCCCACTATCTAGCATGACTATGACCCGTTGTCCTTGGAGAGTTCCTCGTACCCAAAAAATAGTACACCTCAGAGTGCCCGCGAGAGCAATGGTTCCTCCTCGACATATAAGTGTAACAATCCTCTCTAAATGATTTATGTTACCCTCTTTCGCAATTTCTAGATCATCTTCTTTGACTTAGGGTTCCTCATCCTCTTCACTATCTAACATCACCTCTATGTAATGGATTTTTCCTTTCCCTAAGCATTGATGTCTTGGTTCCCATGATTCCTTACAATTAAAACATAGCTTCCTCCTTCTCAAATCTTGTCTCGTAGCTTCATCTATTGACTGCTTCTTTGAGGGGTTGTTGTCTTTCTCCTTCAGAATGATGGGTGGCCTGGCATTTGAATAACTTTTAGAAAAAGAAGTGGATGTTGCCATGTCTCATGCCTTCTTGATTGCTGCCACAAGTGTGTTAGGGTTAAAACCCCTTCACTCAACCCTTTAAGGGTTTGGTCAACCCATCCATGAATAAAACAACAAGTCTTCTCTCTAAAATGTATGTCACTAGCACTGATAGCTTGCAAAATTATGTAATGTATCTCTCTACTACTCTAGTTTGCTTTAGTTGTGCCAACTCCTTGAAGTTGAGCTCTAGCTCCTTTCCGTCAAAGCGGTCAATAAGTCTCTCTGTGAATTCAGCATATGAAGTGATTCGATCACGACCAAGGGTGACCATCCCATGGTGCCACCATTCATGGGTAGTTCCTTCCAAGTGAAGTGCTACAAACTTAATTGCCTCTTCTTCAGGCATGGTTTTGAACTGGAAGTATATATCAGCCTTTTGAACCCATGCTCGTGCCGATATATACCCAAATCCATCAAAGCATGATAAGTTTATCTTTCCAATCTTTCATCCAATGTCATCATTGTAATTGTCCTACCTCCTAGAATATCTCATCCTCAAATCCACATAATCTTTGAAGGATAATTCTACACCAAATTCAGCATCAAACCAATCTTGATGGAATTGATCTTGCATTTCAAGGAAAGTAGGCTCTTGTTCCCTAGGTTGTTCCAACTGTTGGGGAAATGTCTACATCATTGATCATGTGTGGGATCACTCTGTGCGAAGCTTTTCATTGATAGAATTGTCACCATGCCCATTGTGTCCTCCATTTCACCTTCCTTATGCCAAAAGCTGGAGGGTCTCACCAATTTGATCTTGCCCCTTTGCCAAGGTCTCATTGAGTTCTCATTGTCCATTTAACAAGGTTTTACTGAGCTATTGATTTCCACTTGTTAGTTCCCTTAGAAGTTGCATCATCTCAGTACTTGATTCACCCATTCTTCCTACTGATCAGGATCTTGGCAGCATCCAATGTCATCAATAGGCTAGAAAGATCACCAGCTCTAATACCACTATAATGTTTCGACCTCACAATGTATGGGAATGAAGCTATATGAGGAGAAAGGGGGGTCGTACGACAGCCAAGTGAAGGTCATACGGGGAGAAATGGAGGGCATATGACCGAAGGCATACAACTGTCAAGGGGAGGTCATATGGAGGCAGAATTATTGTATGGTGGTGGGTAGGGATGATATATATGATGAGTATGAATGAGAGGGTACTGTGAAGGATTTGGAAAAAGTGGATGGTGTGTGGAGGAAGGACCAACTGTGTTTGCTACATCTGAGTATTTTATGCATCCATAGAGGAAGACCACCTGTTAACAATTTACATATGATAGAGAAACAATAATAACACTCCAGATTTGCTAGATATAATGATAGATAAAATGCCACTCCAAATCGCCAGATCTGAGCCAAATCATACAAACAAAATAGGGTGAGATTAAATTCCACTAAAGGCGAATGAGCCAAGTAGGGAAGATCTTTCACTTTTGAAATGACAAACAATAGGGAACTCCAACAAGAATTCACAGTATAGAGAAAATAATTCAAATTCCATACCTAAAAAAACCTACAAGAAGGCCTTATAAAGGGCTTTGGGGAAACTTCCCGAAGGATTAAAAAATAGCAATAAGCCGACAAGTACTAAACAAAAATAAAGAGTGGGCCCTAGAGATTAAAGAAATTGATTCTCGGCCACATAACAAAATATTATTATTTAATAATATTGGGGACATTACAACTTCTCGAAGGATTGCAAAATAGCAATAAGTTGACAAGTAATAAACAAAAATAAAGAGTGGGCCCGAGAGATTAAAAACATTGATTCTCAGCCACATAACAAAATATCATTATTCAATAATATTGGGGACATTACAGTCAAGATAGAATAGATTACTCCTAGTTTGATCACCTTTTCCAATCAATTTTCCATCAATATCATATATCTTAGCAATCTTGTTTTCATACTCAACCTTACATCATGAATTATTCAATTATGACACACTCAAAAGATTATAGTTTAGTCCTTCAGCATGATAAGCATTGTCACATAGAATAGATTATCTATGAATTTCATAGAACCTTTTCTTTTTATCAAACATGGTGCATCATTACCAAATCTTACACTATTTCCTTCATAACAATTTAAGGTAATGAACTTACTTTTTTCTCTAGTCATATGATGTGAGCACCCATTGTCAATGATCCATTTATCATTTTTGTTCACACAAGTCACAAGTGCAGTTGCCTCATCTTCATCATTTTAATCCTTCATTGCAACATACACCACTTCATCATCATGTTCATCAGAATCATCCTTTGTTTCCTCTTCAGCAATGTAGCTCGACTTCTTGCCTTTATCTTTGTAATTTTTTTTGTCATCTTCTCTTCTACTTTTGTACTTATCACCACCTCTCTAGTTCTTCTTCTATGTACATCTTGTAGCAATATGACCAACCTCATTACAATTGAAACAAATGATGGGTAACTTACCTTTGAACTTTTCTTTACCTCCATGGAATCTTCTTGCCAGTAGTGCTTCTAGTTGTTCAACATCTTTCTCATCTATATCACTATCACTAGAAACATATTTTATCTTTCTCTTCTTCTTCTTCTACTTATTTTCATTAAAATCTTTCAATAACAGCTTAGCTTTGAAAGCAGATTCAATACTCTTAGGTTTGTAATTATCAAAGTTAGATAGCTCAAAAGTAGTAAGTTTACCTACTAAACCTTCAAGGGTTAGATTATTTCCTAATATACATCTCAATTCTTGAATTGCAAAAAATCTAATAGCATAGATAGGCAATAGTGTTCTTAAAACCTTGCTTAGCACAATGTTATCTTCAATCTAACTAGTAGCTCCTTTTATTACATTAACAACTTCTTTTATCCTAGCAACATATTAAGCAATATTCTCACCTTCTTCCATTCTCATATCATCAAACTTATCTTTGAGAATTTCAACTTTGGCTCTTTGAATATTAGTGTCTCCTCCGTAGATAGTGGTTAGGGCATCCCACATTTCCTTTGCACTATCAAGACCTTTGATATCATCAAATTAGGCATAGCTTAGGGCAGAGGCAATATCCAACATTGCATGATTGTGTTCTTTCTTCTTTATATCGTCAGTTGTTAAGGCTCCAACTAGATCAACATGTTCCACTAAAATGGTAGATTGTGCATGATCTCTAAGTCCTCCAAGGTGTAGTTTCATCAAACTTTTCTATGCAAGAAAGTTATCTCTATTAAGCTTGGGTACATCTCTTTTTGACATCTTGATCTTTGTGCTTCTAGTACCTTCAAACTAGTCCTCTTAAGCAGATGACTTTGATATCAATTGTTGGAATTATTTAGAATAATTGAGAGGGGGAATTAGGTATCCAAGGTCTAGATATATAAATAAAAATTTTCACAACTTAGTGAACCCATGTAAAACATTTATACTTATCCATGCATCCATAAGATTATGCAATCACTTAAAACTTGTCAGTTACTGTCAAATCGACTTGCAAATATGTAAATCATGAAACATAACAGATTCATCAACACACTTGACACAATGATTTATGTGGAAACCTAATTTGGGAAAAACCACTAGTAACATGCTAATCTTTATCACTCTTCTTAAGTGATGCCCTATGAAAGGCCAACCCTGTTAAAGGTTACAATACACACTATTAAATGTGATCCTATTAAAGTATTTCAATCTCCATATTAGGAGTGAGCCTTGTTAGAAGACTTTAGACCATTCACTTGGAATGTCACCTAGTTAAAGAATTTACAAATGACTGTTAGGTCGACCTTAATCAAAAGGATTTACCCTAGACTAATATAATTATTAGAGAGTAATAGTAAGGCTTGATCTAATACAACTTACAACTTCATTTATAGATTACAGATCTCTGTTTAGTCCTCCATTCTACTTGGTCTTCATACTTTGTAGCTTTGATAGCTTGTTCAACCTTCAAGCATTCATCCCCTTAAGCCTTCTTGCTTAAAATGCCATTACAGACTATTCTCTTAGGCCACTTGATCAAGCAAAAACCCTTAACTCTTTCTCTTCCTTAGGTTCTCGCACATGACAACCTTGCTTCATGACTACCCATTCCTATAAATAGGAAATTAAGATCTTTTGCTGCTCATTCTCGATTGTCTAAATTAGGGTTCGGATGGATTAGGTAAGATACAATGTATCTACCCCATATTCGATATCTCTTCTAGAAACTTCTCCTAGAATCCACTTTGAATTCACCTCAAAATGGTTTACCTTGAATTTTGTGCTAGCAACTCATCATTCTTATCTTCCATTGATTCACACAATCCAAGAAAATAAACTTGTCACTTCAGATTCATCGAATTCACGATCTTTTAAATAATGCAATAGCTCGACATTATCAACCTTTTGATGTTCAGCACATATTGTGTTACTTGGCATTCTCTATAAAATCACTCAGCATCAACTAGAGTTTACTGGTGCTCGACATCAACTAAAATTCACTCGGCATCCATTAGAATTTGCTTTTACTCAGCTCCAACTAATTTTCTATCTATCAAGCTTGGTAGAAAAAAATTGTATAACTTGTTCTTCTAGACTTTCTTAGTGTAGCCAAAATTTGTAACCTTAAGTAAATTATCAATACATCATGTTATCACTGTTTTAACTGATTCGTGTACTTCATTACATAAACATAACTCAACCTTTCCTCTAGGTGTTATTGTTACATCTTTTGATCAAATCTTCTTCATCAATCAAATAAGTGATAGTACTTGAAGCTTATAAGCAATTGTTTTACCAGCAAATGGAAGGTTTGACATCAATGACAAAACAATGATTGAAGCACATAATCTTCTTCAACAATCTCCCTCTTTGATTAGCTTCTTCAATCTATTCTCAATAGGTTGTATATATACTATTGAAAATTAAGCAGCAAAATAAATACCATGACTAAGGTTATTCTATTAGGACCTTCTATAGTTCAATGTGATGATCAAAATGCCATCTCACATCACTATCTCATGGTTTTCATTTAAGGAGGACTCTAGTGAATTCCAACCACTATATTAAGTGAATAAAAAAATTATAAATTAGTACTTAACAAGTCTTTAGGTGGGGACCCATCTATTCTAGAGTACGAGGGGAATATTGAAGTAAATGCTCATAAGTGTTGGATCTACTTCTTTGAATGTACATTGCTTGTTAATTTTTCTATAAATATAATATTTTGGGCATGGTATTGGAGAGCTCATTTTTGGTAAAATCTCTTATGTGTTTAAGCCTTTTGTCTTTGGTTTGTCTCCTTAAGATAAGCCTTTTATTGTTGAATCTTGATTTATCTTCTTGACTAGAATTTGTTCTAGTTGTTTTAAATTTCCCAAATGGATGCATAGTCAATTTGAATCTCTCTCTCTCTCTCTAGTTGATTAGATCCATAGAGTTGTCTATATATATATTTCTTTCATGACTCTTTTATGTTACTTTATCTCTTCCTCTCTTTCTCTCCATGTCTTTCTTTTACAACTCCATGTTCATATCTATATCTATTTTCTCAGCTCCTTTCTCTCTTGTTCTCTCTATTTCTTCCTCTTTCTATTTATAGCCATCAAATCTCTCCCACTCTATTTACTGCAAAAATAACATTTAATTTAGAGATTTCATTTTGAAGTTAATGATTATATGATAGTAATTGTTAAACTATAACATTTTGGACCTTTTTGACATACTGCACATGAGGTGGGATTACTAGTATATTATTTAGTCTCTATTGAACAAAATTATCATTTAACATGTTAATATCAATAATGCCTATGCCTCAGTCAAGCACACAATTTATAAAAATCTACCAATAATTAGACATGGCTATTTCTAGACAAAATGTACTTTTGACCAAAATTAAAAGAAAAATAAATAAAACAGATTTTACTGAGAAGAAATCACTACGTTTTAGAAAATAATGCCCAATTTTTTTTAAAAAAGAGTGACTTTCAGTTCCTCGCCAATGCCCCACGTTACCTATGTTCAGCCGTGTTATCGACTAGAGGGTGGGAAGCTATAGTATAAGCACGAGCCCGGCCAATTAAGAATATACGGCCTTCCAAACAATAGAACACGTTCAGCTAAGCGGAGGGGAGCAAACGATTGATCTGATGAATGAATCCTCACTCCGGCATTTCTAATTATCTATTGGCAGGTGCATCCCAGATAGTTGGTTGAGCACCAGTGCTCTCTCTTCAGAGTTCAGTTGCCTTTTCTAGCCATGGAATGCCTTATTGCCAGTAGGGATTGCCCTATTCTGTTTGGAAGATAGCAGCTCCCGCAATTACCCAGACTCGTCTGGTCCATTAAGATATACATTATTTCCCTGTCATGGAATCTTTTCTAGCTAAAGTGGGGTGCTGATTTGATGAGCGTACTGAGCTGCACCCACCCCCCAAAGTAAGATTCCACCCCTCTCAATCATTCCTTGTCTCTCTCTCTCCCTTTCGTTTTAACTATCATACATTTAAAAATAAATTTGAAACTTCATTTATTTTTTAAGTACTTAAGATTAACAGTATTCACAGCAGTATGTAAATCAGCGCGTTCATGGGAAGACCCCATTATTTTTCATACTACATATATTTCTCATTTCATCTACCGTCCGTTGAAATATGCAAATAATTGTGTTTTCCAGAAGACCACAATCTCCCATTTATTTGATAACACGCAGACAGTAGTCCCATTGTTGACCTCTTCTATGTCACACGTCTTTTACAGATGGTGTCTTCGTAAACATAAGATGGCATTTAAGCGTACCATCCACCTAAAAAATCCTTGTCTACATTTTACTTAGGCAGCAGGGATAAATAATCTCCAGTTTTAATTTTATTTATAAATTATTCAATACTACATATTCATTAGGTTCCTTACCATCTACTAAGCCTCACATTGTTGAAACCACGTGATGATTAAAACTCTTAATATGACTCTACCTTCGTAATTAAAGATTAACTATCCAATTTCTTCACCTTGAATAGCCTTCAACCAGCATGATATAAGCAGTGATGCATGTGTTTCTAAGGAGGACGATGTACGGTTGTGGTGGGATATAAATACATCGAAACATGAAGAGTGATTAAGTGCTATGGCAATTTCCAGAGGCACAGTAGTCAGAAGTACTTCCACACCAGTTGTAGATGCTGCAACATCTCCCGCTGTTGCACCAGAAGTTCCCCACCGGACTGCACGTTGGATCTCCCTTTACCATTACAATAACCAACAACAGCACTAAAAACATATTAAGTGCGAAACTTAAACATTTGTCCGCCATCTCTTCTCTAGCTGCAATAACAAGAATTCATAATCAGAATACTATAATATTGTCTTCTATCTACTGGGGTTAATTATTAAATAATTAGAAGAAAAGAGAATACTTGTACACTTAAATCTTCCTATCAAAACTGAGAAAGGGGAGGCGCAATTATTTGACAAGAGACATACTTAAAAATTCAACAATGGCAGAGGGGCAGATGTTTTTTCAGAGCCCTTTTGATAATAAATAAATGCAGTGGACGCCACGATTTATTAGTGTGATTCGGTAGACTATGGTCAAATTCTTTCTTAAAAGAATAATTTATAAATCATTAATATTAATTAAAATCTTATCTTTTAAATAAGTGGGAGTTTTTTTTAATGATAGTATGTCAATTTGTAATATTACAATTTACATTTAATTCATTTGTAGTTTAATTCTGTAGATTGAATTATACAAGTTTTAAATTGTGGTGTATAAGAACTTATCTCTCATAAAATTGAATAGAGTACTTTGCAATCATTGTCTTATTTTTATTCTTATATTTAAATTTATCTAAAATTTTGAAATAAGAAATAAAATATTAAAGACTAATATTAATTAATAAAAATTATTAGACTTCTGAATAAAAAAAAAAGTTATATTCAACAATATAGACTTTACAAATCTAACTAATCTAACTTAATTATATCAATAATCAGTTTTAAAATAAAACTAAAAGATTATATGAAATCTTCTAAAATAATAAAAATTTTAAATGATCTGTTTTAATTATTTTTTCCTACAACTACAGTTTAATTTAACAATTCATTTTTTAATAATTTTAAACAGTTAAAAACTATAGTTTTATACATACATTTTCTAGATAATAAAAATGATTGCAAACCTGCCAATATTAGTATGATTATTAGTCCCTACCTACGTAATAGGCAGGAACTAATGTTTTTGTTTGCACTTATGAATTAATTTTTGTGATCAAAACAATTCTAGATTCTAAAGTTTGAGACTCTTTATTTTTAAAATTTATTTTTGCTCACTTATTTCTAATTTTCTATTGGCTGACACTAATTTTTGTAGGGATTAAATTATTTTATAAACTTGCAAAAATGATAGAAATTCATAGAAATTTCTAGATTGCCTTAAAAGTAGAAACTTCCACATTGATTCTTCCAAAATATTTGTGACTCATACTTCAAACTTTTATGGTCTATCATGGGCTTGAACCAGAGCCCTCGCCCCTAAAGTAAATCATAACACTTGTGATTCACATAATTACAGAATCAAAGCATTTACCCCAAATATCAGTACAACACGCAGAATATAAGTCACCGCGGGGTCTTTTCACAACCTGTGTATTATTTGAACGAACTTCTTTCGTAAAATACTTTTGTCCTCTACATGTGCCATGCAAGCTACTACTACCCAGGCAAGTGCAATTCGAAGTTGGGAAAATTTAAGCAACGCCAAACTTCAGTGGAATAATCCTATCAGTAGGTGGTAAAATCCCTTAGAATAGAGCTCTAAATTTGTACTATCTATTTATAAGCAATATAAGTGTGGGAACAAAAGACACTGTAGACAAGAATTACAACATAAATAGGGGATACCAATAGCATTGCAATTGCTGTCAATGTTGATATTGTGAAGGCCAACAGTCATCTTTGTTCCCTCCAATAATTGAGTCTCTTGGTTTCCAAAGACTCTTCATTTGTAATATTATTGGAGCCCATTTATATGCTGTTCCTGCTCATTTTGTAAACAAATTTTTCTTATTAATTCAATACTCTACAGTCTGGACGTAGCCACTATTGTGGTGAACCAGGATAAATCCGGTGTTGTGTATTTCTTCTTATTGCGACATTTAATTTCTTTGTTTAAATCCTTTCAATTGGTATCAGAGCACAAGGTGTGCAGATTGGAAAATCAGTGTTGAATTTTTAGAAAAGATGGAGGATTTGAAAATAGAGAAATTTACAGGCAAGAATTACAGCCTGTGGAAAGTGCAGATGCGCTCCTTGCTGGTTAAGCAAGACTTGGCTCTCGCAATCGAAGGAAAGTCTAAGAAACCGTCTACAATGACTGATGAAGATTGGCAAAAGATGGATGACAAGGCTATGGCATCCATTTTTCTCTCACTAGTGAAAAATGTCTTGTTCAATGTCTCAAATGAGACGTCAACGAAAGATGTTTGGGACAAACTTCAGAATATGTATCAAACGGTGTCGACTGCAAACAAAATCTTCATTATGAAGAAAATCTACAAACTGAAAATGAAGGAAGGGATTACAATGTCAAATCATATAAATGATTTGAACACCCTATTATGTCAAGCAAGCTCAGTTGGTATGACTCAAGATGACGAATCCAAAGCAATCATCTTGTTATGTTCTTTACCTGATAGTTGGGATCCCGTAGTTACAGCTGTAAGTACTTCAAGCTCCATGAAGTCAAAGCTAGCCTATGATGAAGTTGTTGCCACTTTATTAAGTGAAGACATGAGAAGGAGTAACAAAGACTCCTCATCCGGTGATGCTCTCACTATGGTCAGCACTGAGAGAAGAGGAAGAAGCCATCATAGAGGAAATAATAATTACAATCAACGAAGATCAAAGTCACCCAATCGTTCAAGTTCAAGAGGTAGGAATGGTGAATGCTGGTATTGTGGTAAGCCTGGCCACACAAAGAGAAATTGTCGGGCTTACAAGAAAGCACAAGAAAATGTGAGAAACATGGAAGCAAATACAGCCTATGAGAAAGATGAAAGTGCTTTAGTTCTTTCTACAAGTGACACAAAATCAGATTCTTGGGTGATAGATTTCGGAGCTTCTTTCCATGCTACTTCATGTACGGATTATTTCACAAACTACCATGGTGGTCAATTTGGAGAGGTATTTCTTGGAGACAACAAATCCTGCGAAATAGTTGGCAAAGGTGACATTTTGTTACCGCTAGAAGATGGAGGGAAATGGTTGTTACAAGATGTTTGCCATGTTCCCAAATTAAAGTGAAATCTAATTTCGGTTAGTCAGCTCTTTGCCCAAGGATATTATCCATTCTTATATCCGAATACTTGGAAAGTTACCAAGGGTTCAAGAATAATTGCCAAGGGAAACAAAGTTGGCAATCTTTATCTCCTTGAGAAGCCTACTGAAATAGGGGCTGCTATGATAGTCATGGGTAGCGATGCAACACTTTGGCATCAAAGATTAGGCCACATGAGCAAAAAGGGCCTTGAGATAATGCTCAAAAGGGATCAACTACCGGGTCTCCAATCAACAAACTTGCAATTTTGTGAACATTGTCTTTACGAAAAACAAAAGCAGGTCAGCTTCTTGAAAGATGGACATGATCTCAAGGAGAAACCATTGGAACTTGTACACTCGAATGTCTTTGGTCCGGTTGAGGTAAGCTCTTTAGGAGGTTCAAAAATTTTTGTTACATTCCTTGATGACTGTACTAGGAAAGTATGGATATATATGATGAAAAATAAATCTGAAGTCTTTTCTAAGTTTAAAGTTTTCAAAGCTCTTGTTGAAAACCAAAGGGGCCATAAGATCAAATGTTTAAAAACGGATAATGGAGGTGAGTTTTGTTCGCTGGAGTTCGACAATTATTGTGCAGATAATGGTATTCGTAGGGTGAAAGTTGTGCCCTACACCCCTCAAGAAAATGGGGTAGTAGAAAGACTCAATAGGACAATAATGGAGAAAGCTCGGTGTATTCTTTCTAATGCAGGATTGGGAAAAGAATTCTGGGCTGAGGTATGTAATACAGCCGTATATCTCATTAATCGAAGTCCTTCTTCAAGGTTGAACTTCGGAATTCCAGAAGAGGAATGGCAAGGTAGAAGACTCTCTTATTCTCATCTTAAAGTTTTTGGTTGTCAGGCTTTTGCACATGTGCCCAAAGAAAAAAGAAGCAAGCTGGATCCTAAATCTGAGCCTTGCATATCCGTTGGCTATGGAGAGGATCAGTTTGGCTTCAGGCTTTGGAGCTTAACTGATAAGAAGATTATTAGAAGCAGAGACGTTGTCTTCAATGAGAAAACCTTTCCAGCATTAAATTCTCAGGAAATGTGTGAAAAAGAATTTGTGCCAATCGCTGCACAAAGGAATGTTGGATTGAATCCACAAACAATTTCTAAAACTATTTCATATAGTCCCACCTCTGTACTATTTCCAAATTTTTCATCTTCTTCCACTCCTGGGAACACAGGACATGATGATAGTTCTACACAAGAGTTTTTTGATATCTCTTCTCATGACAGGAATTTGTCTCTCCATCATGATCAAGCTTGTGAAAGTTTTTCAAACCAAAGTACAAGGGATCCTCTTACTACAATGGGCTATCAGTCAAAGGACTATAATGCTCATCCACCAATGTAGGGTGGGCAAATAGAACTGCAGGACATCAATCTAGAGGATGAGAGTAATTTGCAGGCTATGCCAATTGATATCCATGGCAATCCTGTCTATATAAAAAGTACTCACAGTAAACGTATGTCACTATATCCATTTGAGCATGGTGGAAACTCAAGCCACAATCTTGGCAATACACGTGGGCAATTTCAGAGTGTAGGTCCAACTAATCCATAGCCTACACATAATCCGCAAGGGGCAAATGAAAACCAGGTTCAAACGCACGTAATAGAGGTGAATGTACAGGGTGCAAAACTCCATCCGCAATGTGTTAGAGCTATTTCATAGGGTCTACAAATTGATTTGCAGGACGTTAATGTGCAGGGTAATCATGGTGGGAGCACAGACCAACATCTTGGTAATTCACGGGAACAACTTCATGCAAAGGAGACAGTTTCACGACAATTTCATGGCAGTCAAAGACCCTTTCACCATGTAGGTAATATGGCAGGTATAGGTAACATGTCTCCAAATCAACATAGTTTACATACTGGTTTTGAGGCACCCAATACAAATATATCACAGGGAGAAGGCACACTTCATAATAATCTGTTCTCAAGCAGCAGAGAGGGCATTCAACATTTAAACTAGCGAACTAGTGTAAACGGTTCTCCATTTGAATTGGTTCAACCAGAGAATAGAGAACCCCAAATGAGAAGATCCACTAGAGAACAGAGAATGTCGGCTAAATTCTTTGATTATGAATTATTGTACGCTGAAGAAGTAGAGCCTTCAATTCTAGTTTCAAAATTTTTAAAATCATCTACATTCAAAGCAGCTCTCAATGATGTCAATAGTGATAAATGGCAAACAATGATGCGTGAAGAAATGGATTCTTTACTCAAGAATCGAACCTGGGATTTGGTCTCTCTTCCGCCTAATCGAAGACCACTTAGGAACAAGTGGATATATTGTGTGAAAGATGAAGTGGAAGGCAATAAACGCTTGAAAGCCAGATTGGTGGTAAAGGGATTTGATCAAAAACAAGGGATAGATTTCAATGAAATCTTGTCACCAGTTGTCAAAATGACAACTATCCGAACTGTTCTAGGATTAGCAGCTGCATGGGATCTTGAATTAGAACAACTTGATGTGAAAACCGCTTTCCTACATGGTGATGTAGAAGAAGAACTGTACATGGAGCAGCCACAAGGGTTCGTAAAGAAGGGACATGAACACCTTTATTACAAATTAAATCAGAGCTTGTATGGCCTGAAACAAGCCCCAAGACAGTGGTATGTAAAATTTGATCGCTTCATGGCTGAGCATAATTTCACAAGATGTGAATCAGACCCACGTGTCTACTTCAAGAAACTTCCAAGTGGAGAGTTTGTCATCCTTCTTCTTTATGTCGATGACATGTTAGTAGCTAGCACAAACAAAAGAATCGTTAATGAGTTGAAGCAAAAATTGGCAAGCCAATTTGCAATGAAAGAATTAGGGGTGGCAAAAAAGATTCTTGGTATGACAATCACAAGGGATAGGAAAAAGAGGGAAATCACTTTGTCTCAAAAACAATACATTGACACAGTTGTTGATAGATTTGGCATGGCTGAATCAAAAGTAACTCCTATTCCTCTTGCTGGTCACTTTCGATTAAGTTCTGAATTATGTCCTCAAACACAAGAAGAAAAAGAATTTATGGAGAAAATTCCATACAAATCAGCCATTGGTAGTATTATGTATTCTATGGTTTCTACTTGCCCCGACATTGCTCATGCGGTGGGAGTTGTGAGCAGGTTCATGAGCAATCCCAGAAAAGCTCATTGGGAAGTCGTCAAATGGATACTAAGGTATCTAAAAGGCACTTCAGATTATGTTTTATGTTTTGGCGGAAACAAAATTCAGCTACAAGGTTACACTGATTCTGATCTTGCTGGAGACTTGGATAAACGAAGGTCTATCACTGGTTACACCTTCACATTTGCTGGAGCTGCAATCAGCTGGGCATCACAGTTGCAACATTCCATTGCTCTTTCTTCAACTGAAGCTGAATACTTAGCTCTTTCCGAGGGTGCAAGGGAAATGATTTGGCTTCAGCGGTTACTTGGTGACTAGAAAGTTCATCAAAATGAATATAATCTATTTTGTGACAGCCGTAGTGCGATCTTCATGGCACATAATCAGTCATCCCAACGTCGCTCCAAGCATGTTGATGCACATGCTCACTTTGTTTGTCATGCAGTCGAAGAGGGCAAGCTGAATGTTGTCAAGATTGACACCAAAATCAATCCGGCTGATATATTCATGAAGGTTGTTGCCAAAGAGAAGTTCTAATGTGCTAGAACTTCTCTTGGGCTTGTGAAGAAAAGATAGATCAGTTGCAGCATTGGTTGTCCTTCAGGTGGGAGTTTGTTGATATTGTGAAGGCCAACAGTCATCTTTGTTCCCTCCAATAATTGAGTCTCTTGGTTTCCAAAGACTCTTCATTTGTAATATTATTGGAGCCCATTTATATGCTGCTTCTGCTCATTTTGTAAACAACTTTTTCTTATTAATTCAATACTCTGCAGTCTGGACGTAGCCACTATTGTGGTGAACCAGGATAAATTTGGTGTTGTGTATTTCTTCTTATTGCGACATTTAATTTCTTTGTTTAAATCCTTTCAGTCAATACATAGATTGTGTACAAGGATTGTTGTAGATTCTCTTACACAATTTGTTAGTTTTGGGAAGTGCAATGTTTTTGCGAGCTGGGGATATCAAGGATTTTTGCCTCTATTTTTACATAGGAATTTGTCTCACCACCGAAGAGAGAGGCATATAAGAGAGGGTTTCAGTGTAATTCAAAACCAGCGAAAACATGTTAATCAAGCCATTAACGGAAACCTTCACTCAATGACCATATCGTGAAAAAGCCTGAACACAAAAAATAACCTTCAAAATTTCCTCATGCAAAGCCCTCTCTATTAGAGGAATTTTTCTCAAAAATAATCAAAAGATAAAACCATCATTGAAGTATATGTTGAATTAGAATAACGCCCAACTGTTAATTCTTTTCTATTTTAAGTATGTTGAGATTATGGAAAGTAGGTTTATCTCCTTAAATGTCAAGAAACTTGTGATGTTTCAGTTCAATCTACAACATTTAAGCTTACGTTTAAGCTTATCATCTCATGTGTTTTCCTATTTAGACACATGGAGTGCAAGTTGATTTGATATTTTCTTAAAATCTTTACTATTTTCAATGTCATTGGTTTATTATAAATTAGATTATAGAATCTAGATGGGATGACTTTTTGAATTTTTTTGAATTGTAACTAGTATATTATTTATTAATAGAAAAAGACTATATATATATATATATATATATATAGAGAGAGAGAGAGAGAGAGAGAGAGAGTGTGTATACTAAAAACAAAAAATGACAAGAGATCATATTTGTAAGATTGATCATTTTCTATGTAGTATTTATGTACAATTTTTGTTTTAGTTTTAACTTTTTCACAACTAAAAACTTAACATCATTTTATTTTTTATTTTTTATAAGATTCAAATGTTTGATCCATAGTGACCTATGAGATGATTTATAATGGTTTATATTATTATGATTGTCTTACTATAAATCATGTTTATTTAATAAATATATTAATAAATTAGTTTTAAATTTTTACTAACTGTACAATATTTTTAGATTTGTATTGCTACCATGCTCAAAATTTACGAGTCTATGTTCAAATATATTTCAAAATTTGATTACTCATCTTTTCTTACCAATGGTTCAACAACTCGATTTTCATTTCTACACATGAATTACTAATAGCAAAAGACAGGAACTCAAACTCTCACAAAGCTCTTGTTTATCTATTAATCAGTTTCCATTGCATTTTGGAAGCGTTGGCATGTCCTCAGGAAAGAATACAACCAAAACTCTCATCGAATATAAGAAAAGCGGAATATGTATTTTTTATTTCATTAAAAATATCCACAGTTTACAATATTCCTTGAAGTCGTATTGCCGCCTGAATAATAATTCTATTACCATTTTGATTGGTGTTGTGAAGCTTTTAAGCTTGTTATGAAGATTGTTTTAGTGCTTTCTTTTTCAATATATTAATATTCTTCCCCGGTAATGGTCGGAGTCCTTCCAACAACAAATATGGTTTATGACGTGTCTGTTTTAAAAAAGACTATTTAGTACTGACAATGTGAAAAAATGGTGGCCCATTTTGATAAGAAGAGGAAAGACATGATTGGTAATGATATGACCACCACCCACCAGGCCTCTTGACTTTGTTATTATATTACATTTGATTTATCCTTTATGAAAGCTTAATGTCTATCTCTTTCTTATGTTTATCTCTTTTCCAATAGGCTTATTTCTCGGAGGATTGTGGTCAAAATGTTGTGATATGCTAGAATTGTTGGAGAGAGAATACCTGTTGGGAAAATGTGAGAAGTGGTTGGCAGTGCCATTTATCACAAATTAAACAGGATTTTGAAGAATTATTTTAGTCTGTATGTAGGGCACAGTATAGTTTTGTAAGGCTAGACTACACACATACAATTTGATGATTCTGTTTTTATTTTCGATTTTGTTGACTGGTATGAAGTGGCCAGTATTAAACATCACACACTAAGGGAAAAATTAAGCTTGAAAAAAAAGTCAACTTTAACTATTTAACACCTTTAGCCTAGAAATTAAACCTTAGTGTGTGATATTTAAACCATTTGATATGAAGTTTGTGTAAATTACTGATCAAAAATGAAAATTTAATGCAATATTCAATGGTTGCAAAGATGCAGTCAGCATCAAGATTCTGGTGTTAGAGATAGAGTATCTAGATATAGGTGAAATTATAAGTCTCCTATCTTTTGAGCATTTCATGGAAAACTTGTTTCTCAATAAAATCTCTTTTTTTTCATCTTTTTCCCTAATTAAATTTAAGCCAGCTTTTTCTTTTTCCATTTTATAGCGAGGAATGCCTATTTTGGGGGATGATGACCGCCATAGGTCTTAGTGAAGATAACAAGTTTTGTTTTGCCTACTTGCCTCTTTTCAAGGAGTGCATGGAGATGATGAGAATCTCAAAGCTTGGGGTTGGATTGAAACTTCTTGTTGTTCAAAAAAATAATGTTAACAACAAACATGGGGAACTATCAAGAGGTTTTTTTGTGGCTTTGATGGTTTAAGTTTGAGCACAGATCTATTCCATCATGACTCTCACTGGAGAACATTAGAGTTCTAGAGTTTTTATCTCCAAAGAATTTGGAAATGTTGTGGGATGATGTGCATGTAAGAAACTTGCTCATAAATGGAATTTTGTCTAGCAAATTTTAAAAAGTGAGGAGAGAGTAGCATAAGAGCACTTTTGGTTGTTACACATTGTATAAATTATCTTTTAAATACATGGTAGGAAAATGTTATGTATAATTAAAATCCTTTAGGTACATTTCTTTACTGTTCGTTAACATCAACTTCACATTAATCTTAACTATCGAAAGAAGTATGTCTACTTCCTTTTAACCACATCTTTCTTCTATATCTTAAAATCATTTTTTGTAAAATTTAGATTCTTTAAAAAATAATTTTTAAATTAGTTGTTTGATGATATTTTACAAATTTTAAATTGGCTATACATATAATAGATATCAAAAAATAGTATGTCTATGTAAGCATTGCGAGTTTGAATACTTATATATATTTTAATACTTCGGTGTATATGTGACTAAAATAAGACATGCCACATTCATTAAAAAATGCATGCTTTTCTTAAAAGATCAACTTGTAAATTTTCTACAGCAATAGTTGATGAAAATATGATTTGGCCATTAATATTTTTTTTGAATAACCCTAATTTGTTTTGAGCTTCACCATGCATATATAGAGGGGATGTTGCTCAAGGTTTTTGAACCTAACTTTACACCTACAAGATGCATTTTCTTGGAAATTTCTAAAGTCCTTTCAAAAAATCTACTTTCATATTCCTCTAGAATAAAGATACTTGAGGTGATAGATAGTATATTGATAGATACATATAGAAGATCAAAGACAAATGATAGGGAGGGAGAATGTAACAATTAAAGAGATACAAATGGATATAAATATAGAAAGAAATATAAATCTAGAATAAGAATGAGAGGAAGAGATGAGGATGATGAGATAGAGACAATTTATAATTATTGATTTCAAATAGATAGGTTATCCATTTTGTATAGGAAATGATAGTTACAGGGATATATAATTATAATGAGAGATAAGGTGAGAGTGAGTGGGATAGTGG
This sequence comes from Cupressus sempervirens, assembly GCA_028749045.1. Lineage (NCBI taxonomy): Eukaryota > Viridiplantae > Streptophyta > Pinopsida > Cupressales > Cupressaceae > Cupressus > Cupressus sempervirens. The sequence continues at coordinate 768,542,632 of CM053792.1, read as the reverse complement.
GAGAATGAGTATGATGAATAATATAAAGAAAAAAGAGGGGTAGAGAGGTAAAAATATTGGTGGTGATAAAAATAGATAGGAAAACATAGGTAGAAATAGTGTATAGATAGAAACAATGTATAGATAGATGGATCACAATCAAATATCAAAGTGGAGGATAGTTGTGAAGGGAGACCGACAAAGAAGAAGGCAATGATAGGGAGAGAAATAGTAAGAGTAGAGGAGGCAAAAATAAAGATATATGAGTTGATAGATGGATAGTTGATAGATAGATAGATAGAGTACATACATAGAATAAATCAAAGAAATGGGGGAAATGAGATATAGATACATAGGAGCGAATGGTGAAATTAAATAAACATAGAAATAACAGAGATACAAAAATGGAAGTAGGGAAGTAACATGGAGAGTCTATAGATAACTATAACATCAACAAAAGTATGTGTGACTATTGGCTTAGCCCTCGCACCCTTCAAAGGTGCAAGCACTAGTCAATAATATATCATTTTCCTAAATTTAATGAAACAATGAAAAATTTCATTTCTTTAATTCAAGGAATATTAAATGATTACACATGTTTATTCAACTATGAGTATTTTTTCTTTCTAATAAAATTCATCTTTATTGATTTAAAAATAATTAAAATTATATTATATTTTATGTGTTTAATAAAAGGAATATTCTAGAATTTAGGGGTAATAAAAAATAATTTGAAAGTTAATTATTATATTATATTTATGTAGAAAATTAATTAATATTAGAGGATGAGTTGGGAATTGGAGAGTGATTAATAGAATAGTGAATTAGGAAAGAGCCTATAACACAATGGTAGCTTGTGAGGCTCTCATATGGAAGGTCTTGTGTTCAAGAATACTCAAGATTAACACTTCCTCGATGATACTTAAGGTCTTGTAGATTCAAAGTTTTTTCAACACCTATCCTTAAATTGTTTGGAGTAATGAAAATTTTGTTCATAAGAGCAAGTAGTTTCCAAGGGACTGAACAATATGTTTTCTCTCATCTCAAATAAGAAAGAAAATCTAAAATTGGGTAATTTTCCATCCTAGCAAGATTATAATTTTATATAGTTGGTTAATTACATTTTAGATTACAATCTGTAATATAAGAAAATGATATATTAAACTATGTGGTATGAAACATTCTAATGAAATATTTTTTATTGGGTGGTGAACGTAGGGCTCTGTAACCTTGTATACAGGGCCCTACCTATTATATTTATTACCTAATAGGCTCATTAATGGCATCGACATCACTAGGAATTTCAAGAATTAAAACTTATAGTTCAACATTTAGTTCCTTCACCTTTCTTAGAATAGGAATTTCCTCATTTAAGGAATCAAGTTCCCCAGTGATTGTCTCATCAATTTCTTGTGCCATAATTACCTTCTCAAAGAAATTTTTTATTTTTTTTACTACCTTTTGAATCATGTGAATACCTAAAATTTCAAACTCATTCATCCATTCTATAAATGCAATGAGTATTTCATATTCATCGTTCTTATCTTAATGAAATACAGATTCTTTGGGTTGTGATATAGAACATTGCACACATTCATATGGATCTACAAGAGGTGAGTTGCATGTCTTTTCAAAATTTTGTGCAGCTTAAGCATGAACAATTTCATCTTTCTTTAGAGCATCATAGGTCACATCATCAGTTTCCACTACGATAGGAGATGAACCACCTTCATCCTTATCTATATTGTCAACATTTACAATAAAATCATGGTTAACATTGAGAATTTCATATGAAGTCATAGTTGGGTTCAATGTGACATCATCTATCACTAAATACATTGCATTTGTGCAATTTGTGATATGATATTCAAATGTGTAATATATTGAGTGCATTGGAAGAAATGTATATGGATTTTGTAGCCACTCTATTCACACCAATATCTCATCCATTGTTCAATTCTCAATTGAAGTTTCTCCATGAGAATACCAATCAACCAAATCAAATTGGAGACCAGACATTTTGTCTATTTCATATAATGGATGCAATAGATTTTCATCTTCTTTTATGTCTTTTAGATTTTTTTTAATTTTGCAAGCTCGCATCAATTCTATTGACAATCTATAATATTCCCTCTTTTTATCTATTTTTTATTTACACAATTTTCCTAATGGTCCTTTGAAGTTGGTTGGTGTTTGTAACTTCCCTTTACAAATGTAGATATATTTCCTATTCGATCAAAGTTATGTCACACATCACCAAAAGTATTAATATGAACATGAGCCACATCTAATTTATTATTTTTTGTAACTTCCAGATCAGAACAAAAGTAGTCACCAATAGTTGTTGGAAACTTAAATAAATCTAAGAATTGATCCCCTAATTCTTTTTAACTTTAACAATTTGTCTACACAACACTAAAAGTAATAATTCATTTGAAGGGTAATGTGGCAACTTCCAAGGATAATCATGGAAGCTACAAACCCTTTTGGAAGTGAATGGTTGAGATAGGATATACCAATTTACATATATTTCTATTTCATCAGTAACCTCATTGGATATCCTTCTTTCCATTTCTCCATGAATTTTTCTTATTGTAATGAAAAGGGAAACCATCGTTGACTTTGCAAAAATGCTATTAGCTTTCAATCAATTCCAATTAAGGATAACAATTATAAATTGTTGGTTGAACCTCTCTAAACATATTATTATTATTTAGTCCTAAAATGTATTTTGGAAAGCCAAGTAAGACACCAATTATGTTGTCCTATAAAAACATTTTCTACGAAGAACATCAATTAATTGTTCATGCAAGCAATTGTTGATAATGGATGCCTAATCGAATTATTTCTTGCTCTAATTTTTATAGATAAAATAAAGCATCCAAAACTCAAAATGATTTGTGCTAGGACATTCAAAAACCCTTCTAAATATTGTGATATAATCTCTACCCTCTTTAGTAAAATCTTGGTGTGACATTATGTTGTCCTCTAGCCTTTTTTTTAACATTGGTATTATTTTGTTGCAATAATTTTTCATTCAGAAAATGCATTGCAATTGAATTGGTTTGGGCATAGTAATCATTGGTGAACTTCATATCAAGAACATCATACTGGTCATGTTGTCGAATATCAAATGTTTCTCATACAATTTTTGAACTATTATCCAACAATGTTAGACCCTATAAACTTTTAACTTTCCCATACTACTCATCATAGTATTGTGAACATGCTACAACCAATTCAATGGACTAAAGAGAATATGAGAATGCAACTACTTCAACCAAACCAAAAGTTGAGAATCTCTACCAGAGAAGAGACATTCCCTCACCATTTTCATTCTCTTCAAAAACTCCATAATATTAATGAAACCTAAATTCATGTCTCTTATCTCTTTGTAAGATGAGTTGAACTTTGATTATTGAAGATTTCTTGTGAAATCATACTTCATAGTGACTAATATAATATTTCTAACCTAAAAATATTATAATTTTGAAAAATAAAATTAAAAAAACTAATAGACAAAAGAGAAACTTAATTGTACCCAACAAAAATAATGCTTAGACACATATAAAAGAAAGCACTATGTTTGGCAAGCGAATCAAGTGGTGGACAACCTAGTGGGGTACACATGAGGCTATTAATGCAAAAGTTTGGGAAAATGAGTACGATCTTTTGGTAGTGATTAAAGTGCTATCTCAAAAAGAAGCATTTCCAAGTAATGATGACCACTTTAATTGATATTAAAAGGATGACCTTCATCAATTTGATGTTGGAATTCTTTAGAATAACTAAGAGAGTGGGGGGTGTGAATCAGTTATCCAAGGTCTAGATGTAAAAATAAAACTTTTCAAAACTTAGTGAACCCATATCCATACAATTTTATTATGCATGCATTCATTAGATCATACAATGCTTAAACTTTGTAGGTTAATATCCTAGATCAAAATAACTTTGTAGAAATGTAAACATGAAACATAATAGATTCAATAACACATTTGACACATGGATTTTATGTGGAAACCCAATTTGGGAAAAACCACTAGTAACATGCTACTAATTCTCACTCTTCTAAAATGATTCCATGTGAAAGGCCAACCCTGTTAAAGGTTACAATACACACTGTTAAATATGACCTAGTTAGAGGATTTCAATCACCCTATTTGGAGTGAGCCTTGTTAGAGGAATTTAGACCATTCACTTTGAATGTCACTCGGTTAAAGGATTTACAAATGACTGTTAGGTCAACCTTAATCCAAATGATTTACCCTAGACTGATGCAATGATTAGAAAGTAACAGTAAGGCTTGATTTGATAACAAATTACAACTCACTTGTAGATTATAGATCTTTGTTTTAGTCTTCCATTCTACTTGGCTTTCACAAACTTTAGCTTTGATGGCTTGTTCACCCTTCAAGCATTCATACTCTTAAGCCTTCTTTTTTTTCTTTTCAATATCAAACTCTTTTGTTTACACACTAAATGAAGCAATACCCTAGACTCCTTGTCTTCCTTAGGTTTTTTCACATGACAACTTTTGCTTCTAACCATCTCTCTATGTAAATAGAGCTTTCAAATATTTTGTCATTTAACCTCAATTGTCCATTTTAGGGTTAGGTAGGATTAAGTAGGATTCAATGAATATACCCACTTTTCATTTGGTTCCTCTAGAAATTTCTTCTTTAATCCTCTTCGAATTTACCAAAAAATAGGTTACCTTGTATTCTATGCCACCATCTCATCATAGTTATCTTCTACATGCTTCACACAATTTAAGAATACAAAATAGTTGGCCCAGATTCATCAAATTAATGATTTAACATGAATATTGGCACTCGACATTAGTGTACTATCACTTGGCTTCCATAGTGTTCTTCCACTAGTTAACTTGGCAAACACTAAAGTTTACTGGTGCTTGACATCAACTAAACTTTACTTGGCTTACATAAAGTTCACTCGACATACACTGAATCTTCACTTTGCTTGGCTCCAACTAATTTTCTACTTAGCTTGCACTAACTTTGCTCGACACCTACTATCCACTTGGTCAAGCTTGGTAGACAAAATTATTTTTACTTGTTCTTCTAGACATAATCAGTGTATCCAAGCTTTGAATCCTTAAGTAGATAATCAATACATTATATCATCACTATTTTAACTAAACTTTGTACTCATTTTTCATACCATAACTCAACATTTCCTCAAGGTGCTCTTGTTATCTCATTTGATCAAAACCTCATCATCAATAAAACAAATGATAGTAATCAAATCAACTAGGCAGTTGTCTTACTAGCAAGTAGCAGGTTTGACATCAATGACAAAATAATGATTGCTCCATTACAGGTTCTTCTCCTCCAAAAAATATCATATCAACAATATTCCTCTTTGATATTGATGGAAAACCATTACCAACAACAGTACCAAAAATAAAATAATTCCTTGTATTGAAATCTCTCTCTCGATCAATAGCTTTCATCTTTAGCATAGGCTACAAAATTTTGCTATGATCAATAGAAAATCAACTCTTCCTTATGAATCCCTTTATTTTTCATCTTGTTAGGTTTCTCCTTCTCACTTTCTCTTTTCTCCCTCTTACTAGGTAGATGTATTTATTTTTGTCATTACTCCCTCTTTAGTAAACATCAAGTACACTATCCCCCTCTGAGTAGATGTTCCATATTTCTTTCTCCTTTCTTAAGTATTTCTCCCTTTACTATTTCTTGCTTTGATTGGAATACTATTCTATAATTTTCCCTCTTTGACAACAATTCCAAAGACTTGTCATCTCAACATCTAGATATGAACAATTTTAGCTTCTCCTCTAATCACCTTAGTTGTAATTGATATTTAACTCCAGCTCTTTCATTACTTTAGGCGGCTCTTAAAGTAATATCCACTGCATCAAGTTGTAAGATACAACACTCAACTTGGTTTATGTAGGGCACTACTCATGCTTCTTAAGTATCTTTGGATAGGTGTATCACCCCTAGTTTACCTCTTAGGTTCTCATGAGCATCCTTAGGTAATGCTTTTGTGAAGATATCATCTATCTACTCTTTCGTATTCACATATTCCATCTTTAGTTCTTTTTCTTGAACTAACTCTCTCAAGTAATGATACTTGATTGTAATGTTTTTAGCCTTTGTGTACATCACAGGGTTCTTTGATATATTTATAACACATATACTATCACAATAAAGTATCACAGGTTCAGTGATTTCTTCCTTCATACCTTTGAGTAGCTATTTGATCCATACAATGTTTGTACAATTTAGTGCAGCAACCACATATTCTACTTTAGTAGTAGATTGAGATATGTAATTTTGTTTCTTACTAGTCCAGGTGACCAACCTCTTTCCCAAGAAAAATGCTCCTCCACTAGTGCTTTTTGTGTCATCAATGTTTCCAGCCCAATTAGCATTAGTGCAAGCTTTCAACTCAAACTTCTCATTTTTTCTTGCAATATAGACCATATTCTTTTGTCCCTTTCAAATATATCATAATTCTCTTAGCAACTTTCAAATGATTCTCCTTAGGATTAGTAGAGAATCTTGCAACAATCTCAACAGATAATGTAATATCAGGTCTTCTATGTACTACATATTGCAATTTGCCAATCATAGACTTGTACAATGTTTGATTCACATCAGCTAAATCATCATTCTTTGATAACTTTGGTCCTATCACCACACGTTTACTAACTAGTTTTGAATCTTTTAATCTAAAAGTTTTCAATATTTCCTTGACATACTTATACTTGCTAATGTATATACCATATTTCATCTAATATACTTGTAAACCAACAAAGAACTTGATCTCTCCAAACATAGACATCCCAAATTCTTTCTTCATTTCATTTGCAAATGCCTTACATAATCCATCTTGACCTCCAAATATGATATCATCAACAAAAATTTCAGCTAGTAAAATACCTTTACCTCCTTTTGTCTTCAAGTACATATTGTTATTATCATCAATCTTCTCATATCCAATCTTCACAAGATAGTTGTGAAGCCTTTCATACAATGCTTTAGGACTTGGTTTAAACCATATAAAGATTTGTGTAGTCTAAATACCATGTTTTTGTTGTTAGCATCAACAAATACTTCTGGCTCTTCTATATAGACCTTCTAATATGCCATTTAAAAATGCAGATTTCACATCCATTCGATAAAATTTGAAACCTTTGTATGTAGAGTACATAAGCAGAGTCCATATTCCTTCTAATCTTGCAATAGGGGAAATTTTTTCTCCATAGTCTATCCCTTCTTCTTGTGCATACCCTTTGCAAACTAATCTTGCATTATTTCTTGTGACTTTGAACCATTTTCATCTAACTTGTTTCTGTACACTCACTTGGTTTCAATCACATTTTTATCTTCTGGTCTAGGAACTAGAGTCCATGTCTTTTTCTTCTCAATTTATCCAATCTCTTCTTTCATGGCTTTACTGCACTCTACATTGTCTAAGGCATGTTTCACTATCTTAGGTTCATGCATACTTGGAAAATATGTATCACTTTTTAGTTTGTTCCTTGTCATTGGTCTAGCATTTTTATCTGCAATAATTTTTTTAGCAGGATGATGTCTTTTGACATACTTAAAGAATCTTGGTTTTAATTTACTTTCTTCATTAGGTCTATAAACTTTTGAATCACTATGTTCTTCTCTATCTAGTAATTCAACATTTCTTTTATGTACACTAATCTCAAAATCAAAATGTGGGCCTCAACTTCACTCTGCAACTCAGCACCTGATTGCAGCTTGGTTCGTAAATGCAACTCGACATTCATTGTATGTGACTCAACAGTCATTGAAACTTGATGTTGATTTGCAACTTAATTTATAACATCTTCATCAGTAGGAATACCTTCATTAAATTATATAAAAGATTTGTTTTCTTTTGGTCCCTTCATAGGTTTATCCTCATGTACCTCTATATATTCATCAAACTTCACATTTGCACTTTCCACAACTTTGTTAGTGTTAGTATTTAAACACTTGTAAGCTTTACTTCTTGTGGAATAGCCAAGGAATATATCTTCTTCACATTTATCATCCAATTAACTATTCTTGAAATATTTAAGAATATAGCACTTGCTTCCAAATACCTCAATATATTTTACACTGGGCGAGTATTCATATCATAATTCAAAAGGTGTTGAATGAGTACCTTTTTTGACTTGCACACAATTCAAGGTATAAATAGTTGTGCTTACAGCCTCTCTCTGATATTTTAAAGAAACATTATTCTCCATCATGAGTGTCTTAGCACAGTCCATTACATATATGTTCCTCCTTTCAACAATTTCATTTTGTGGAGGGGTCCTAGGTACAAATGTTTGTCTTTTGATTCCTTTGTCATTATAGAACATCTCAAACTCATTTTATGTAAATTCTCCACCTCTGTTAGATCTCAATCATTTCAAGCTCTTACCTATCTCCTTACCAACTCTTGCTAAGTACCACTTAAACATTTGAAAAGCATCAGTGTTTTGTTTTAGCAAAATAAATGTCATCATCCTAGAATAATGATCAACAAATAGAATAATGTACTTGTCACCCTTATAGCTAACCACATTGATTGGTCCCCACAAGTTAGTATGAACAATCTCCAAAATTCCTTTAGAGGTGAGATTATTACTCTTAGAACTAGATTTTTTCATCTTGCCTAACTGACATTCTTTTCAAACTATATTGTCAAGTTTCTTCAATTTAGGAAAACCTCTAACTCTTCTCCTATTATTGATACTAACCAAGTTATCAAAACTAACATTACATAAACTCTTGTTCCATAACCACACATCATAAAATTATACAACAAGATAAGTAGCATCATTTATATCAATATTAAATAGATTACCTCTATTTTGATCACATTTCCCTATTAGTTTCCCATCGGTGTCATATGTCTTAGCTATCTTGTGCTCAAAATCAACCTTGCAACCTGAACTATCCAAATGTGACACACTCAACAAATTATAGTTAAGTCCTTTAGCATAATAAGCATTGTGACACAAAATATTTTTTGTGAGTTTGATAGAACCTTTTTCTTTTATCAAATAGGGTGTATCATTACTAAACCTTACACTATTTCCATCATAATAATTTAGGGTAATGAACTTACTTTTATCTCCAATCATGTGATGTGAACACCCACTATCAATGATCCATCTGTCACTCTTGATCACATAAGATACCATTGTAGTTGCCTCATCCTCATCAAAATCATCCTTCATTGCAACATACACCACTTCATCATCATGATCATCAGATCCATCTTTGGTTTTTTCTTTTGCAATGTAGCAAGACTTCTTGCCTTTTTCTTTGGAATCTTTGTTGACCTCATCTCTTTTACTTCTATATTTGTATGCACTTCTATTGTTCTTCTTCTCTAGACATCTAGTGGCAATATGACCAACCTTATTGCAATTAAAACACATGATAGGTAACTCACCTTTAAATTTTTATTTGCCTTTATGAAAACTCGTTGCTAGCAATGCTTCAAGTTGTTCTACATCCTCCTCATCTATGTCACTATCACTAGAAACATATTTGGCATTTTTCTTCTTCTCCTTAGGTTCCTTTAATGACAACTTAGCTTTGAAATTAGATTCAACATTGTCAGGTTTGAAATTATCAAAATTAGAGAGCTCAAAAGTAGTGATCCTACCTAAAAAACTTTCTAGAGTCAGATTAGAACCTGGTATACATCTTAGTTCTTGTATGACAGAAAATCTAATAGCATAGATGGGCAACATTTTTCTCAATACATTACTCAATATAGTATCACCATCAATAATACCATTAGCTTCTCTTATAGCATTAATAATAATTTTTTTAATTCCAGAGCAATATTGAGCAACATTCTCACCTTCTTGCATCCTCATGTCATTAAACATACCTCTAAGACTTTCAGATTTGGCTCTTAAGACATTTGTGTCTACTCCATAAAAATTGCATAGAGTATCCCACATCTTCTTTGTAGAATCAAAATCCTTGATGTCATTGAACTCGACATGACTTAAGGAAAAGGCAATCTCCAACATTTCCTAATTGTGTTCTTTCTTCTTTTTTCAGATCCTCAACAATTGGGGCTCCAACAGGATCAACATGCTCAGTGATGATGGCAAATTGTGCGTGATCTCCAAGACATCCTAGGTGTAGCTTCATTAGACTTTTCCATGCAGGGAAGTTCTCTTCGTTAAGCTTGGGTACATCTCTTTTTGACATCTTGATCTTTTGTTTCTAGTACCTTCAAACTAGTCCTCTTAAGTAGATGGCTCAAATACCATTTGCTGGAATTATTTAGAATAACTGAGAGTTGGGGGGCAGGGGGGGGGGGGGGGGGGGGGGGTGGTGGTGTGTGGTGAATTAGTTATCAAAGGTTTAGATGTAGAAATAAACTCTTCATAGCTTAGTGAACCCATATCCATAAAATCTTATTATGCATGCATCCATAAGATCATACAATGCTTAATCTTTGTAGGTTATTGTCCTAGGTCAAAACAACTTTGCATAAATATAAACATGAAACATAACATATTCAATAACACATTTGACACATGGATTTTACATAGAAACCCAATTTTGGAAAAACCACCAGTAACATGCTAATAATTCTCACTCTTTTGAAGTGATGCCCTATGAAAAGCCAACCATGTTAAAGGTTATAATGCACACTGTTAAATGTGACTTGGTTAGAGGATTTCAATCACCCTGCTAGGAGTGAGCCTTATTAGAGAACTTTAGACCATTCACTTGGAATGTCACCTGATTAAATGATTTACAAATGTCTATTAGGTCAACCTTAATCTAAAGGATTTACCCTAGATTGGTACAATGATTAGAAAGTAATAGTAAGGCTTGATCTAATAAAAAATTACAACTCACTTGTAGATTACAGATCTTTCTTTCAGTCCTCCATTCTGCTTGGCTTTCACACACTTCATTTATGATAGCACATTCACCCTTCAACATTCGTACTCTTAAGCCTTCTTAATTTTCTTTCCAATAGTAGTTTCTTCTATTCGGCCACTAAATGAAGCAATACCCTAGACTCCTTATCTTCCTTAGGTTTTTGCACATGACAACCTTTTCTTCTAACTAGCTCTCTCTATAAATAAAGATTTTGGATCTTTTTTTGTTTAACCTCAATCGTCAATTTTAGGGTTTGGTAGGATTAGGTAGGCTTTAATGAATCTACCCATTTTTTTCATTTGGTTCCTCTAGAAACTTCTTTTTTAATCCTCTTTGAATTTACCACAAAATGGTTTACCTTGAATTCTATGCCACCAACTCATCATAGTTATCTTCCACACACTTCACACAATTCAAGAAAACAAAATAGTTGGCTTAGATTCATCAAATCTATGATTTAACATGAATACTAGCACTCATCATCAATGTGTTATCACTCAGCTTCCATATTACTCTTCCACTCAACTTCCATAAATTTCTTCCACTTGTCTTCCACTAGTTAGCTCAGCAAACACTAAAGTTTATTGGTGCTCGAGATCAACTAAACTTTACTCAACTTACATTAAGTTCACTTGACATACACTAAATCTTCACTTTGCTCAGCTCCAACTAATTTTATATTTGGCTTGCACTAACTTTGCTCGATACCTACTATCCACTCAGTCAAGCTTAGCAGACAAAATTCTTCTTACTTATTCTTCTAGACTTAATTAGTGCATCCAACCTTTATATCCTTGTAAATAATCAATAAATTATATTATCAATGTCTTAACTGATCTTTGTACTCCTTTTTCATACCATAAATCAACCTTTCATCTAGGTTCTCTTGTTATCTCATTTGATCAAACCATCCTCATCAATCAAGCAAATGATAGTAATCAAATCAACTAGGCAGTTGACTTACAAGCAAGTAGCAGGCTTGACATTAGTGACAAAACAATGATTGTTTGATTATAGGTTCTTCTCTTCAAATAATTTCATATCAAAATTTGAGTCTGACAAAGGACAACATCGCTAAGGTTTTATTTAATATGGTGGGTTGGGTCATAATGGTGCTAAGTTTAGTGGATGTGTTAGTTATGATAAATCATTTTGTAGTCACCTCTACCTTTAATCTACCAATTATGATTTGTGATGGGAAATGTGAGCTTGGTAATCAATGCAAGATCTAAGATGATATTCTCCTACACTCAAGAAAGCAACTTTCTAGATTTTGAAGCCATCTTTTAGGGGGGGATTACAAAATCATTATGATTTGGTGACAAGGGAATACATTTAATTCTAATTTATACTTTGTTAAAATCATGTGTTTGGTGAACATTTTTTTCTTTTTCATGTTGTACATAGTTTATGGTTTGTAAGGGTTTCACTCTAGTTGCTTTATGTATATTGAAGTTAGTGAAAGGTATGGTGGTTGAGCCGAAGGAGGGAGGGAAGGAACTCATTTTTGAGCTTGGGGAGGAGAAATTTATGGAAGGTGCTAATATGAGGATTGAACCACCTAGAATTGAAGAGGATGTTTAGAAGGATAAATCAACATGGTCACACTTGAAGGAAGGAGGGTTTATTCCATTCGTGGAGAGTATCAACATCCACAATGAAATGGTTACTTGGCATTTTGTACACTCATGGAAGAACTGGTCGGTTAACATCAATGAGGTCTCCTTCGATGTCATTTAAGATATAATTGCTAAGGCTACTAGTGAGATGTTGGAAGATAAAAAATGGAGGAAGTCGCCTAGAAGGTGGGAGATGTGACAAGCATGGGAAACTTTTTTCATTTTGATGAAGCCCCAATTGGCTTCTGTGGTGGGGTTTCTCATGAATAGATCTTGGAACCTTGGGATATGGTTTGTTATGTCATCATGCGATACCTAACCATGAAAGACAAAGTCAAGGTATGCTACTAGTATCACTTTTCCATTTTGAACTATTTTAGGAATAAGTAATGTATTTCCTTTCCCTATCTTCTTTTACATTCCATGGAAGACTTTGTGTGGAACATAAGAAAAAAAAGTGAAAGGAAAAAGCTATTATGTGTATCACCAAACCTTTATTTTTCACCTCTTTAAATTTCACAAAGGGATTCAACCCCAAATCTTGAGCCCGAGCCCTTTGCCTCTAAAAATCACTGATATGGGTCAAATTCAAACCCCCCCCCCCCCCATCTCCACCAATACCCAGAGTGATAGGGATCCCATTGCCTCTGCTTGAAAGATAAAAATAGAGAATATTGAGATCCTCGATGTCGAGAGTGCTAGTAGAACCATTAGGAAGGAAACTAAAATCCCTTGCTCAACCTTGGTTTGGCTAAATTTGATAAATCTACATCAAGTGTTAATTTTATGAGAAATTTTGGCCCTAGACCCAAACATAAAGCCTCTAGAAGGAACTATGGGGAGCAAGTGCAAGAGGAAACTGAAAGTGAAGGTAAGGATGAAGAATTAATGGAGGAGGAACTGAATAGCAATTTCCCTCTAGGGTTTCTCATACCTTCAAAATAGAGACCATAGCTCCACATTTTGAGAAGGGGAGGAAGGTTGGAGAACAAGGTACAATTACTTTTCCTATGAGAATGGGAATGATGGAAGTCAAACAAAAGCAAAGGTGATGGGGAAGAGGATGAGAAGAAGCCTAAAAAAAGGGGGAGATCACAACTAGCCAGAGGGGCCACTATTGGAGAAATAGACAAAGATAAGGGTATCCTAAAGATGGAGAGGCTAGAGATGTTGATTATGAACCTAGTCAAGAAAAATGTGGAACTCGAAGATAAGTTCAATAGGGTTGCCAATTTCTTGGTGCGGGTGTTGAATTTGAGGCCACCACCCTTTGCCTCATGCATAATAAAAAAGAAATGATGATGCTAAGGACATGGATAGGACTTGATCACTATGTGGTTTCCTAGCTAATGAATGGTTGTGACTGCTTCTGGAGAATCCAAGGAACTAGAGCAAGGGGGATTAGAGCTGGCTAGTGGGCTTTTAGTTTAATTGTTTGTTCTATGTTTAGTACATTTCTTAGTGGCCAATGAGCTCTTTTTGTTAATTTTTAATAGATTGGTTTAATGGCCTTTGTGAATATTTTGGCCAAGTTTATGTATAATTTTGAAATTTTGATAGTTTATTTCTAGCAATAGTATTAAAAAAAATTTATCGTCGGGGTGGGGGGTTTAATGGTTAAGAAGGGGGTTGGATAATTGCATGGTAATGACTTCCGACTAATTCTAAGTTTGTGTGTTTCTTTGTATGGGTCAGCCCCAATTTGGCTACTTCTTAATATAAAACACAAGGCACTATATAAAAATAATAATTTAAATTCTCTCAAGATTTTATTTAATGAATCTTTCTTTACTTTTATCAATGATTTTTTTTGAAAATAGAGAAGTTCTTAAAATCAAATTAAGATAAACCATATTAGAATGTATTATGAAATTTTTTATAGCATAAAGAACTCTGTATATGTAATTATATAAGAATCTTGAGGAATATTTAGATTCAACAGCTATAATTAATGAAATAAAGCTAAGAATGAAATTACTAAAAACTCCTAATAAGAAGCATTATATAGTTCACGCATTTATTATCATGAATCAAATAAATCTTATATGGCTAAAAGGAAGTAGCAAATAACAATCACATCGTTCTTATTACTAGAAAAGAACCCCTCGTTTATGGTTTATGTTACTAAGGCCCCTTTTGGTTGTAGAAAATGGGGTGGAATAAGAAATTCCCAATTCATGCATTCACCAATATCACATTTTTTTGCAATCCACCAAATCAGAATTAAAATTGGACTCTCCTCATTTGACCTCAAATTGGGCGAAGAGGGATTCCAAAAAAAACATGGAATAAGAATAAGCTATGTTTATTCCATATTTTAATAAATTCAATTGAATTTCTTGTCTGGTCCATGACTTTTTTTTTCTTTTGTCGCTCAAAGTGCTTTGGAGTTTCTGTCATTTCATCACTGTCGAACATTTGTAGAGGTTTCTTCTTTTGTTGATTTTCATAAACAAAGGAGATATTTGTGTGTTGCTAGGAAGAGTCATAGGAGGTGGCTTTTACTATGAAATCAAAGCAAAGTTGTTGGTTTTCTTGCTAATCCATTCAAGTTTGTATTCTTTTGGGATTTTATTAGTGACAACTGATGATGGGTTTTGTTTTTGTAAGCAAGATTTATTGATTTCTAGAATTTTTGGAAAATCTTTGCATAGGGAAAGCATTCATCTGTATCTAGGGTTCCCTATACTCTCTAGTTACTATGATATCCTGTGCTTCTAGATATAGCTAAGCTAGGGTTTTTATTATATAGGAAAATATCATATGTTGGGAGAAACAACTAGGGATTGTATTAGTTTCACAATACATTATTACATAGATTTGTCCCACAGTGACCACCAGTTCTCTTTCCTTTCAACTCAACATTGAGAATCTTAGCTGATTAATGTAACAGTGATGAGAGTATGGAGTCTTGTAGCAAAAACCTTGAAATATTTTTTCCTTCAATGCAAGCCCACAAGATCAATTCATTTGCTCACCCTTTCTATTTATCCTTTGTCAAAGTTGAACCCCTTAATGGAGGGCAGGACCAAAAGATATTTGAACACTTCCACTTATTGCTTCCTCTCTAAATCAAAAACATAGACATCTTCTTGTTCTATGCAGTCTTCTACTATAAGTTTTATAAATTGAATGCACTAATTTTCTTGGCCACTGATTTATTAACAAATAGCAGAGTTATTTAGTGTTATACATATATATTATTTCATTGCTTTTTAATTGGCTATGCTACCCCTTTTGGGGATAAACTAAGGTTACACTTAGAAAATCCAATTTACTTTGACCATTCAAATTAACAATGTCAAAGAGCTTTGGCAAATAATCTAGTTTGATAGATCTTTTTCTATGTTTTTCTTGGTATGTTTGGTAATGTGGAAGAACTTTTGAAAAATAATTATTGTGACAAATCTAGACTACCTATCCTTTTTAGGTTGCTAACCACTTTTTAAATTGTAATATTATTCAGCACTTAACCAAAGTCACATAATTTTACCCTCATGTCGTCCATCAGAATGTTTGTAGGCTTTATGTCTCTGTGATAAACATCACTTACATGCATGTATTGTAGCACTCAAAGAATCTATACAAATAAAAATACAAATAAATAAATAAATCTAAGCAGGTCATGGTTGATTCAAAATGGGGAAGTTTATATGTAGTTTTAGAAATAATTCAAAATATTGATGAAATCCTTTTTTTAAAGTTCAGACATTTTTTTGATAATTGTATATATATGATCCAAAATCTTCATGAAGGAGAATTTTGTATAATCTAGTTTAATTTTAATAACAAATCACAGCTTGAGGGGAGATATTGATGATTATTTTTACATAGTTCAAAAAAATTAAAAATTGGATCATAATATGAGGGAAAATATTGATTAAGAAATAATCAACTTTTTCTTCTTAGCTTGTTTATAAGATTATCTATTGAAGTCACTATGGTGGTATGGACCCGAACAAAAAGGTTGAGTTGTGAGTCATCTATTTTTACTGGAATCTTTAGTATTACTATTAGGATTTCAAGTTTTAGGATTATTGGTCTTGGACAATTCACTAACTCACATTGTCTAGGTACTTTTGATTAGAATTTTCTTATTAGTTCTTTCTCTAAGAAGCTCTTATATATATATATATATATATATATATATATATATATTCCTACCTAAAATGATAAGGCTAGGGGACACACACACACACAAGTCCAGTCCTTTCATCCTTATAAGATCCAATACTTTGAAAAAATAATCTATCATATACAAGTAGTATAGAAAATTAATTTTCAAATTAATAATCTAAGCGTTTTACATTACACTGAGCCATATATTGCAATTGTCTTTCATTCTCTAATCTTGTAATCATTTAGATCCCTGTCTCTTGTAAAGATTATGTCATCAATATAATTTCTCATTATCCCTTCTTCAATATTACAATACACTATTACATAGATTTGTCCCATGGCGACCACAAGTTCTCTTGCCTTTCAACTCAACATTGAGAATCTTAGTTGATTAATGTATTGATTTGTATCTAGGTCAATGGATCTTGCTAATGATCCAAGGATTCATGGTCTCATTGGTAGGAGGACTAGATTCATGCTTGCTCTCATAGCTACTATTTTCACCCTTGCAATATCCATTGTAGCATCTTCACAAGAAGCTAGAAGAGAGAGGCACAAGTGCAGAAGAGTTGAAATCCTATTTTATAAGAGTATTATTTATTCAAATGAAATTGATTTCCATGACCATCTTCATATGACCAGAACAACATTCTTTCATCTATCTACCATTCTTAGGCAAAAGGAACCATTGGAGATTCTTGCAACATCACTTCAGAAGAAAAACTAGCAATGTTCCTCCATATACTTGGGCAAAATTTGAGGAATTGTAAGATTGCTCATAATTTTGGTCACTCAGGAGAGACAGTTAGTAGATACTTCCATAAGGTCTTAAGGGCTATCTTAGTGCTCCATGTTGACTATATGTGGCTCGCTAAGCCAAACACTCCTCAAATTCTTGAGAAGGATCATTTTGATCCCTACTTTAAGGTACCTCTCCTATTGCCACATATTTTTTATGTTGATTATTACTCATAATAACAAGTTTTTGAATGCAAATTCACAATTTGTAGGATTGTATTGGAGCAATAGATGGGACCCATATACAAATTACTATTGATATCAACAACCAAGCTAAATATCATGATAGAGAAGGCAGCCTATCACATAATGTTATGGGTGTGTGTTCTTTTGATTATAAGTTTAAATACATTCTTGTTGGTTGGGAAGGGTTTGCAATAGATAGTCGTGTTCTTGTTTCTGCTTTATTCAAATTAGATCCACTGGTAGTTTCCCCTGGTATGTGCAATTAACTTGTTAATGTTTAGTTCCTTTGATATTATGAGACATGTGTCAATGTTATATCAATATACTTTTGGTACATTTGTGTAGGTAAATTTTATTTGGTTGATGTGGGATATCCAAATGTACCCGAATTTCTTGCCCCTTATCGGTGTTCATGCTACCATCTAAAGGAGTTTTGCAAAGAAAATATGATTAACTCTCCATGAGAGCTATTTAATCACTGACACTCCTCACTTTGGAATACAATACAATGTACATTTTTCATTCTAAAGAAAGGTTTTCCTATCTTGAGGCATGCAACATTGTATCAAATCATGATACAGACTAAGATTGTCTTAGCATGTTGCATGTTGCATAACTCATCACAATAGAGGATGACATTCCTTATGAAGTTGAAATTGAAGAGGATGAGCATGATGAGATAGATGTGCCCATACGTGAAACATATGGGATGACTGACCAAGATAGAGATGATAGGGGAAAACTATAGAGCGCATGCTTAGTTGTAGTTGGAACATCATATTTTGTTGTAGAATATATATTGGTAGATATTTTTGATATATATAGACATTTGTATGGTATTGAATGAATGAATTATGTGTAACATTATCATCATTATTATGGTTGTTTTTGATAAGATAAAAAAATTTTATAGGGACCCTGAAACCCAAAAGTAGCTACAGTAACATGGCTAGAAATAAGCAATAGAAGCCCAACCAGATAAAAACAAGTCTAATGGCTGATAATAAGCACAAGGCCTAGCCAGAAATAGAGGCCAATGGAAAGGCCATAAAAACAACCTGTCTTTTAACCAAACTTAGCAAAAGCCAGAACCAAAAGCCAAAAACGATACAGCAAAAAACAAAAAGACAGAACAACAGGGCTACTCTTCATTCTTCCTCTTGAGTTCCTACATGGCCTAGGCTACCTCATAAGTCTTCTGATTCTCATTGACCATCTTCTCTTGGGCTTTGTGTGTATCCTAATCCAAACTAGTGTAGGTGATATCAGTGGCCATATCTTCATTAGACCTAGCTCTACCTCTATCCTTCATTATTATGGTTGTTAAAGATGAATGAATGAATGCATTTTTTTTTCTCAACATGTTTGGTTATTGTTATGGGAACCATTCTCATGTTTCTTTACATATATGTTTAGTGTAACTTAATTAACTCCTTGTATCCTCTTAATTGAATCAGAAAAGACCTCTCTCATATAGTCTTTTAATTCTAATGCATATATCTAATTTTTTATTATACTTTCATCACATGTCTTTTTCATATTTGATGTAGTCTCTATTTAATTTCTAGATACATAATGTGGCTATATATATATTGACTAGAGTGAGTTTGTATGCTAGTTGTTTATTTGACCATCTTGAATGCATACATTGTTGTCTTGTGTTTGGTTTCTTCAATGATATTTAGTTTTCATAATTGATGCAATCTATGTTGAGTTATTTGATATATAATGCGGTTGTATGTATATTGATTGGTGTGAGTTTTTATGATATTTATTTATTGGAGCATCTTCAATGCATATCGTGGTCTCAAAACTTCTTATATAGTCTTTTATATTTGATTTCTGATTATACTTTCATAGATCTGATCATACTTGTTTATAATTTTATTTTTCTATACACATTAAGGTCTAATATTATATGATCAAGTATTTTTTACACCTTGTTGTTATGTTCATTAGTATGGATCAAGAAATACATATACAAGTCAGCAATGGACCTTCTTCTATGAATAGGGTACTATGTACTAGGGATATGGAGCACAAATTCCTTGAGTTGCTTCAAGAGCATGTCCAACTTGGTTGAAAAGGTGAAGGTGGTTTCGAAAAGGAAGCTTGGATTGCCATTGAAAGGTGGTTTCAAAAAGGAAGCTTGGATTGCCATTGAAAGGTGGTTCAATGATGAATAGAAGTAGAATCTGACCAAGGATAATTTGAATAATAAATTTAAAACATGGAATGTGGGATTTAGAGTAATGAAAGATCTAAGAAATATAAGTGGCTTTTCTTGGAATGAATTACATATTGTGTGGATGTCAAAGACAATGTTTGGAATGAGTTGTTGAAGGTAAATAGTATTTAATATTCATTTTGTTTAAGTATAACTTTATATTTGTAAAGTTAGTATTGAAAGACAAATAACTATTTCAATTGTTTCCCAAATTGTAGAGGAAAGAATTCAAAAGTACAAAAGTGTACAAAAGGAAACCTTTCCAATACTATAATGAGTTAGCCTTCATTGTGGTAATTGACATGGTAGAAGGTACTAATGCTACGATAGCTCAGGAGATGGAAGAAGGAAACATTATAGATGAGGCCCTCAATCTTGATGATGATGGGGATTTCAGTATACCAGTTCATGTTGATAGTCATTTGGATGAAGAATTTTTTCAATCCAACCAATCAAGTGCAAGTGCTTGCCAAAGAATATCACCATCTTCGTGTAGGAAGGGAAAGAGAAAGAAGGTGAGCATGGCTGGTTCGATGGATACCATTTGTGAAGCCATGAATAGGATCCACGAGGGCATGATAAAGCCTTACACTATCAAAGTGGATGAAGAGGATTTTGATTATGTTGGAGAGAAAATATATGATGCCCTCAAAGGCATTCCTAGGATTAGTGAAGATTCAATGATAAAGGCATATGATACTTTTTTGGTTGAAACCAAAAGAGAAAAATGCTTTTTGAGAATGATTGAGGGGGAGACAGTCAAATACATACAACTTAAGTATGGAGCACTCTAGAGTCTTTGTTAAAACTATTTTGATTTATAATGACCTTTATATTTGACTGCTTCATAGCATGCCTTATGACATCCCGCATGATTTTTATTAGTTGCAAACATAATTTTCTTTCTTAATGTGTGCTTGAATACATTTATAATCAGCTTTAAATATAACTACTTTTAAAATATAGAAGTGCATTTTTTCTTTCTTTATTGTTTGATCTAAACATCACAGAATGCATGTAGGTTTTTGGCTAACATGTGCTAATTTTGGAAAAAAATTCTCCTTGACTTAATTTCTAGTTGATATTGAAGATGTTTGTATGAATGATGATGTTAATACACATGCTAGAAGATGGGACAAGGATAGGAGTGTTCGGAAGTAATAGTGAGGGTTGTGTGAGTGGAGACCAAGCCAATTTGAAAGCTTGTAACTAGCTTAAAGGGGTTGTAAGGGTAAGAAGAATAGATCTTACTTATGTTGGACCTATAGATGATGATACTTGATTCATTGTAGGGCCTCAAGGTCCATCAACATTTTAATAAGTTTGTTGTTAGCTCCATTTTGGTGTTGTATTTTACTTTTTCTATTGACTACTTTGCCATAAAATAATCAATTTACCTACATCATTTTTGGTTGGGTGTACCCAATTTTCAATTTGCTAATATAGCCAAGGTGTTCAATTGGAGAAAGCAACTAGAAAGTGTCAGTTATTTAATCTATAAATGTTGTTAAGAAGTCTTAGTTAGACCTATCATCTTAATTGCACTTCTTTTGTAGTTCCAAGCTACCAAATTTAATGGTGTCTAAAAATAACATAAAGATACAAGTTACTCAAGGCAGGGAACCTGGTACAATGAGATTGATCAATTAAAGAATAACTATTTGTTAATGTTCAACCTTGAAACACACACATATGAAACTCACAATAATCTACAGATTCCCCTCAAACTTCTACATTCCATACAGTCTAATGAAATTTGAATTCATTGTAATTATATACAACTTATTTACTCTTTGATGATCTACAAAGTTTACATACTAAAACAACATTGGTTGTCCTTTAAAATCTAAAATAGATGTTTTATATATTGTGCTCTATAATTATTCTAAATTGCAAAATCTTATGATCAAATTGATTTTAACAAATGACTCATGAGTATGTGAAAGTCAATAAACATTTGAATCTAAGTTCTTAGAAAAATCAATACCAACCTGATGAATGAGCATTCCATGTTGTCAAGGAAACTCTCTAGAGAATCCAATCTTATATTAGAAGTTCCATGAAATTTATCATAATAAGGGAAAAAGGGCTAACATGACTCTTAACCTTCAAACTATACACAACACCAAGTGAAGTAGGTGGCCTCGATCATAACTCAATTGTCCACTCTCTACAAAGATCTTCCACATAGAAGTTATCTTTTCAAAAGCAACTTTCCTTCAAAATATTTTTCAAAGATAAATGCCAAAACCCTATTGAAATATTATTTTCATGTTTTAGTGTTTACCAACATTAGATAGAGATGCATTATAAGTTCATACAAATAAGTCATTTATGTATTACCGATAAGGGGATAATACAAGGAACCTAGACTCAGATTTGATAAAAATAAAGTAATCGATTTAAAGAAGCATTATTTTCCTTAGAAACTAATTTGAAAGGATTTAGAACATTGATTTTAGAATTTTATAGGTTGAATTACATAAATAGAAATTTAAATAAGACTTTTAATAATGATTAATGAAGATTTCATATAGCGATTTATGAGGCTTTTTATTAATGAATGGGTATTTTCATATAAGTAATGTACTTTTGATGTTGCAGGGTTGATGGCTTTAATCAAT
Organism: Cupressus sempervirens; assembly: GCA_028749045.1. Classification (NCBI taxonomy): domain Eukaryota; kingdom Viridiplantae; phylum Streptophyta; class Pinopsida; order Cupressales; family Cupressaceae; genus Cupressus; species Cupressus sempervirens. The sequence continues at coordinate 768,520,164 of CM053792.1, read as the reverse complement.
ATGCCAACATGTCAATGTGGTGCTAACCTTTGGTTGTTAAAAACCTCGAACACACAAGAAAATCTTGGGCATAAATTTTGGTGTTGCCTAAATAAGAAAAAGGTTATTAATACAATTAATTTTGTTAGAAATTAGCAAAATTAATAATTAATTATTATACTAGGAACTAATGAAGATTTTATATTGTATGGACATGATGGATGTGGACACTTTGATTGGGCTAGTGATGCATAAACAACAAGTATAATGCATGATGATGGAGTAGAGTGCAAGTGTTGCAATAGTCAAAAAGCTGAAATTTACTTTTTACGATATCTTCTTTTCCTTTTAATTGCATTTATTTGGTGGGTACATATGTAAAAAAATGCTTAGCTATAATTTATATAAGGATTTCTTATTAATGAGAAAAAGACTAATATCAGACTTGATATCTATTATAAACTTCCCTTAAAATTATCTTTACAAATAAATCATGTGTTTAGCCTTCTAAATAAAACTATGTCTAGATATCATATTTTTTATTTTCTTCAATATACTTTAAAAAAAAAAAGGAAATTAGTTTTGATATTGTATTCAAATTTATAGTTATATTTAACATAAATTTTTTATTTTCTTTCTGCATAAAATACTATTTATAATTAAATTAATGAAATGTAATTAAAACTTTAAAAATATTTTCAAATATTTAAAATTTAAAATTTTAACTTTTGACTTCTTTAACAATAAACATATATATTTAAAAATCACACTTACAATGGAAGTAGTTATAGAAAATATTGAATTTAAGTTTTTAATGACTAGATATAAATCCAATGAATTTAAAAGGTTGTGATATACATTTCTTACTGATAAAGTAATTTATAAATAAAGAGGGTACTAAATTAATTTGACTTTTTAAAAAATTAACAAAAAAACATTTTTTATAAATTCATATTAAGATTTTTTTAAAAAAAACCTTATTCTAATTCCTATTTTTATTGTTGCAACTAAACATGGAAAATTTATCTACCAATTCCTCTTCCAAGGCAACCACACAACTCCAAATGATATTCCAAAACTTATTTTCAGAATGCGTGAGTCCAGAAGAGAAGAGAACTTATTCCAGAATAATTGAATGTGGCATTCAACATTTCTTACAACCAAACAGAACCTAAATTTCCAATGTGAATCACTTGTGTATCTAAATTGTAACTAAGGCACATCATGGCATTTATTTCACCAAACTATTATGTGAAGGAGATTTATAAACTTTCAAGTAAATATTGGCAAGTTTGGTTACCATGAATAGATCTAATATAAAGATGTAGAAGATCACAAACTTCTTTTTCTGAACTATAAAATTGCCGAATTCCAATAACAGTTTTAAGGTGTTTCGGAGAAAATTGTTGGTCTTGAATTTATCAAAGCATTACCCTTAAAGAAATAATTAGTGGAGCAAGAGACGTGGTTTAAAATGTGGTTTAGTTATAATTACCCAAGAATGAGAGGCAATCTGTATGCAAGGCTCACTTATATACACATTACACTATCCAAAAATGGTTTAAAGGAGGCACACGATACCAAATTTTCAACGTAATCAATGATTCATTATTCATGTGATGGTCAACAATACCATCAATTCAAGGTTTTAAAATGTTCATTTTCTATTTTTGGATTCGAACAAAATTAAAGATCGACACAAGAATGGAATTTTACTAATTTGGATTGGCAATCTATAGGCCCCGCCTATTCACTGACTTAACATAAGATGTAAAACAAAGTATTGGTGGTTGGAAGGAAAGAAGCATTGATTCACTAGTTGATGTCAGACAATGAAATTCATAAGGAAGGTGCCATTGTGTTAAATTATTACATGTGGATAACCTACTAAAGTTTAATGCAATGCAACGATGCTTTAAAAAACAATACAGAAGCATTCATCACACATATTTATGTTAGGCTATTTACCAACTCATGAAGGGAGTAAGGGCAATGATCTAAGACAAATAAACATTAAGAAAAAATATTAGGGTGAATATCAAATTTCTCATTCAATGACATATTCATACCGCCCAACTAGACACTATTTGTCTAAAATCCAATATTTGATTGTTGTATGGAAATAAAGTATTATTTAACTCTTACATTACAGGTATACTAATGCCTAGACTCTTAATTAATCTAAGTGAGTGAATCAATTTGCTCCTAAGACAACTCAAACACTCAAAATCTCCAATATTTTGGTTTAGTGCTTTGAACATGTACATTTCATTTGGAAAGAAAAACATACCATATGTACAATTAGTGGTTTGATAGAAAATTCTTGTCAAGTGCATGCCAAAATCTTCAACACATAATCCAAGCTCCAACTCCTAATCTTAGACAAGGCTTCCAATCATATTCAATTATGTATGCTTCTATATTTAGAATGGATCACAGAGTGCAATCTAAAATGTTTATACAAAAAATGGTGACACAATTGAATCTAGAAACACTCTAAGAATATCTATAGATTGTGAGAATTTTCTCTCTACTAATAAAAGGCCTTACCTAGCAACTAAAGATTTACAACGTGGAGAAGATCTTCCTGCTTGGTGCCTCAGTTCTTTAGATGATGACTTCCTATGTGGAGAAGATCTTCATGTTCATCCTTCTATGATCATTCAAGGTGATGAATCTATTGATGACATCAATACTTCAGATGTTCCAACACAATATGAAACCACTACCATTGACAGAGACAAAAGAACCAATGAACCACTACAAATATCTACCTCCCCTTTGGAAATGGAGATATTTAGATTTGATGACATTGATGAACTTGTGATTAAAAGATTGGTTGATGAAAAAGCTAAAAATCAACTTCAAGGAGAAGAAGATGATCCATCTAGCCTTCATTCTTTATCATGTGTGCAACAAGAATGTCAACCATTCACATTTCATGAAAGATGTCTTGGAGAAGAATCAATGATTCAAAAGGATATAGATTTCATTGAACATATTGAAAATAAAAGTTGTATGAATATGGTGACAAGTTCCTTTGATCCATTTCAAGTGTAATTAAAATCCTATGGATCATTCAAAGGTCAAAGAAATTGTCTTTTTGAGCCTTCTCATCAAATAGAAAATCCTATGTCAAAGATCTTCTATGAGAAGAATAATCTTGATAAAAGAAGTAATGATTTAGCAGGGAACCTTATGGAAGAATTTGATGAAGGAAGCTCTTATGATGTATTTACTCCAAGCTTGTGCTCAAAATCCTTGGATGGTAATTTCCTCTGTGAAGAATTTTTTTACTTTAATCCTTTATTCTTAGAGGGAGGCATTTTTACTAATGATTCCCTAGTTGGTATTCAAAGAAAAATTTGAATGACTATAGCTCCAAAGGTTACTTCACATCATAGATTGTTTCAAGGCAATCCCATACGAAGTTTGGTATCTCCTAGCCTTAACCATCAGAAGACCCTTTTGATAGAGAAATTTGATATTAATGGGATGAAAATTGAAGTTATAGCCTTTAATGTTGAAGATGGTATCAATGTAACTCAGAAGTGCCTAGAAATTCAAGATGACCCTTTGAAAGATGAAGAAAAAGAAATGGATCATGGAAAGATTCAATCTAACATAGATATGCATCTAGGTTGGAATAATTTTACAGAAGATTTGGCTATAATCATGCTCATGGAAAAGAAAGAGTGACTGGTGTTAGAAATGAGTTTAGGACTTCATGATGACCAATCACTACAAATTCAAGTAGAGGGCTTGCCAAGTAGAGGAGAGGATCAAAGATGTATTCAGAAACTTGAGATTCTAATTCTTCAATTCTTTGAAAATGAAGTCATTCATGGCATGCATCATGAGGGAGAATTGAATCCAAAGTTAGAGGTTCTTGATGAGAAATGGTTATTTGGATACATTCCCTTGTCCAAAGCAATGGAGCATGTTAGGAATCAAAAATTCAAAATCCAAGGGGTGAGCTACATTTGAGTTCACGAGTAATGGAGAATTGTCGCCTGTTAAGTCACCATGGCATATATTTTTCCCAGCTAGTCAACAGGTTTGCATAGATCATTTGGAGCTAGAGCTATCAGAGGTAGGGGTTTCCTATCATGTACATATGTTAGTTAGGAGTTTTTTTTTTGCCTTCCCTCCCTTTTGCTTGGTTGTGTTCCCAGTTTTGGTGTACCTCCTCTCTTTTCCTAAATTTATCTCATTTTTGGGTGACTCTATAGCCCTTGTGATAAAGCACTACTCTTTCTTAACTCTAAGCTGATTCAGCATCCTACATAGTCCTTGTCCCCAAATAGAGCCAGTTGTTACCAAGATATTTTTGTGAGGGTTTTAGTTAAGTTAATTTCGAAAAGACGGAGGGAGAAAGAGATTATTTTCCACTATTTAGACATTTTCTCTCTCCCCATACTTTAACTTCTAGAAAGAAGTTTGGGTTTGAGTTTGGATTGTTTTCTCTTCCTCAAACATTTTCTCCCTCCTCGTACTACCTCTCTCTACGTACTTTAACTTCTAAAGAGAAGTATGGGTTTGGGTTGCCTTCTCTCACTCAATCCTTCTCTCTCCACGTACTAAAATACTCTCTCACTATGTACTCTAACTTTTTACCCTAATCCTAACCAAAGCTGTTGAACACGAACTTGAACTTTTAAGTAATGCAAGCATAAACCAAACACTGATGTGCAAGAAGTAGGTTTGTAAGCTACAATGAGCGCATTTGCCCCCTGTTGGATACTATAGACACTCTGCGTAGTTTTGGAGTAACCAAAGAAGCTGCAGGTCAAGTGGAGGTTGACACAGATCCGCAGGTTTGAAATATCATAGACAAGGTACGGTAGTTGTTTGGTGTTGCACCAAGTGTGCAGATTCGAAGGAGAATTGCGAATGCAATAGCTAATGAAAGAAGTAATTGCAGCCCGCAGCATTTCATGATACAATGGACAAGGCACGTGAGCTGTTAAATAAACTATTTCCAAGTCAATAAAGCCACAGACAAAGCATATGAGCAGACCAAGGTAAAGAAGGTTTGGAGCAGAGAATGCAGCCAAGTGTTTGACACAATGCATTGAAAGCATTGGAAATTATGGAAGCATCCACTAAGGAAAAATTTTGAATCATTCATTCAATACCCCTACCACCCATCCTCAAAGCCAATCTCTGCCATCTCACACATTGCCTAAGTCAAGGATTTGTTTGAAACAATGCATAACATGTTCGGGTAAATAATCTGATTGATTGCTAATGATGCACATTACATGTTTGACATAATGCCTTCCGCGTGCTTGTAATCCCTGCACTCTCTCTCCAACCAATCTTCTCCTCCAATAGTATGTTTTAAAAATAATAGAATCCATGTTGTGACATCACATGGAAGATAACACTCCAGGCAGAAAGGAGACAAATTAATGAACTATTATTGTGTTTCATAATGGGTGTACAAATGCAGGGGTATAGTTGCTTCGTGAATGGTCATATAAATGCCTTTTGTGATCTACTAAAGCCCGCGCACAGAAGAAGCATCTTCAAGCGAGCAGCGTACATGTTGATGTGAATCGCTAGAAGACAAGGTTGATTCCTTAAAACATCGATGGGTGAAGAGTTATCTGTTGGCTGGTATTATATTGATTATGAGTTTAATGCTTATGTAATATCTTCTGCACGGATGTATTCAGATACTACAGCTGATTTTGATTTCAAATTTGGCAGTCTAGCTGAGGGTTTCAAGTCAATGTCTCAGCTCATGGAACACCTTACTTCTTCCACAGATATTATATTTCCACTGATACATTGCCGGTTTGGTGAAGATGGAAACATTCAGGAATTCCTTGAAAAGGCAGGCATAACCTTTGTTGGTACAGGATCAAATGAAGCACGCCGTGCTTTTGACAAGTATAATGCATTAATGAAGCTTAACAATCAAAAATTTGTAACGATTCCAAACTTCCTTGTACAGGTAACTGAAGCAGTCGAGAATGAATTGTTAAAGTGGTTTACATCCAATGGTTTGGAGATTCGCTCTAGCAATGTTGTGATTAAGCTAGCTTGTGCAGGATCAAGCATTGGTGTTAATGTTGCCTTTGGTGTTGATGATACCCTTAGAAAGGCAAATAAATTGATAACAGAGGGTGTAGATGTAAGAGTTGCAATTGAAATATTTCTTGAAGAAGGGAAGGAATTTACAGCTATTGTTCTCGATCTTGGCTGCAGATCTGATTCTTCTCCAGTAACGCTTCTTCCAACTGAGGTGGGATTACACTTTCATGAAAGCTCAGTTGTGGATGGAAATGAAGGAATATTCAACTATGAGCACAAATATCTTCCAACTCGATAGCTTACATATCATACTCCACCTCGATTTTCAGTTGATGTTATTGATCATATTCGTAGGGGAGCAGCAATGCTCTTTCGATGCTTGGGGCTACTTGAAGTTGCGCATATTGATGGTTTGTTCTTGCCACCTTCAAACTCAAGCTCTTGAAAATTTTAAAAATGATGAAGAGACTTTATTTGGCAAGCTCAAGTCAGGCACAATCATTTTCACTGATATAAATCTTATAAGTGGGATGGAGCAAACAAGTTTCCTTTTCCAACAAGCTGCAAATGTTGGCTTATCTCACGCGGGTGTCTTTTGTACAATTGTGATATTAATATCAGGATTTAACTGTGTGATTTTGAGTCAAACTCATTGACCCATGTTTCATAAGTACTGATTCAACATGAATCCATCTCTCATGAGAATAAATGGAACACTTAGCACTCATTGGATCTAGGTGATGCTCATAGGGGTGAAGCACCAGGACTTCCTGGGAGGTCACCCATCCCAGTACTACTCTAGCCTGAGCACACTTAACTATGGAGTTTCCTCCATGGTTAAACCCAAAGCTTGCAACCCCATTTGCAAAACCTTCACCAAGTATTGTGCCTTATGAACCATTCAATAGAAAGCCCCTTAAGCTCATTAATTGATAAGTAGGAGATAATTTCCACATCAAGTCAAATTGTGATATTAATATCAGGATTTAATTGTGTGATTTTAAGTCAAACTCATTGACCCATGTTTCATGACTAGTGATTCAACATGAATCAATCTCTCATGAGAATAGATGGAACACTTAGAACTCATTGGATCTAGGTGATGCCCACTGGGACTTCCCGGGAGGTCACCCATCCCAGTACTACTCCAGCCTGAGCATACTTAACTACAAAGTTTCCTCCATGGTTAAACCCAAAGCTTGCAACCCCATTTGCAAAACCTTAACCAAGTATTTTGCCTTATGAACCATTCAATAGAAATCCCTTTAAGCTCATCAATTGATAAGTAGGAGATAATTTCCACATCAAGTCAAATTGTGATATTAATATTAGGGTTCAACTGTGTGATTTTGAGTCAAACTCATTGACCCATGTTTCATGAGTAGTGATTCAACATGAATCCATCTCTCATGAGAATAAATGGAATACTTAGCACTCATTGGATCTAGGTGATGCTCATAGGGGTGAAGCACCGAGACTTCCTAGGAGGTCACCCATCCCAGACTACTCCACCCTGAGCACGCTTAACTATGGATTTTCCTCCATGGTTAACCCCAAAGCTTGCAACCCCATTTGCAAAACCTTCACCAAGTATTGTGCCTTATGAACCATTCAATAGAAAGCCCCTTAAGCTCATCAATTGATAAGTAGGAGATAATTTCCACAACAAGTCAAATTGTGATATTAATATCAAGATTTAACTATGTGATTTTGAGTCAAACTCATTGAAACATATTTCATGAGTAGTGATTCAACATGAATCCATCTCTCATGAGAATAAATGGAACACTTAGCACTCATTGGATCTAGGTGATGCTCACAGGGGTGAAGTACCGGGAATTCTCGAGAGGTCAGCCATCCTAGTACTACTCCAACCTGAGCGCACTTAACTATGGAGTTTCCTCCATGGTTAAACCCAAAGCTTGCAACCCCATTTGCAAAACCATCACCAAGTATTGTGCCTTATGAACCATTCAATAGAAAGCCCCTTAAACTCATCAATTGATAAGTAGGGGATAATTTCCACAACAAGTCAAATTGTGATATTAATATAAGGATTTAACTATGTGATTTTGAGTCAAACTCATTGACCCATGTTTCATGAGTAGTGATTCAACTTAAATCCATCTCTCATGAGGATAAATGGAACACTTAGCACTCATTAGATCTAGGTGATGCTCATAGGGGTGAAGCACCAGGACTTCCCACGAGGTCACTCATCCCAGTACTACTCTAGTCTGAGTGCGCTTAACTATAGAGTTTTCTCCATGGTTAAGCCCAATGCTTGCAACCCCATTTGTAAAACCTTCACCAAGTATTGTGCCTTATGAACCATTCGATAGAAAGCCCCTTAAGCTCATCAATTGATAAGTAGAAGATAATTTCCATAGCAAGTCAAATTGTGATATTAATATAAGGATTTAACTATGTGATTTTGAGTCAAACTCATTGAGAGTAGTGATTCAACATGAATCCATCTCTCATGAGAATAAATGGAACACTTAGCACTCATTGGATCTAGGTGATGCTTATAGGAGTGAAGCAACGAGACTTCTCAAGAGGTCACCCATCCCAATACTACTCCACCCATAGTGCCCTTAACTATAGAGTTTCCTCCATGGTTAAACCCAAAGCTTGCAACCTCATTTGCAAAACCTTCATAGTACTAGTCTAGCCTAATCGTACTTAACTACGAAGTTTCCTCCATGATTAAACCCAAAGCTTGCAACCCCATTCGTACAATTTTTTAAAGAGCATGCACATGTTTTACAGAGCTGCATTCATATGCAGAGTCTGCATGGTATCATGAAAGATTTAATAGAGTAAGTTATACCAAATTTGAGCAACATCAAAAAGTATTTGTCTAAACTAAATGTCAGGTGTCCGTTATGAGCAGGACAAATGTGTGGTTATGAGCTTGCAATGATCTATTCTTTGGTCTTGAGAAATATAGTAGAAGAGGAGTTGAAGCATGCATGGAAGCTAGTGATGTAAAGGGAGCTGAGCTAACATGTATCCTCAAAGACCAAGTCATTTTGGATGTTCAAAAGCATATCAATTCAAACAGTTGGTTTAGTGGATGTGATATATCTTCTGACTCTCCTAAAAAACTTACTTTGGATGAATGGATGGAAAGAGCTAAATAGGATGAGGCCATTTTCTTCATTGCAGTACATAGTGGTATTGGTGAGGATGGAACACTGCAGTCTATATTAGAAGCTGCCAAAATAGCACATACCAGTCTAGGTGTGGAAGGTTCTAGGACTTGTATGGATAAGGTTGCCACATCACTTGCACTTTCCCATCTATCTGATTCAAGGATATTGACAATAAATAAGTAGGTACACAATAGAGAAGAACTATTGACAAAGTCAAAGTCAGATCTTTGGATTAATTTAACCAACAAACTTGACTCCTCAACATTATGTGTTAAGCCTACTAGAGATGGTTGCTAAATCAGTGTTGCAAGATTATGTTGTATGGATAACTTGGAGATGTATGTACATGCCTTACATGAAAAGCTCCCATGCCTACTTCCCGATACTTTATCTAAGCCTTGTGAGACTATGAGATGCCAAATCCTCCATATGCGAGCATAAACTTTCAGGAAATCATTTGTAGACAACATGCAAACTACTTGACTCAGCTACTCATGGCACCTACAAATCAAAGAGCAAGCTTAGGAAATATCAGTGATCATAGTTAAAAGTTAGAAGTGCATATGTCTAAAGTTGTCTCAGGTTTTCATTTATGTATTTTGTAAAAAGGTCAACTTTAGAATTAATTTTGGTTTGGTCAATGTCTTAACTTTTTAACTATAGTTAAGCATTGAAAGTTAGACTTGGTTACGAACTATCTTTGAAGTAGTTACGAACCCGAAATATTAGTTATTCTAGAATAGTTATAAATTTATGAATCTCAATGTAATAAGGGACTTTTTAGACTTGGAGACAGGGAACACTTATGTTTTGATAACAAGGCAATTTTTGGAAAGTGCGTACAATTGTTGTTCTTGTAATCAATCATTTCTTATGTTCTTGGTGCAAAGAAATAAAAGAAAGTACATTTTGTGTTCTCTTTTCTACTGAATTTGAATTGTTGAAGTGTTGATTCATCAGTATGAGTATTTTCATGGTATGGTGTAAATATTCATGAATCATTGAATTAACATTGTGTTCATGATAGCTTTCAAGCATAGTCCTTGTTGGTTCTCATTAGCAACCTACATCAATTTTATGGAAACATTGAAGTCCTATGGTGCATTCATCATCAATAGTTTCCTTTCTTTATTCTAAGTTGTAATCGTCTTTATTCAATTTTCACTTCATAGGGCAAACAGGGTTAGTTTCATAGTGACAAATCTGTTTACCAACAATATTATTTTAAAAAGACTTTTAGTTTAGATTCCTTTGTCGAATATTGAAAATGAAAAATGACAAGCACCAACTAGTAGCTAATCAATTTTAGCAATTAATAGATATAAATTTATTTATTTTTTAAATCACCTTAAACCTTTGAAAATTAATTATTAGACTCTACCGGAAACATTAAGTTCCTGCAGGTATAGGACTAATTTAACCTGTATTTTATTATTAAAAAATTATTGAAATTAAAATAAAATAATTTAGTTAATCATTCTCGTTAAATTGTTTGGTACGACAATTTATTAATTGTCTCTCAATCAACACATTCAGAAGTCATGCTAATTTTAGTACATTAAACAACCAATTAATCGTACATCAACAAAAAGAACTTTGGAATAAATCACTATTATAAATTATCACAGATAAGGGATAAGGAAGAATCTAAATTTAATTAATAAACACGTTTTAAATATTTAATAGTCCGCTTTACTTTACCGTGAAAGGAATGATTGTCGCTGCACAATCACAAAGTTCACCATGTCTTTATTCCATGTTTCCTGGTGCCCTAAATTTTATTTCGAAGGGTTACAAGGAATAACACGGAACGTATAACTTTAGATAGTTCCTTTGTAGAAAATATATTTTATGAAGCTTGTATTCTTAAATTAAAGTAATATTTGACCATGTCACATATGTACAATAATGATACCAAGTTCTATGAGATATATTTTGTAAATAAAAAATTCAGAAACAACATTTTTAATTGAGATTAAGTTCGTTTAGAAAGAATCTGAAATATTTTTAACAATAATAATAAATATATAAATATGAAGAATAAATTAAGAAAATGGAAACATGTGTAAAGATAAATTTACAGTGTATGAAAACAAATTTGATAAAAAATTTTAAAAGTGTAAACAAATTTATAAACAAACCATTCACCTCAATAAAAGTGTAAACATGATAAAATTTACAAGCTTATTTGTGAAACAATATAAGTTTCACTACCATAGTTGATCTTAACTAAAATGCCAGCTATATAGTATATAGCTTGACTAGGATAGTTTACACATATGCTCATGAAATCTTAACTGTTTTCTTTCCTGAATGATGAACCTGACTAGATGTATTTTAGGGCTCCCCACAGCCGAAATCTCAACATAATTACAATAGCAATTTGTGTATTCTAATCATGAACGGGAGGAGGTCCTGTCTGAGGTTTCGGTTTAGGAGGTTCCTGCCCCTTTTTGCCCGCAACCTGAACCCAAAAGGTGACCATGAATATATGTTACATTGAATTTTCATTAAACTAATAATCCTTCAAACATATTTTAATCACTAGGCACATATTTATATCAGCCAACATAAACCGCAATTAATTGTCTTGCTCCTTTGTGAGGCGATTCTTCCCAACAGAAAATATATATTAGTTATTAGAGATAGGGAGAAATATTTACAGTAGAAAATATTTGAGTCTATCCCTTGAAGGATGTGTTGTGCAAGTCCATCAGAGCGTTCTCCACCGGATACTGACTGGCATCTTCAAAGAGAGTGCACCCAAAATCAAATAACGTAAGATTAGAAAGAGATCAAAATATATGCTTATAAACAGATCAAATATTACTTTTCGGACCTACGTTCAGTGATTTAGTCAATTGATGTCAGATTCATAGCAACTGACTTATATTAAAAATAAATTAATTAATGTCAAGTACAAAAATATATTATCATGATAAAATAATAAAGACTCACTCGATTTCAGATCTTCCTTGGTGTCTGAGCTCTGACTATAATATTTATCGTTTTCTCCCTTTGGAAGCGCATGCGCATATCTCTTGTGAATAATGCTCGCATTTCTCCAAGTAACAATTGCATTTCTGTTGACGAACCCGAGATTCCACAGATTGCAGATGATACTCATTTTGAACAAGTATCTCTGTCACTTGTTATTCCTGCTTTGCTTGCTGCTCTCGCCCGTTATATAACTTTACCTTACTCCATCCTGCACATTTGCACAGTAAAATTGACTTCCTGTGCGTGGTATACCCTGATTGACAAGTCAAAAGTAAGATTCCTGATGGCTCATTTATTTCATGGAAAAATTAGTGCCTGTCAATTTATTTCTACAGAGATTTCGCTTTGTTCCCCTTTATTGTTTTTCCCATCATCACCTCCTTGTCTGTTTCAAATGGAATAATCTTTCCTGTCTACAAATTACTTCTTGCTTTATGGTGCCGAATAGTTAATTGCAAGCTGGAAAATGAACTTTGGCTGCATTATCTATAATTTGGAATACTCATATTTATCTTTTTTCAATTATGAACTATAATTTTACTCATTAATATATTTTATTTTATCTTTTAGAATTTTGAGAAAGTGAAGAAATTGTATGAAACAAAATATTTATCATTGTGGAATGTTAGGTTCACATTTACAAAGTCAATTCTTCATTCTTCAAATCCACTTCAATGTGTCTTCTTGAACTTGTATTTCCCATTTGAAATTTGCATGTATATACACTTCAGTTCTATTTTTATGCCGAGAGACGTTCTATACAATCACAGCACAAATTTCCAGCATGAGAATATGCCAAAAAAGATTCTTCGTCAATAAAAAAGAATTGGGAGCAGTTACAAACTTCCAAATTAAATATTAAAAAAGAATTCCCAAAATAATAGCTGGCCGAAATAATAGGAAGCCAAATGGAGGTCAAAATAATAGGCCCGAAATAATAAGGCCCGAAAAAGTAGGGCCCGAAAAAGTAGGACCTGAAAAAATAGGGCCCGAAAAAATAGGGGCAAAATAATTGCAATATGATTTTTTTTTTGTTAAATATAATTTTGCTTGCACATTCATGCTTTTTTTTGAAAGGAGTGAGGGAATTTAAAACAAATTTGTGGAATGTGAAGAGATGTCTGTTGGGGGATATGAGGAGCCTCTCAGAGGTTATAAAACCAGGGCTCCTCATTTCATTTTCATTTTATGTTTTTGCAAGAAGGAAGAGGTGGAGGTTATTGGAGGATTAGATTGGAGTTTTTGAATAAGAGTAGATTGAAGTTTTGGAGTAACATTTTTGCAGGTGAGATTTCTATTTTTTATTTACATTTTCATTTAGATTTAGATGAAGATATAAATTGATATTTCAAAATTAGTTATAATATTCTACTTTGATTTAGATTTCAATTTTAATTAATTTCTTTTAGATTTAGAATTCTATTCATAACTATTTAGGAGTATCTAGAAAGTAGGGTGGGAGAGATAAGTGGGTGTATCTAGAGATTAGAGAGATAGATTAGGGGGCATTACTAGAGACTACAGAGAGAGAGGGTATATTTAGATAGTGGGAGGAGATATTAATGGGTGTAGTTAGAGAGAGAGAGGGAGAGAAAGAGAGGGGAGAAAGAGAGGCGGGGAGGGATTACATTATTAAAAAGGTTAATAACTTATATCACAATAGAACTAATCATGGGCATTATAATAGAACTAACCCATATTAAAATTTAACTTGTCAATTATCCTAACACCAAGGTAAAGTGTAATAATAGCACTAACATCAGCTATAATATGATTAGTAACTGAAAAATTATCTTAACCACAATAATAACATAAACCCTAACTCTAACTCTAACTCTAACTAGATAATTCTAATTTTAACACTAACCCTAACCCTAACCCTAACCGTAACTCCAACTCTAAGTCTATCTCTAACTTTAATTCTCCCTCTAACCCTAACCTTAATCCTTTATAATCCTAAATCTAATGCTAATTCTAACCCTAACCCTAATTCTAGCCCTAACCCTAAACCTTACTATAACTCTAATCCGAACTCTAATGCTAATTCTAACCCTAAATCTAACCCTAATTTTGACCCATATTCTAACTCTAACCCTAACTCTAACTCCAACTCTAACTCCAACTCTATCTCTAACCCTAACCCTACCCCTACCCCTAATTCTAACCCTAACTCTAACTCTAACTCTAACCCTAACTATAATTATAACTCTAACTCTAATTGTAACCCTAACACTAACCCTAACTCTAGCCCTAACTCTAACCCTAATCCTACCTATAATCCTAATCCTAACACTATATATAATGCTAATCCTAACCCTAGCACTATATGCAACTCTAACTCTAATCCTAACCCTAATTCTTATTATAAACTCAATCTTAATTCTAACCCTAACTCTAACTCTAAACCTAAATCTAATGCTAACTCCAACCCTAACCTTAAACCTAACCCTATCCCCAACTCTATCTCCATCTTTAACTCTAACTTGATCCCTAACTCTAACTCTAATTCTAACCCTAACCCTAACCCTAGCCTCAATTCTAGCCCCAATTCTAACCCTAACACTAACACTAACACTAACACTAAAACTAACACTAATTATAACCCTAACCCTAATGCTAACCCTAACTCTAACCATAACCCTTATGCTAATCATAATCCTAGCCCTAATTCTAACCCTACCTCTAACTCCAACTCTTGTTCTAATTCTAATTCTAACTCTAACTCTAGCTCAAATCCTACCTTTAAATCTAACCCTAACCCTAACCCTAATTCTAATCCTAACTTAATTTGTAACCCTAATTCTAGCCCTAATCCTAATTGTTACCCTTACCCTAACTCTAGCTCTAACTCAATCTATAACCCTAATTATATTTGTAACCCCAATTCTAACTCTAACCCTAATTCTAACTCTAACACTAATTGTAACTCTAATTCTACCCCTAATCCTAACCCGAACCTATATAACCCTAACTCTAACCCTAATTCTAACCCTAACCCCAATTCTAGCTCTAACCCTAACCTAATTCTAACCCTAACTATAACTCTATTCCTAGCTCTAACCCTAACTATAACTCTAACTCTAATTCTTACCTAACCCCAACCCTAATCCTAATTCTAACCCTAACTCTAACTCTAATGCTAATTCTAATCCTAACCCTAATTCTAACCTTGATTCTTACCCTAGATCTAACTCTAACTCTAACTCTAACTCTAACTCTAGCCCTAACTCCAACTCTAACTTTATCTCTAATTCTAACCCTACCCCTAATTCTAACCCTAACTCTAACTCTGACTCTTTTTGTAACCCTAACCCCAATATTAACCTAACCCTAACTTTGACTATAAACCTACCCCTAATCCTAACCCTTACACTATATATAACTCTAACTCTAACACTAACCCTAATTCTAATCCTAATCCTAGCCCTTACTCTTACCCTAACCCTAAATCTAATCAGGTAACTTTAACCTAACCCTAATCTAACCTTGACCACAACTCTATCTCTAACTTTAACTCTAACTCTAACTTGAACCCTAACTCTAACTCTAATTCTAACTCTAACTCTTATACTAACACTAACACTACCTCTAATTTTAACTCTAACTCTAATTGTGACCCTAACCCTAATGCTAATTCTAACCATAACCCTAACACTAACCCTAACCCTAACCCTAATGCTAACCCTAACCCTAACCCTAACACTAACCCTAACCCTAACTCTAACACTAATTATAATCCTAACCTTAATTCTAACCCTAAATATAACCCTAACTCTAACTCTAACTCTAACTCCAACCCTTATTCTAACTCTAATTCTAACTCTATCTCTAACCCTAACCCTAACTCTTATTCTAACCCTAACACTAACCCTAACTATATTTGTAACCCTAATTCTAACCCTCACCCTAATTCTTACCCTTACCCTAACCCTAACTCTATCTCTTATCCTAACTATATTTCTAACCCTAATTCTAACCCTAACCCTAATCCCAACTCTAGCTCTAATTTTAAACCTAACCCTAATCCTAACTCTAACTCTAACCCTGACCCTAACTCTAGCTCTAATTGTAAACCTAACCCTAACTCTAGTTCAAACCCTATCCCTTACCCTAATTTTCATCCTAATGCTAACCCTAACTCTAACTCCAACCCTAATCCTAACCTTAACACTAACCCTAACCTTAATTCTAACCTTAACCCTAACCTTAACTCTAACTCTAACCCTAACCCTAACCCTCACCTTAACACTAACCTTAACCATAAACATTAAGTTGTCCCTAACTCTAACACTAAATCTAACTCTACCATAATTGGACTCTAACCATAACACTAACCCTAACTTTAATCTTGGCTCAAAACTTTTCCCTAACCATAACTCTAGAACCTTAACCCTTATTGAAGCCCTAACCATAACCGTAACCCTAACCCTGGCCCTACTATAACCCTAACCCTAACCATAACCATAAGTCTAACCCTAACCTTAACCATGAGCATAACTCTAACCCTAAACTTAACCATAAACATCACTCTATCCCTAACTCTAACCCTAAATCTAACTCTACCATAATTAGACTCTAATCCTAACCCTAATCCTAAATCTAACCTTAACCCTGACTCAAACCCTAACCCTATCCCTACAATAACCCTAACTCAAGCCGTATAATAACCCTAACCCTAACCATAACCATAACTCTAACCCTAACCCTAACCCTAACTTTAATCCTAACTCAAACCCTAACCTTGACTCTAACCTTAACCCTGACTCAAACCCTAACCCTAGCCTTACTATAACACTAACCCTAACCATAACCATAACTCTAACCCTAACCTTAACTATGACCATAACTCTAACCCTAACCTTAATCATAAACATAACTCTAATCTGAACCTTAACCATAACCATAACTCTAACCCTAACCTTAACCATAAACATAACTCTAACAATAACCATAGCCATAACTCTAATAATAACCATAACCATAACTCTAACCCTAACCTTAACCATAACTCAAACCCTAACCCTAACTCCAGCCCTAACCCTAATGCTAACCCTAACCCTTATTCTATCCCTAAGGTTAACATTAACTGTAATGGTAACTTTGTCCCTAACCATATATCTATGTTTGACTATAACATTTTACATTACAATATGCCAAAAAGAAAATTACTTTTTTAAACCATAATCCTACCCCTAACTTTAACCCTAAATATAACCCTAACTGTAAATCTAACTCTACTATAATTAGACTCTAATCCTAATCCTAATCCTTAGTTTAACCTTCACTAAAACCATAACCTAACCCTAACTCTAACCTTAACCCTGACTCAAAACTCTAACTCTAACCTTAACCCTTACTTTAATCTAGACGAAAACCATAGTCCTAACCCTAACCCTAAACCATAGTCCTAACCCTAACCCTAACCTTAACCTTGACTCAAACCCTTACCCTAACCTTAACCCTGATGTAACTCTATATACAACCCTAACTCTAAATATAAACCCAACCTTAACCATCACCCTAAAACTAACCCTTTCTCTAACTCTAACCATAAATCTAATTTTAACCCTAACCCTAATCCTAATTATAACCCTAATTATAACCCTAATTTCAACTCTAACTCTAGCCCTTATTCAAGCTCCAATTCTAACTCTACCTCTAACTCAAACCCTAACTCTAATTCTAATCCTAACCCTAACTATATTTGTAACCTAAACCCTTATTCTTACCCTCACCCTTACCTTAACCCTAACCCTAACTCTAATTCTAACCCTAACTATATTTGTACCCCAAATTCTAACCCTAATCCTAACATTAACTCTAACTCTAATTCTAAACCTAACCCTAACTATAACCCTAACAAGATTCGTAATCCTAAAAATAACCCTATCCCTAACCCTAATGCTAATCCTGACTCTAATTGTAACTCTATTCCTAACCATAACTCCAACCCTATCAATAACTCAAACCCTAACAATAGCCCCAACCCTAACACTAACCCTAACCCTAACTATAACTCTACTCCTCAATATAACATTTTACGTAATGATATGCTTAAAATAAAACTAAATTAAAGTGATGCAAACAAACACCATATATAGAATTAAAAAATAAAATATTCAAGAATAATTTTATAGTAAGTTTACACTATTACATTTTTATAGTAAGTTTATACAATTGTATTTAAAAAGAAATAAATAATTCAGCACTAACCTTTAAAAAATTGGAAAAAAAATTAAAAATACTTTTCCTGTTGCGTCATGATTGCCACTAGCTTATATATACCTCTATATATATTACGCCGAGAGTAATTGTTCTCGAGGCACCTATTTTCATTTTCATAAATCCCAACTGTGATTAAAATAACCTTGGGATTAAATGAAAATAGGTGCCTTGAGAATGATTACTCTTGGCGTAATATATATAGAGTTATATATAAGCTAGTTATTTTTCTTTATAAGAATCTAATATTTTTGTGGAAGATATACTTTGGATCTAAATTTGATTGAAGATATATTTAGCTCTAAATTAGGTTAAAATATTATGATATTTGCATTGTCTAAACAAAAAAAATAAAATTATTAGTCTACTTTGAATATCTCGTCACAAATTCTCATTTAAATAATAAAACATTTAATTTTAATTATTTCCATAAAATTCAAAACACAAGTCATCAAATGTAAATTGAACTTGTATCAATCTATTTCACATCTTACAATACAAAAAGAGTTAAAAATTATATAAACCAAACTAGATCAACTAAAATACTTGTCAGATAATTTATATTGTTTTAATGATTACAATCTTGAATTTTTAATCAAAAATTCCAAACTTCTCCAAAACAAAAATCAACGTGATTTTAAGAGTCAAAAGTCAATTAGACTTCAACCTTTCGAGTCTACTTAAATTGATCCCCTGACATGATAAGTCGAGCATATCTCTTCTCTTGCTACAGTTCTTGTTCTAGAGAATCAGGACTTTGTTAGTGTTTTATTGGAGTTAATTGTTTTAAGTCAACTTTTTTCAACTTTAAATTTATGGTGAATATTTATCATTTTAATGCACATACTTGTAAAGTAGTACATACTATTTGAAAAGAATAGGCTTTAGATTTGAACCCTTGGTATTTTCTAATTTGAAAATGAAACAAATTTTGATCAATATCATTAGTATGGTCAGTATACCAAATTTTTTTAATGTAGAATATACTAGTTTTTATATATTATATAATATATATAGGAAAGCCGAGAGTTATCGAGGCTTTAATTTTTTAGTTTATAATGTTATTAAATTAAAGCTTTGATAACTCTTGACTAAAATAATTATTTATATTTAATTTTCATTATTAATTTAATTATTCTTATGGATTAATTTACTTTAGTTTTGTCAAGATATGGGTTAAATATAATTTATTTTATGATTGTGTTTATAATTTTGTGTCAACTTCATACTTTTACATATGGAATAGATTATATATTGTTAAGTGTTATATTGTTTTAAGGTACAATTAACAAACAATAGATCTTTGAAACATAAATATCATAGCTAATATTGAATTTAGTAATCTTAAAGTAATGAGTCATGAATTTGACATTTTTATCATCAAATAAGGTTCAAACATTTGAAATTGATGATAATAGATTTTTTAATTTGTCAAAATAAAGTACATCAATGTTTTAATTTCTTTTCTTCATCTTTCCGCTTTGCAAGTTGTTTGCCCTTCTTCATTTTTTCATATCGATCATATGTGAAGGGTGATATTATTCTTAGTCCTTCAAAAGACTTTATATGAGATATGACAACAAATGTCATTCATGCTCTTTTAGTTAGTCCTATATCAATAGTGGTTTTTTCAAGTGTCAAACTTTGTGACTTGTGTATTGTCAAGGCCCAAGCCAATCTTAATGGTATTTGTACTGTAAAGCCTCTTTGTCTTGCACTAATAGGAATTGTCTATGGATTTTGATCATCAAATGGTAATCCAAAATAACTATCAAACTTAACCATTACATATGCTAGTAGTTCCAGTGGTGTACTTCCAAGTTTGTAGACAATATTTTGAATATAGCCTAAAGCACCATTTATAAGACCTGCTTCTATCTAGAGATTTGATGTGAACATCACTCTTGCATTCTTACTAATTAATAATTCCATGTTGAGCTCATCATGAGAACTTCCCTCAAATAAATTAGTATTTCCAACTTTCGTGGCAATACTACATGTAATGGGTTGTTTAAGACTATATAATTTCTTCCTATTATGATTTTGAACATTATTATTTGTAGAGAAAAAATGAATATTTTTGTCAAAATCTTCATTGATTTCTATGGAAATATTTATTTGTGTTCTTGAGATTAACAATTTCCAATAATCAATTATAGGCTTTGCTTCTCCTAGGTTTGTCAATAGTTGACGAAATTGCCTTTGTTTAATATCTTCTCCAACTTATCTAAATACTTTGTCTAAGGTTACCATAGTTTCTAATTTTTCCCATAATATCTTTGCTCGACTATTGCTTGCATATGTCTTACTAGAGGTAGTTGATCCAAGTCTCCAACTAAAATCATAGAAATTCTTGCAATCACTTAAACTAAAATAAATATTATTTATTAAAAAATTATTGCATTTAAATATCATATATTATAATATATTTTTTTATGAAAATTAATTGCAATTGCACATGTACCTCCAAAGTTTATATTTCCATTTTTTTGAAAGGCTTAACGAAGTCAAGAATCTATGTTCGTTAGAATTTTCTCTCCAATAAAGCTCATTTCATCAATCAATATATATTTGATCTGTGTTATTTCTTCTTGAAAACTTGTGAGTCGAGTTCCCTCAAGTTGATTAAAATATTTGATTGGAATGCTTAACTTGGGATGAATTGTAGAGGCTCCTATGTTGAATGCTACAACTCTAGTTGGTGCAAGTAATAGAAGGGAAGATTTATTAGGAATTGTACTTTTTTGAAGACCACCACTAATTGCATGAATGAGATATGACTTTCCTATTCCTGTTGTTCCTTGAATTATCATAAATAATGGTAATTTTTTTTTGATTATTTTGATGATGTGACATGATTATATTCATTGTGTTTTGTTTTTTATCACTCAGACTTGCAAAGTTCATATCTTGTGCTATATCATCCTTTTTAAGGCATCCATTTTCTCACATCATATTATAAAATTGATTGCTTGAGATGTGTAGTCATCACCTATATATTCATTTGACTAGAATATCTCCCTATCAATATCCCTTCTTCCCAACATATCTATCTTTGAATCTTGCATTATCTAACCATGATGTAGTATAGGGTATACTTTAAGAAAACCCCCCTTTAGAAATGGTGTAAAAAATTGGTGAAAGGTGTAAAAAATCGAATTTTTTTTTAAATTTTTGTGGCAAAAAAATTCAGTTTACAAAGAAAAAAATTATAATCTTCATTGGTGAATCAATCATAGTCTTTCAAATAATGTGTAAAATCTAGGTGAATTGTGTTGTTTTAAAACCACAAAAATTATATATATTCGCAAATTTTTTTTTTTATCATAGTAAAATATTAATTTTTTGGGCAAATCATTTAATTGTATTAGATGGAAAATATATACATTAGTGAATAATAATAATTTCAAAATTAAACATAAATTTCGTGGGCTAATTAATTCATTGTGCTATAGCTAGACATAAAATATATACATTACAATTATATGGTTAAATTTTATAATAATATTACATTAAAATAAACTAAATTAAATTCTTACAAAGCAAGTAAATTACAAAATGTATATTGAACAGAAAAGAAGCCAAAGCCAAAGGGTTTCGCAAGCCATGTGCGAAGTAGAATATCATATGTAGCAGGTTGTGGATCAAAGAGACCATTCAATGGTCAATACCAAATGCTCAAAAGGTTTCAAAGTTTACTAAAATCTCATCTATAGTAGTTAGTGGATCAAAGAAATTAGTCAATAAGCAATACCAAATGCTCATAGGGTTTCAAAATTTAACTTCAATTCACAAAATTTAGAATGCAACACCTCCACTTGATTGCATTTGTTCCTTGCAAAGAAAATGTTGTGTTAAAACACTTGCTCTATTTTCAAACCTTCACCAGCTCGGTAACCATAAAATTGATAGTGGATGGAAAAAAAAGGACATCAGACTTCAAGTTTCCCACCAGCTAATAATCTCAGACTTCAAAGTTTTAGGCCCTTGAACAAAAATTTCAAGAGAAAATCTAAAGAAGGAAAAAAAAAATCCTTTACAATCTTCACAAGAATGTAGAGAGGTTACTGTACTTATTGTCTTTCTTAAGTTCTTCTATTAATGTCTACTTGATGTTGGTTAGTTTTTTCCCATAAGATTTTTGACATATGAAACAGTGAGCTTTTTATTTTATGTTTGTGACAACAAGAAGCTCAGGATGACACTAAATGACATAGAAGAACAACAAGAAGCTCAGGATGACACTAAATGACATAGAAGAAATCAATCTTAATCTCCACACTCAGTCCAATGCACATAGTAGGGATAAATCATTCAGGTGTGATTCATATTAAGACTATCATAGTTATGTAGAAATGCAAAATGCAAAATTAGAGAAAATATTGTTTGAAAAACTGAATATAATATACTAGGAAAAGTACTCAAAATGGAATGTAATTCATTGTAGTAAGCTCTTCACATATAGGTTAGTCTTAGTGTGGTACATTTTCTAATTTGAATTTCTAATATAGGTTAGTCTTAGTGTGGTACATATGCTAATTTGAATTTTTATGTTTAGAAAAACTATGTAAGTGCTAATTATCTACATATTTAGGTTCTGTATATAAATATCTTTATGAAACCATTATGAAATTGAATTAGTATAGTTAATGTATACCAATCTAGCATGTCAAAATGAATCTGATATGATTTGTTATTGCTTAATGTATTTATTCTGTCTAAATAATCAAGGTTTTCTTGAAAACTATCAGGATCCCACAATTTTAAGTATCCAGGCTGAAAGCAGATTAACTTCAACAAACAAAAACATAACTGAAGTATCAATCAACACTTGGTAGGAACTTCATAGTGACACAATCTAATTAATTTGAATGGAACTTTACAGTGACCTAACTCAAGTTGTGAAGTACAAAAGGATACACCAAAGAATATGTTCCCAATTAGAGAATAGGAAGTCAATCTAATTCTTGAAAATAAAATTATAAGACCCACACTTATAGAGATCAACCTTAGAAATTTTTCTAGCAGAGAAGATATTATCCATAAATTTAGTGGTCAGATAATATTCACTTGCTCATCATCTATCTAAAGCCTCCATGATTAAAATTTTTCCATGTTCCTCCCTAAATGATATTTCCAGCAAGGATAAAGACAAATATCAACAACACTGAAATACCCAAACAAAGCCAAAAGAAAGAGCACTTAAAAGCCAATTATTAGGTTACCTCACCTTCTTCTTCTAGCAATAAAAATGTGAATCTCAATAAACCCAGGCAAGCATAAGAATGTCTGAAAGACCTTCATAAAAGTAAACTACCAAATTTCATGTTGTTGACTTACAATAGGATCAGATATATATAGTATTGCAGTTGATCTAGAGACTAGACCTCAAATGAGAAATGTTGTCCTACAAGTATGCCAAAAATTGTATGAAATTGCAATTTATTTATCACTCTATGAAATATTATGCTTGTATTGTCTGTCAAAATGAAGTGGAAACACATGTACACAAGTGGAGACCTCGGGGTCAATGACACTTTGTGATAACAGAAAGGAAGAGGAACCCCTAAAAAATACAAAGGTCAGCAAGCATCATGGGAAGAAAAGAAATAGGCAAGCTGGAAAGCCCTAATTTTTTTTTTTTAAAACTAGGTATATTGTAGATGATATTATATTAAATATTTCGCTCCATTAGAGCAATGATTTTATATGAAAAATAAAGCACACATTTGAAGGGAATCGATTTGTAATGGTGCAATCTATATAATCTAAGTTGAGAAGCATTTTCCTCTCTTCACAATAATTGCACATCCGGAGTCAAATTCTTGGACATTTGCAATCAAATGCTCTATATATAACCTCTCCTTCAATTACCTTCCAACAATAGGAAAAAGACCAAGATCAAGCACACAAATAGTGCAAGCAAAGTCTAATGGCAAAATACATAAGCTTAAAACCCAGTTATTAGGTTGCCTGACCTCCTTCTAGCAATATAAGTGTGAATATGAATAAACCCAAGCAAGTGTAAGATACTCCCCAACAGAAGCACGCAATTTCACATAGCTAACTTGCAATGGATTGTGTATACACATTAGTGCAGTTAATATATCACTCTATTTATATGAAATTATATGCTAGTACTACCTTAGTATTAAGTGAAGAAAACATGTTGCATGGAGACTTTGGGGTCTTTGACACTTCATCATACCATAAAAACAAAGGAACCCCTAGAAGCTACAAAGGCCATCAACCATCATGAGATGAAAAGAATCAGGAAAGCTCTAAAACTATATTCATGGTCTAGAATGAATATTCTGGACAAAAAACATTGTAATTCTGCAGTAAAATGCTTGAAAATGCATGGAAAATAGAAAAAAGAAATCAAGGAGTGCATAGAAGATTTATCAAACATGTAGAACATCCTTCTATATCTTGATCAAAACATAACACTATAGATTTATATGCAAATATAATATTGTAAAATGTCATATCTATCACAAATAACCATAAAACTAAAACTTTATACTTCATTTGATTTATTTTTCTCTTTTTACTGAGCTTAGTCACTTTCTTGAATCAAATCCTTTGGTAAACACACAATTGAGAGGTGACAAAGAGTAATTAATGTAGTTGTCATCAAGGCTAACATAGCATGAATGAACAAGCAATTCTTGTTAACAAATCCATATGAATTAATAAGTAATTCTTGCTAACAAGTCTAGATTGAGATAAGGCATCACATCCCTACATCAAAGACCAAGTCAATGATCATCATGAATCATGCACAAAAAGAAATCAACCAAATTTAGATTCTATAAATATGCACATACATTGTAACTATCTATTGACATATTCAAATATTCAAACCAAGATGTTGTTCTATATCGATCACATACTTGGCTGCATGTCATGCATAAAACTGCCATCGCTAGAGAATTGATATGGCAAAGTTGAGTCAAGAAAAATGTTGGACTGAGGAAGCCAATTGATTGCATAACCTACACCATTTGTAAAATATACTCTTAAGAATTCAAAAAAGGCTTATGGATCTCTATGACTAAAATAGGATAACACCAAGTGCTGAATTAGAAACCTCACAAATTTAGTTATGTAATTTTGAGTGTTGCAACATCATTTCAGAATAGTATATGTAATTATGAGCACTGAAAAAGTTATTTACAAATTGGTACATGCAATGAAAGGTCACAAATTTAAATCACTTTTCTTGTAGATTTTTATTAGTTCTTGCATATTAAAAAGGAGCACTATCATTTCAATTTTATCATTGTTGAGCTGAGAACAACACATTTTAAATAACTAAAGTGTGTGTGGCAACCATTTTTAACTTTATCAAATTATCAAACAATCTTAGAGATATCACTTGCTATTTGAAATTTGTTGACATAATAATACAATTCGGTGTGCATTTCTAAGCCCTATAACTGGTATTGGGAAATAAGCAACAAGCTATAGTAGTGAGGAGAAACCATGTTTAATAATGTCATGTTAATCAACAACAACAAAAGCTGCTAATGCCCTATGTTCATCAATAGTAGCAGTGATGACAAGAATCCATAAATTTTTACTTGTAGTTCCTCTTAAAAGGCTATGTACCTCATGATCTACTTCAAATGATGATAATAACAATTTATCAAAGAGACTAATTTAGCTGATAACAAAAAAGCTATTAGTTGTCCCAACAAAAAATAACATTATGTCAACAATAGAATAACAAAAATCTTGAACTCTATTTTTGTAAATTGTAATTGTAATATGACTAAATATGGAAGAACTGAAGTAGAGTATAGCTATAAATACCTTATAACTAAATGCTAAATCACTTCATTGACTTAATCTCAAATGTGATGCTTCTATATCTCATATGGACTCCAAATCCTGAAACTGACTAGTATTAATAGGTTCCTCTTCATTTTGAGTCAGGTATTCAAAATCCATAAAATTGTCATCTTCATTCTAACTATGAGACCTAAATTCAACATTTATGTTGGAATCAGTAGTAGCACCACCATCTTTTGAAGTGTTGCAAAGGCCTCATCTTTCACGTGTGGAATTCCAAATGGCGAATGACCTATCATAAGGAAAATTTCTAACATTGTATTGAGTTACAAACAAACCTCTAGCAAGTTTCCAAATTTTTGTCTAATTTGTTTCTGACCTTTGATTTCAAAAACCCCAATGTGCTGAAAACTCTCTCATCTTCCACTGACCCTATTATCATTGTTTGACATAAACCAACAAGTTTGAAATATTTTGATATTGAAGTACATAATACTTCACTCTAACTTATCCTTTTTGAAAGCCTTGTTATTGCACCAAGATTGAATGGATTCTCAAAGTTTTCCATCTGGTGTTTCATATGCAATGCAAACTGTTTAC
Organism: Cupressus sempervirens; assembly: GCA_028749045.1. NCBI lineage: Eukaryota > Viridiplantae > Streptophyta > Pinopsida > Cupressales > Cupressaceae > Cupressus > Cupressus sempervirens. The sequence continues at coordinate 768,493,366 of CM053792.1, read as the reverse complement.
ATTGTTTTTTAAGATAATTTGAATCTAAGATTCCTTGTATTGGTTGTCCATCACAATCTATATGCTTTGATAATTGTGTTATCAATTCATCAAGCTTACTATGAAACAACTTTTATCTTCGAAGTGTTTCCAAAATTGAGGAAACACACAACTCATGGCTTCAAGAATTTCTTTTGGAGGGAATCTTTCATGAATCTCACTTGAACATTGGTAGGAAATAGACTTCATTTTTTCACTAACAGATTTAAAAATCTTGTAAAAATCATCCTTTCTAAGTGGTAGTACTTTGCATCTCTTGGTTGTCTTAGATTGGTTCGTTGGTATTTGAAATCCTTTCACAAACACACATAGCTCATTTTTTGCATTGAATCATAAAAAATTCTCAGCATGATTCAAATCTGTAATCATCTCCCACCTTGAAAAAATTGGGCTATGACTTGTGAGACCTATATACAAAGAATCCAGAGTCATGCGTGTAATTTTACGTAAATCACTATACTCATGAATATACATACTTTTGTCTTGGGCTTTCTTAACAAGTTTTTTCATTAAATCTAGCATAGGGAGAAGAATAGCTAACACTAATAGACTCTCTATATCACTTAACTTATTTAACAAATTAGGAGCTTTGTCTACTATAAGGCATTGCTCGTATATAACTCCAATCAGGGATTGATATTATGCTAGAACTCATTCTGCTGGTCCATGCAAAGATATCCATCTAGTCTCAACATCCTTGAGAATCTTATTTCCTATTGTTCCTCCCTCTAAAAAAATCTTAAACTTTGCAGAACGTTTAGGACTTCTACAAAAGTAGGAGTGGAGCTCACGGATTAGATCTTCAACTTTTGACACAGGAGGAGAACTGCTTAAAATCTTATGTGCTCAATTCATTCAGTGGGCCATGTAGTGTATGCCAAGCATGTAAGGTGCAATACTAGCTTGTAGTCTTACACAAAGACTAGTCCTTTGCCCTTGCATTACTGCAGCTCCATTTGCTCCAACACACACTAACTTCTTGCCAATTGTCAAGTCATCCATACTAGCAATTTCATTCAAAGCTTTCTTAACTTCTAAATATAAATTTTCTATAGTTGATTTGCCCCTCATTTTATGAACATGAAGTAGATGATCTTGACGGACATGTTCTTTTACAATATATACATGCATACAGACGTAAGCAATGTTATCTACTATAGTGACTTCATCTAAGGATAATGAAATGAACTTGGATTCTTTTACTCTCTCCTATACATTTTGCTTTTCCACCTTAGCAAGACAACTTTCCATTTCCCATCTAGCATATATTGACCAATATGACATAAGATAGTGAGGAACTCTCAAAAAAGATAATAAATTACTATATTCTAAAAAGTCTCTCATACAACACCCTCTAGATAGAGTATGGAAAATAACACTATCTGAACGGTCTTTGCCAAGTTTGCATCATTGGCTGCATGTTGAAGCCTAGCCTTGATTGGATTACCACTACCAATTACTGCTATTTTCTTGAAATGCTCTTCATATTCTATGGCATACTTAACATGAAGGCATTCTTCCTTTGATTTCCATCTCACTGCCGCCACTTCCTTTCCATCTATGATTTTTTTTCATAAACCTTACCAATATGTTTTTCTATAGTTTCAAGCTTTAGCTGAAACTTTTTCTCTCTTTTAGTTTTTTAGGTACAAATCGTACACCTACATTCTGTTGGTGGTTTATCATTGTTTGTGACTGGTTCAATAAACTAGTACTTTGCTACCCAATCAACCTGGAAATTCCTTTTCATTTCCCACTCCTGCCCCATTTTTACATTCCTTTTTCTTTTCTTCCTACCAACATCAATATTATCTTTTTTTACAATATCTTCTATTGTTCGAACATTGTTATCCTCATTTGATGCATTTTTATTTAACTGAATAACAACCTCATCTTCTGGTGGTGGTGAGCTATTGTGATTTCCTTTTACACTTGTAGTTACACAAGTTGGTGGACTAGAAACGTTGTCGATTCCAAAGAAAGCCTTTATGGTAGTATCTCTAAGTTTTGGGCATTTTGATGTAAGATTAATCCCTTCACTACCCTTGGGGGTCTTACCCTTGTCAACATGTAGTCTTCCATTAACAACCCCTTCAGTTTCACTTCCCTAAGACCAAGTAGTATTAGTTAGAGGCTCACCCTCTCTTGACATCTCAATCCACTGACTATCTGTTTACTTCCCTGAGAAGTGAGAATAAGTAGTATTAGTTTTAGACTAGGAATTGAAATTAATTAATAATAGCAATACCATGAAGTGTAAAGAGATTATTGCCTACCTTGGTCCTTTACACTTTCTCTAGAATTATAATTTTTGTGTAATGTGTTGGAAGATTGTAACTCTAATCTCTTGGTTGCATGTTGTCTACCAAAATATAAATCAAAAAAATTTCATAAACCAAAATATACATCATTTTTTTTGCATAAACCAAAATTTACAATCCAACTAAAATCAGAAACAACATGACTAAGCAGTTTTGGCTTAAGCATTGTGTTTACAATCCTTTTTATCTATAGATCAATGAAAGAAAGCATAGGCATAATATAACCATTCTAAATAGCCCAAAAAATAGCATACCCTATTGAAACAAAAAAACTTTCCATCTCAATGCTCCAACTAGCCACATGTTCTAATGACAAGATCTACTGAGACTGATTAGGTCTTTTTAGCAAAATACGTATTTACTACTTATAGGGGGTGAATGAATAAAATAAATTTTAAACTAGAATATTCAACCAAGAAAAATATGCATACACACTTGTCAAGGCAATCAAGAACTTCATATCATATCTCATGGATTCAGATTTTTTTGCCTATGTGCCATAGACAATTGTAAAGCATATCTTCCCTAAGAAGTGAGAATAAGTAGTATTAGTTTTAGACTAGGAATTGAAATTAATTAATAATTGTAATACTATGAAGTGTAAAGAGATTATTGCCTACCTTGGTCCTTTACACTTTCTCTAGAATTCTAATTTCTGTGTAATGTGTTGCAAGATTGTAACTCTAATCTCTCGCCTCCACATTGTCTACCAAAATATACATCAAATTTTTTGCATAAATCAAAATATACAATCCAACTAAAATAAGAAACAACATGACTAAGCAATTTTGGCTTAAGCATTGTGTTTACAGTCCTTTTTATCTATGGATCAATGAAAGAAGGCATAGGCATAATATAACCATTCTAAATAGCCCAAAAAATAGCATACCCTATTGAAACAAAACAACTTTCCATCTCAATGCTCCAACTAGCCACATGTTCTAATGACAAGATCTGCTGAGACTGATTAGGTCTTTTTAGCAAAACACAAATTTACTACTTATAGGGGGTGAATGAATAAAATGAATGTTAAACTAGAATATTCAACCAAGAAAAATAGGCATACACACTTGTCAAGGCAATCAAGAACTTCAGATCATATCTCATGGATTCAGTTTTTTTTGCCTATGTGCCATAGACAATTGTAAAGGATATCTTTAGCCAACAAGCGGCATTAGGCAAATAATAAAGCTAGTTTGATTAGTCCTCAATAGGCATGAGGAAACATTATGCCAAATAGAAATCAAGGGGGCTCAATATAATAGCATGGGAAGAATCATAGTTGTGTCTATTTGATACACAATAGACGAGAAGCTTTCTTCAATAACTCTGGTCTATAGCCCAAAATTTTGATCCAGACTGTGATTCGGCACAAACTCAGCAAAAAACTTGGCACAAACTCAACAAATTTAATATCATACATTTAGAGAACACAAAAGTCTAATTTGAGTGTCAAATTGTCATCAAACATTACACATCATTCCCCTTCTAGTATAAAATTTTCAAGCCTAGAACTAGAAGGTAAGTCAATATCAAAATGATGATAGGCTGCCTCTTCAAAATTTACCTTGTTTTCCTTCATTTTTTATTATATGGTCAACTTCAAATCCTTTTTTTCTCTTCTTAAATCATCTTCTTGCTATGTTGAAGCTTCATTGAGTGAAATAGGAAAATAAGAGCAAAAACTAAGCAAGAATTGTTGAAATTTCATTTTAAAAAGCATACACACTTGTCAAGGCAATCAAGAATTTCAGATCATATCTCATGGATTTAGATTTGTTTTCCTATGTGCCATAGAAAATTGTAAAGGATATCTACAGCCAACAAGAGGCACTAGGCAAATAATAAAGCTAGTTTGATCAGTCCTCAATACGCATGAGGAAATATTATGCCGAATAGAAATAAGGGGGCTCAATATAATAGCATGCGAAGAATCATAGTTGTGTCTATTTGATACACAATAGACGAGAAGCTTTCTTCAATAACTCCCAGGTCGACGACCTGAATAGAGAAGCCATCAGCAGATACTTATACAAGGTCACATAGCCATTAAGGAATGTGATTAAATGGTTATTGGGCTAACATGGTATTCATAGGAATGTATGAGGTGCTGATCCCAAACTACAGAATAGAGCATACATGAATTTAATAATGCTCATAGAACAGATTCATATCAATTCTTTTTCTTTGAAAAAAATCTATTTCATGACACTAGTAACTCATAAATGTTGCATTTTAACATAATTCGGATCATTCTGATGACTTAAAAAGAAAACCTATGGTTATACCCTTTTGCCCATTATTGAATGCCTCTTACATTATTGCATTGGTTTGTGCCATCTTCTTGATACATATCAAGATTTCTAATAGAAAAACAATAGTTTGAAACTCTGAAAATATAAGTATCAGGACAAAGGACAAACAAGTCCAAAAGAAATTAAAATTTTGGTGTAAACCCCAAGGAATTAAGGAGTTGATCAAAAATTTCATTGCAAGTCTGAAACATTGAGGAATTTGTGGGAGCCTAATAGATAAATCTAATTCAAGAGACAGAACTAGTAAAACAATAAGCATAACTAATAGTTTCCTGGAGCAACAATTTATAATTGAGTAATGAATCACAAAATTTTTTGGCAATACAAAAGTACTCAAACCATAGTTTAAAATTCAGACTTGGACCCCAGTTTGCAGCCCAAAATTTTGATCCAGACTGCGACTTAGCACTGACTCAGCAAAAAAAAATTGGCTCAGACTCAAAAAATTTAATATCATACATTTAGAGAATACAAATGTCTAATTTGAGTGTCAACTTGTCATCAAACATTACACATCATTCCCCTTCTAGTATAAAATTTTCAAGCCTAGAACTAGAAGGTAAGTCAATATCAAAATGATGATAGGCTACCTCTTCAAGATTTTCCTTGTTTTCCTTCATTGCATCCAACTTACTAATTTTCTTTTTCTTTTTATGATATGGTCAACTTCAAATCCTTGTTTTCTCTACTCAAATCATCTTCTTGCTCTGTTGAAGCTTCATTGTGTGAAATAGGCAAATAAGAGCATAGATTCGTAGAATAGATTCATATCAATTCTTTAGCACTTGACGTTACTACACATATTTATACCTAGTCTAAGGTCAAATGAAACATATATCTCTAGCATCATAGAGAAAAGTAGACAAAAAAATTGTTCTATTTCTAAAGCAAACCAGTAGCAGGTGAATGGCAATAACGAAACCCAATATTGGGCAGAGTTGAATCACATGGTCAAATCTGCTAAAAACCATTTTTTTCAAACTTGCTATTCTAATAGTTAACTGCATGGGGCAAACTAAAATAGAAAGAACACACTATTGTACAGTTTACAGTAGCCATGAACAAGACATAATGAAATTATATATGCAACCGATACCATTCTATTTCAAAATTCAAAGAATACCCAACAATGTCATGATTGGTTCTCAGCATATGTAGTCCTCGTATTCTAGGGAGACAAATTGGCACTTCAAAGCCCAAATGTATTTCCTTTTATTAATTGGATAAAATAACAAAAATCATTACTTTTATACAAAAAAGAATAGATTTCATTCCATGGAAAACATCATTAGTATAAATAAGTTGCATGTTTAGAGATCTTGATGTCTACGAGGTAGAGTGATATGAACTGGCAACAAAGTTATAGAACCTGGACTCAAAGTTTTAAAGCTTGAATAAGAGTAGACTTGGCAAAGAGTTGGTTTGGCTTGTTTAACAAAAGAGTTAGTCTTAAAAGTATTAATTTGGAAAAATAATCAAATAAAAAGAACTAGGGCTATGCTATTGTAGGTAAATTAGAGGATGACCTTATTTAGCCACCACAAGCCAAATGTTATCCACAAGGTGAAAATTAAGGCAGGCCATCATGTAGAATCCAAAGCTTCAACTACTGGAAGGATAAAAAATTATTACAAATTTAGAATTTTGATGATCATCTCTCTTTCATATCTCCTACTCTTTCATGTCCTTTCTATGGTAAAAAGGAAACCATCAAGCATGCTTTCTGGTGTTGTTCTTATGCTCAACAACACTCATCGAAATAATACCTTTTCACCAACCTCCCTCCTCTTTTCTCTCCTCCTTGGGCTTGGAAAGTTACATTGATTGGGCTTAATTGCTTGGGCTATCTAAACACCCAAATATCATATCACAAACCTTCAGGCACGCTATTTTGAAAAACATTTGGAAATTCGCTGCTTAGCAGCCTCTTCTCACACCTTTTATAGTATTAAGTATATACAGTTCACTTGGAAGCCATGATCATATGTGTGAATCTTTTCCCCCATCTTACTCTTTTGCAGACCTCTATTCAGGCCATCCCTGACTATAGGTCCCTCTGAGAGAGACGATTTCAATTCAGCAATTCTCATGGAAAAATGACAAGTGCTGATGGTAGAAAGAAAGATACTAGTATTTCTCTTCTAAAATGTTAATTTTATGGAGTGTGGAAGAGATATAAAAGGCCTTCTTCCAAGTGGTCAAGGTGGGAGAAGGGTAGGTATGCCTAACTCCACCAGAAAACTTGATATTATTCTCTACACACTACAACAAATGGTAAGAAAAAGCTGCAAGAACATTAGTTTGGGAGAGTACAGGTAGATGATCTTTGTTGTCAGCAAAATGCCTCACTTCTAGGTAGTGGTGGCTCTATTTTTTTCCAAAAGACAGGAAGACAAAAGTATGGATGCATCGACGGAGTGGTTTTGGCTAATGTATTTTCCAACCATTGGTATATACTATATACATTGTTGTTTTGAATGGGTACAAAATTACTGATGCTCTAATAAGCCCTTGTAACTATAATTATTATGATCTTATGTTTCTATGAGCCTCATACTCTAACGGGCCTTATTTTAAGTTCTCTATCTTGCTATAGCAGTTGTAGGCTACTCATCAGTCTTTTTTTGTGTGTTTTCATTGATTTTTCTTTAGTTGTTCATTGTAAAATTAATTTCTTTTATATTATGTTGCTAGTTCATATTCAAGTTCGAAGTTCTTCAAAAATAAATTGGGTTGGGTTCAAGTTCTTTTTGTGTTCATCCATACAAACACATATTTTTAAGTGTGTATGTGGGGCAAGTTTTTTTTGTGCAAAAAAATCATGTTAGTATTATAAGAAAATATTCAGGATCTCAATAGAGAATTCATACCCCAATTTGTCATTAATAAACATGAGATTTTACAAAATAGATCTTAACAGTCATAGTAACTACAATAAATTTTTGATCATTCAAAACATTGCTCCATGTTAGTAGGTTTTGAATTCAAGTAGATTTGGGATCCAACAAAAAGCTACAAGAATATATGAATTGGGTGAGCATGTTGGGTGATCCCATTAGTCAAATTGTAGTAGTTCCATTAGGTTTTATAACAGGAAAAGCAGTTAGTAAGCACATTGCTAATTTTAGATGTTTCAAATCAAAGTTAAGATGTACTTTTATTTTAAGTTTATATGATTTTGAACTTTAAATTTTATTTAATTTAATTTACTAAATTTTTGTAGCTATTAGAAATTGATTTTAAAGGTTTTAAGTACTTCAAAAATCTAAATAAGTTATATACTATTTTCTTTTTCTTTTTTAAGAATCTAAATTAACGTCAAAGCTTACATTTCTAAACAACAACACTTTTACACTTTTATCTGGTGGCATTGTTGTACTCAAATGCCTGTACTCACTTTTCCATGAAAGATAACTCAAAGACATTGTGTAGAAGTGAAAGGGAAATGAACCTCATACATATTGTGGAGCAAGATATAGAAGATTCCACCAAAGCTTTATTGTTCTATCACAATCCATTTGGGCACTTTTGGTTACTAAAAAGAGGATCTGGCATGATTAGATCATATTGGGTTGATGAATCTTAGTGCTCAATTGACCCAAGTTAGAAGCCTGGATATTGGGGACAATCATTAAGATTACTGCAATCATATATGATCTTTTTTCAAGTGACTATGGAACTCATAGATTATATCAAATTGGTATTGGAGCCAGTTATGTTCTATAGACGCTAAAGAACCCAATAGTCTCATTCTTCTAGTGGAGGATTGGCTCCAATAAAATGTGCAAATAACTAATGGAAATGCAGCTTCATACATACTATGGATCAGAAAAAAGGGGATCCCATTAAAGGCTTTTTGTTCTTTGACTAACAAGGGTTTCCATTCATTCTTGGAACTCTTCCTTTCTTTACAATACATGCAGGAAGGTCAATGTCCAGGTAAGCTTGAGAGGAAATTCCATAACATTAACATTCTTTTTCTGAGTACAACATTATGCATGAAGAACAGGGTCAAGTTATAGGAAAAAAAGGAAGAAGTAATTGTTGGTAGCTTTCTGAAATTTGGTAGTATTAGAAATGGACACATGATTGAACAAAAGAGTGAAATAGAGGCAGAAGAATGGTCCCTATTTTGATTGAGAGGAAAGCAAAGGCATGCACTAAATTAGATTAAAAAAATTGAAGGAAATTGTAATGCAGGATGAAGGAAGTTTTGTGGTTATTCAGGAGTGTCTCTTCTATTATTCTTGACTTACCACTTCTATGTTCATCGAGGAACTACCAAGAAACTTATGATTTTTCTCAACTTGTAAAATATTTTTCCAAGAAAGTATAGATCTATACATGTAAAGACAAGGCCTAAGATGTGTTGTGATATTATCCATAAACATCACCTTTCTCTCATTTCATCACCGACTAGTAACTTCACACAATTGGAAGATATTAGAAACGAGAACACAATAAATCAATGGAAAAGATGTTACAAAATTTTTATGGAAATGAACTGGTTATTGTTTTATTGTTTTTTATATAGTTTTAAAGAATATTACTCTGAAAATGTGTTCAATTTGTATATTGAAATTTGGATTTGTAAAGAAAAAATACCTACTTGAACCATTCTTCCTTTTTTTGTCCTTAAACATGCACCTTCTTTACACATTGTGTGTCTTTGAATTGTGTTCAAAATTTCTTTGTAATCTTGATTAATATTCATTCCAGCAAGTTGTCTTGGACATGGGTGTTGACCAAAAACTTGAAATATTTAAGATATTAACTATGAACATATTGATTACTTTGTAATAAGTATTTTGACTTACATAGAAAAACATTCATATATTCTGTACATTATTATTATTATACTTGTATGTTTCTTTGATGCAAATCTACTCTTGGATTCCATGCATGAATTATGGAATGAAAATATCTTTTAGCCATCTTTACTCGTTGTTCATTAGACCAATCTATACTGTACATATTTGGTGCTCCATGTAACCATAAGAAGCCATGCACATGTGGTGAATCCCTATGTTGCCATTCATATCTACACCAAAAATCTTTAACATTTAAGCCTTTTTCTAATACTTCTTTTCTAAACGTTCAATTTCTCAAATGCATGTAGTGGGCAACTATATGAGGATAGTCAATAAAATTTTTTTTTCTCCACAACTGAGTTTTTCATGAGGATCTATAGGTGGTGTTCCTGGTATTAATGCATGTAAATCTGACCAATACAAATCAGCTGCACTCAATGTAGAAAATATTGTTGGCATTCCAATTTGATGAAGCAAGTTAGATAATTTCCCTTAACATTTTGTCCAACATGATCATGTACCTCTTAATGTCATACCAAATTGCATCAATTTATTACCTAGATAAGAGTTTGGCAAGTTTTCCATGTGTTCACGCAATTCATTTATGGTAATAGGCAACTCATGATGGTTTCTTTTAGCAAATATTGTTGTTGAATTTTGTGCACAATGCCTCATTACCATATTATTCATATAGTATTGAAACCTTGGGTGTTTTCCAAAGTGGTGATCCTTGTACCATATCAAGTGCTTCACATACTCATGTAGATATACTTGTCTTATCTATGGTTCTAACCAATCATAGCTACCATCTGCAAATAGTGTTGGAAATACCATATCAATTAAACATGACGTTATATACTCATTGATTGGAGATATCCCAATTGTAGGCCAGTCAACAAATGTAGTGGGATCTACATTTGGATTTTTAACCCATGCTTGGATTAATTCCATTTCTCATTGGACATTAGGAAGTTTTGAAGCCATTGAGTTTGTGTGCTCTATAATATTGGCATCATTTGTTTCCACAATTGGACCAGGAAATACAATTTGATTTAAGTTGGAATCAAATTCCATGTGTACTGTCTTCATTCTTTCAAAGATATTGGAATCATAATTTCTTTCTAAATCATCTAGTGCATTGTAATTAATTATAACATCTGAATAGAACTTGTCATGTCTTATTTTGTAACATAGTGCTCTATACACATGCTCTCTATTTATTGCGAAGTTATAATTTGTGCCATGTTGATCTTTACTTCAAACTATTATTATGGGCAATTCTTTTATTGAATGTGGTATAATTTTGGAGATTTGTTTAATATTTCATGGAAAAGATATTGTATGTCCTTTGTATTTATATTGACCACCCATTGCATGTGTGACTTGTATAATTGGACTTACACATGCAATCAACATTTCTTCCACTTGAGTTAAATTTGTAAGTTCTTATGGCTGTGGTCCTGGATCCATATTATTTGAGGTAGAAAACCTATGTTTTCCCTTTTCTTTCTTACACCTACTACATATAGGACCTTGTGAAGTGTGAAATGCTTTTATTCCAAGATAATAGCCCTAACATATATAACACATTGTCGAAGAAATTAAACTATCCAGCTAGTGTCAAAACCTTAATTGAATATTATGAAAATAATCTTTAAGCATACCATTAGGATTATCTATATTTTGTACATTATTTTCCATTCTTCTATTGCTTTCTTGTTGAGGGCCATGTTGACTATTTTGTGGCATATTTTGAGTGAATATTGATCCATCCTTGTGAACATTCATTTCAATATTTTCATGAGAATGATATTGTTCCCTTTTATTTGGTTGTTCATGTATTTCTTACCTATCTCCTATATTACAATGAGAATGTTTCTCATTAATTTTTTGAGGAAGACCTTCTAATATATTTGTATCATTTCTATTGTGAGCACCCAATTCTTATATTTCTCTTTCTATTATTCTTCTAACATATCTATGCCTATCTGTCTCATTTTTTCTTTGTCTTTGCTCATCCCTTTTAAAATCTGTCATTTGTTCTTGCTGCCTTCTATGATATTCCCTTTGATAATCCCTTCAATGTTGCTTTTTTGTTCCTCTGATTCAAAATTCGTTCTTTGAATAAGTGATATTTTGAGAAAATTAATATATGTATTATATGTCTTTATTGATAAAGGTTCATCTTGTTTCATTAGAACAATTTATTCACTCGTATAAATTTCAATCATTTTTATATCCATACTTTGTAAGTGTGAACAATGTTTGTGAGTTTGGTTAATTTTGATTGACTATAAAATTTATTTTTTAAAATTACCTTCCTATTACATCTAACTTGACAAGAGTCTAACTAAAACTTCAATACACATTTGTACATTATATTATGAGAAATTTATTTTCAACAAATCATCTAAGTTTCTGTTATTCTTCACATCATTTTTTTTAATAAAAAATCTAAAGATGATAAATATTAATTTTTAAAAAAATACACAAATTAGAAATTCACTTTCCAAATTCTTCCTTACATTTGTGTGATTGTCCCCTTATCAAATATTTCACTTCATCTTTACTAATCATCTCTATTATTATAGTTGAAGTTCAAGACCAATGACGTTTCATGTAAATCAGTTTAAGATCACCATGTTACCTAATAGTAAAGCTAATAGCGACAATATTAATTTCTCAACACATACCAATACCATAGCAGATAATTGTCTAAATATGCATACTCAGGTAGGCATCGAAGGAAAAGCTCTAGTGAACCATTATATTCTATCGTAGATTATAAGGTATTTGCAATTTATCATTTCTTTTGGTAACATCCCAATCTCACGTTATGGAATCACTACACTAGGAACTTGTCTTTCTATTCTTTAGAGTTTTTTTTTAAAGATTTAAACATACAATATAAGTCTTACGATCATCAAAATACTTGCCCTTGTATTATCTGACGGCAATTCAAAACAAGAGTTAGCATGGTATTTAATTACACTATATTATGGTCAAACAAAAGTTAAGGATTCAAACACAATTAGACCCATGTTAATATCACCTTAACACATGACAATAGCCAATTCCTTGGCAGATGACATTTTCCTTCTACAAGTCTCCAGGTTTGGAATTTGTTAATTATAACAAGGTGCTGATTTCGAACACTGTAACCTTAGAGGCCAACCTACAATCTAAGGTCCACATCACAAATCGTAGAGGGTAAATACACCCTTCATCATTTTTGGCAACTTAAGAGGCTTTTTCTATTAAGTTTTCCTACTTCCATTAATGAGTTTCTTCATTCTATACGTGTTTTGCAGATTAGTTCATGTTCAATGAATGAGGTCTAGCCTTCGGTTGAAAGAGTAAGGAGATTCAGTTCTAGATGTTCAAGTGGTTCAGATGAGGATGTACTCAAATCAGCATTTGTTCAGAGTAAGGAGATTCAGTTCCAGACGTTCAAGTGGTTCAGATGAGGATGTCACAACAGGACATCAATTACCAAGTTTCTTTCCATCACAAAGAAATGTAATCATGTAGGTCCAAGCAAATTCACAAACACGCGATCCAAGATTTAAACAAAATCTAACATGGACTAATAAACTTTCTTTGTATTCAATATATCGATTCAAATGAATGAAAAAAGACTTGATTCAAAAAAGGAACCTGATTATTCTTGTTGTATTGCATACCAGTGATTCTCGAGCCAACTCCATCTCCACTCCACAATGTTTCAAGTTTCACAATAGTTTTTTTTTAACAATCTAAAGAAAATGTAACGAACCTGTTAAGCAAATCATAGTTATTTCTTCAAAGTGTCTACAACTTCTACACTAGCACCTTTGTTTCCCTTCTCAATCAAATGCTAATTATTTCTTGAAAGAATCTACAAGTACATCAATTTTGAGAACATGTTTTAACTGTTTCTTTTAATGGAAAACATTATAGTTAGGTTTGTTCATGGATTGCTCAACTCCATCAGCTTCGTGTATGGAAGCCTCTTAACATTATAATTAGGTTATAGTTAGGTGTATAATACATGAATGGTAGAGATTTAAAGTTGATCCACAATTAAAGGATATGATTTTGTTGACACGGATTGCTCAACTCCGTGTATGAGAATGTAGGAAGCCTCTCGACTTAATAACATGCCTACAGTTCAAGTGGATGATTGAATCATGCAAAAATCAATTTTACCTAGAGATTTTGCTAAAGACTTATTCGGTATTTGTAATTCAAGCTATTAGAAGACTAGCAAACCTCTATGCCTTTATTTTGAGGTGGTGACCAATATAATAAGTAATCACATTTTGGTATACAAATAAATAAGAATGTATAATAAATTTATAAAAATAATAATTTAAGTATAATTCTATAATCATTAAATTTAATTATTTAAATATAATTATACAACTTCTCATGAGAAAATTATAATATAATTAAATAAATGAAGTTTAACTTTTCATAATTCTTTTTTTAATTGATAAGAGGTGGAAGTCAAGATTAATTCTTGAACACTAGATCTCAAAAATAAGCAGCTCACAATTTATCATTGTATTGTAGGTTCTTATCTTTTAAAAAATATTTTGATTATTATAGAACAAAATCTATTAATAACTAATTAAAATTTTGCATTTTACAAAATCTATCAAAAATAAAATTATTTATTTCTAAAATTTATTAATTCTCTGGCTCAATAGTTATAATTTTCATAGAGATAATTTAAACATTTACGTTATAAGTGAGCACAACAATATGGATCAATCTGAATTAAATCAACAAACCCACGTTAACTGTTTAATATTCCTCTTTACATTACCGTGAATGTAATGATTGTGGCTGGCACTTTATTCCATGCTTACTAATGACGTGAATGGGAGATTTACAAGGAATGATACGGAGCAGATGCTTTTAGATAAGAATGTTTTTTTAAAGCTTGCAATCATGAAATAGAATTTGTTGAGGGATACGTATAGAGTTGAAGACATTTCAGCATGCAAAGTACGCACGAAAGTGTAATTCATGATACGAAGTTTTTCTGATGATTAAAATTTCTACTTCTTGCTGCCTTTGCCTGTCGATTTTTCTCTGTAAAAATTGTCCTTTATTCCCCGCATTGCTTTCCCATTACAATCACGTTGTTCTCGAACATCAATAGATAAACATCATACTCTAAAATTGACGCAGCAATGGATTTTGTCTGTACAATGAATTAACACGTCATATGTCCGTTTCAAACAGAATAAACTTTCCTCTCGACCGATTACCTCTTACATGTTCCAAAGGTTGCATATGTAGGGCTCATTTGTCCGTTTCAAACAGAATAAACTTTCCTCTCGACCGATTACCTCTTACATGTTCCAAAGGTTGCATATGTAGGGCTCATTTGCCGTTGCACCAAAAGCCATGACTGTTAGTGAACATGGAATACCACATAATTAACCATCCGTGGGCAGAGGAGCGTGTCGCATCACCCAACAATCTCCCCCTCGCTGCGCATACTAAGTGCTTACGTGGGTCGGGAAGGCACCGAGGAGATTTGAACCCATGACCAAGCCAAAACCAGGGTCTGATACCAATTGTAGGGCCCATTTGCCGTTGCACCAAAAGCCATGACTATTAGTGAACATGGAACACCACATAATTAACGACCTGTGGATAGGGGAGCGCGTCGCATCACCCAACAGCATAGTTATTGGCAAGCTGAAAATATTATGATAAGTTGATTATAAAATACACTGTAAGAATATATTAATTATATTATATTAATTTTAAATCTTATTAGATTTTTTTATCAGTTATAAATATTTTTTAATATTCTTACATATTCTTGTACAATTTTACTTTTAATTCAATAATACTTATTGATATTTATGATGTAGTAGTGTAGTCATTTAAAACAGCTAATTTATCTTTACTTTAAATTCATATATACCAAAATTTCAAAATATTATAAGAAACATTTATAATTATCTATAATAGTTAGATTTTTTTAATCCGAGCACAAACTAAGTGGATTCCTCCAAGTGTGGGTTATTTCAAACTCAATTTTGATGGGGCCTCTAAAGGAAATCTAGGCACCTCTAGCTATGACATAGTCATTAGAACTCATGTGATTAGAATAAAATCATCTCCTCTCCCTCTGTGTACTAATAACAAAACTAAGGTCTTGGCCTTGCTTTTTGGTTTGGAACTTGCAAAATCACTATCTATATCTATGTTACATGTTACATGTTGAAGGGGATTCAACCATTATTATTAACGTGTGTATTAAACATCAAGTATATAATTGGTCCATATAGTATATATTGCATTAAGTATGGTTTCTTTTTTATTCAATCTTTGAATGTTACATCATGCATACTTATAGAGAAGGAAAACTTTTAGCTTAGTGTCTGACTAATTTAGGTACTGATGAGGTTTATATTCACACTTTACTTTATTATTATTAATATAAATTTAATGTTTTGCCAAAAAAAAAAATATGTATAATAGTTGTTAGTTCCACTTTTATAGAGTCAATTCTTCACTTTCTTCTATATTCTTTAAACTTTATTAAAATCTTCAGTCCCTCTCTCTACTATCTTCTTGAATTTGTTTGTTCCCACCTCACTCTATTGTAAGTGCTCTATTTATCATAAGAGTAATATTTTGTGAAAATTACAATCTAATTGTAAATTTGATTGAAATATTATTGGAAAGAATATTCTCATCTATTTCGAATTTCTTCTCTTGCCAAGTTCACACTTTCAAAGTAGGAATATAATTTTTTAGTTTTTGTCCCATTAATTATTATTATTTTTGAAGTAATATTATTAGACTTGACTTCATCTCCATACTCAAAAATCAACATGACTCAAGGTTCAGAGTCATGAGTCAACATGGACTCTAGTCAATGTCAAGTGTATTTATTTATAATATTTTTATTCTCTCTTAGGTGCTTTTCTTCATAGCTTGGACTGATTTCACACTTGAGCTGCTTACTGCTAGTTAGGCTAAGTTTTGTTTTTAGTTGTTACAATCTTGCATGCCTTTTAGTTTGGAATCTTCAACTTCTTTATCTTTTTCTGCTGTCGGTGGAGTTTTGCATGTAGACTAGTCTTCAGAATGCAGGATGGAATCTTTGAAGAAATGCATATAATGAGTTGAAGAAGAAGCAGAAATCACACACAGAGTTAAGGTAGGTGAAGATGAGCAGAATAGTGAGAAGCAACACATGGAGTTTGTGTTTGTGAAACTTCACGAGTGCCCATCAAAGGGCTTTGAGTAAATATGCCACTATTTTCCACAGCAAATTTGCACATACATTTCACAATGATCAAGTTGCTCACAACTTAGAAGCAAGGGAAAATCTGCATTTGGGTATGTTTTTCTTTGTTGTGATATTGATGCAATGGATTGTCTTGTTTTGAAATGGTGTTCAGTTTCTTTTCTAGACCCACTTATTTGATATTTTTCTTACAAACTCTCAGAAGACGTCAATCTGGTGGAGAATAGTAACAATGAGTTTAACAAGGCATCAGAAGGTGGTGCCATGAAAGGAGATACCCAAAGATTTTCTACTGTAAGAATGGAATCCCAGAAATAATGAAAAATTGTGCTTTTCTTAGTGATTATTGGAGCAACTCTTATTTTTTCCAATTTTAATACTGCAGTGAATAGTTGTCATTTTAATGTGTACTGGTAATAGTACTTCTTGAAATGAATAGGTTTTAGATTCGTATTCTAACTAATTTTCAATTATTGAAGATACAAATGGTGGGAGAGGTTTTGGTTTTTTTGCTCTGCTAGGGTTTTCTTGCTTCATGCAAATTTTGAGTTTTTTTACGTACGACCCTTCACTTGCACTCCCCTTCTATCAGCACTTGTCATAGCGCATTTACTGCCGGAGCTTTAGGTTAGGATATAATGGCTCTGGCCAGCGGTGAACTAGTGGTTTCTGGTGTTCATGCTGCTGCTTCGGACTGTCATGGCGCCGCCACCAAACAAACGCCCGTGCAAGTTTGTCCCGAAGGTTTTCCATTAGGTAATCCTGATATTATCCTTCCTTTGCAAGAATTTGATGCTGCATGTGACTGATTAGAACAACATACCTTGATAGGGTATTTTGTTGGTAAGACTCCCCCTAAAGCTATGCTCAGAGAATGGGTCAATAAAAGCTGGACTCCTCATGGAGTCTGCCTTGATGCTGTGCAAAACCTTACCAAAGATTTTTTTTAATTTCTCTTTGCTAACCCATCGCAAGCAGACGCGGTTTTTACCAATGGCGCTTGGTCTGTGTGTTCCTCTCTGCTTGTTTTTCATAAATGGTCCCGAGACTTCTCTGTCTCGGATGATAAAAAGCTTAGGGTTCCTGTTTGGATCGAATTCCTAGGTCTACCGTGGCCCTACTGGCCTTTTATTGAGTCCATTGCCCAAGCCCTTGGCAAAGTTGTTACCAAAGAGCCAGAGAAATTTTTTAATGCTCGCCGTTAGCGGCGTGTTTGCATTGAAGTTGATCTTTCTAAAGATCTCAAGGATTCTGTGGAAATTCAGATTGGCGCTCAAACCTTTGCATAGAAGGTGCTTTACTTGAACCTACCTAACACCTGTTATAGGTGCCAGTCTGCGGAACACAAGATTAGGGATTGCCCTTTGGCTATGCCTAGGGTCAAACCCCAGCCTAAGGTGACGCATGTCAAATAGGTCGAAGGAAAAAAAGAAGAATGAGTTACTCTTGGGCGCAAAGGCAAGCCTACCTTGAATCCTTTGGCCCCCAAGCCATCCTATGCGGCAGTTACCGCGATTCCTCTTACTTCCACCGAAGTGTCAGTGCCTGTTAGCATGGAGATGCCAACGACTTCCGTTGCCCTTGTTTCGGTTTCACAAGTTTCAAACCCTGTTGGTTCGCAGGGGATTATGTAATGATCCCATCTTTTGGCCTTCACATTATTTTAGCAGTTGACCAAGTGTGTGTGCGTTAGCCTTGTTCTACATGGTCTTGAGGGCTAACGAAGGGTTTAATGGGATCCTAGAGTGTTTTGGCCTAGTCATTTCCAGTTTGGGCCAAAACGAAGTTGATTTACTTAGTTTCAGGCATACTATTTTTAGTAAGTCGGCAGGACACAGTGCAGGTCAATTTTGGTGATTGGATTCGATACTCCTCGGTGAGAGCTTTCCGATGAGCTATCACTCGCATTATTCGGAGTTTGATTGCTAATAAATTTTAATGCCTGAAGTTTTATTAAGTAACGTCTAATTTAATTGTAAAATATTAAAGTGTTACTTTAATATTTATTTTATGGTGATGTGTACCCAAGGGAGACATAAGGGGTATTTTAATATATGTTTTATATATTACATATCTTTTATCCCACATTGCCCATATGAGTTGAACGGACCCTTGGAAATAGAATAAAAGGAAGCATTTGTGGCTTCATTAGGCAGGTTGAATATGAGAAGAAATTGGTGTGTGAGTTGCAGCTCTGTTCTTGGCATTTGAGGATGTCTATCCTCTCTTCTAACATCTAGACGTTATTCCCTTGGGGTTTGGCCTTTGGAATTCTTTGTTATTGGCTTCATTATCAGGCAGTTTAGTTGCATTTCCGGCTACAGGCAGATTTGGTATTTTGCTCATATCTTCTTCACTACTTGTCCGACGCTTATGCCGCTTTGAGGGAATGGTATTACAAAGGTAGTGGACTGATTGAAGGATAAAGTATTGTAGCAGCAAGTTTGAAAGCATGGGCTGGAGTATTATGTCAATACTGCTGAAGTAATTAGTGAGTTGTTAAATCTGCCATGTATTTGGTTTTATGAATTCTGAAAATAACATTTTATTAGCAACAGTTCATTTCCACTTTGCATATTATTGTAGTTTCTTTCTTGTTTATGTTGTATGATACCAATTCCATGCACAAAACACAAGAAACAAATAAATGTTTGATTTTCGGAGTTATAAGGGGTTTAAAACATTAAACGGAGAAATAAGAGGTTGCATGCAAACTATTTGGCAAAATTCCTTCCAGCAAATTGGTTTAGTTTTCTGGGACATCCAAGGCTGTCCATTATAGTGGTATCAGAGCTATAAGTCCTGCCATCCTATGGAGATCATATTGATAGCTAGATAAAGATGTATATTAGTCCAGATCAAGATGTGATGTTTAGACAATTATTGGGTACATTAGAGAAGGGGCAACATATGCAACAGGAGCAGAATAGGCGAATGGATATGATGTTGCAGCTTATGGATAGACAGATGGGCATCAACATTGATGATTTGTATGTTGCTCCAGAGCAGAAGGTAGTCAATTTCTCAGGTGGGATTGAGACACGTATAGAGCTAGCCAGCTATGATGTTGGTGATGTGGGCATTTCGGCAGAGTTAGTAGAGACATGCGTGCGAAGTCAGGAGACCACATATGAAGCCTTGTCAGGGGATGATGATGTAGCAATAGTGGAATTAGGAGAATGCGAGGATACTATCATATCAGTAGCCGCTTCTATGTCAGTTGAAGCATCCAATGAGGAGTTTAATGGTATAAATGAAGTGGTTGATGTATTTTCAAATGAAGCCACACATGTTAATGATTATGAGTTTTCATCAACTACAAATTCAGTTCAGTTTTCTATTGCAGCAGTTAATGTTGTTCCTATGTCCATATATTTCGATGTGGCAACACCTATTGTTGATACAGTTAGCATGAGTACATATGGTTCACCTACAACTACATCTTTTTCAATGCATGATGGTGATAATATGCATTCCAGTCCAATATATATTATGTGGATGGATAAAGGGAAGAAGACGTTTCATAGATCTTCTATGGAGTTGCCTTATGGTGACATTTTGACTTCATCAGCACAAGGTTTGAATGCTAGGCTACCGAGGTTGGTCCTGATGATGCGGATTTGTAGTTGGTTTAACTTCCATATGGATATCACGTATTGGGATCCAGGTGGAGGTTGGAGTCCATTATGTTACTTAATTGCTTGAGGACAAGCAGTTTCAAGGAGGACGGATTTGTAATGCTCCCATCTTTTGGCCTTCACGTTATTTTAGCAGTTGACCAAGTGTGTGTGCATTAGCCTTGTTCTACATGGTCTTGAGGGCTAACGAAGGGTTTAATGGGATCCTAGAGTGTTTTGGCCTAGTCATTTCCAGTTTGGGCCAAAACGAAGTTGATTTACTTAGTTTCAGGCATACTATTTTTAGTAAGTCGGCAGGACACAGTGCAGGTCAATTTTGGTGATTGGATTCGATACTCCTCGGTGAGAGCTTTCCGATGAGCTATCACTCGCATTATTCAGAGTCCGATTGCTAATACATTTTAATGCTTGAAGTTTTATTAAAGTAACGTCTAATTTAATTGTAAAATATTAAAGTGTTACTTTAATATTTATTTTATGGTGATGTGTACCCAAGGGAGACATAAGGGGTATTTTAATATATGTTTTATATATTACATATCTTTTATCCCACATTGCCCATATGAGTTGAGCGGACCCTTGGAAATAGAATAAAAGGAAGCATTTGTGGCTTCATTAGGCAGGTTGAATATGAGAAGAAATTGGTGTGTGAGTTGCAGCTCTGTTCTTGGAATTTGAGGACGTCTATCCTCTCTTCTAACATTCTAGACGTCATTCCCTTGGGGTTTGGCCTTTGGAATTCTTTGTTATTGGCTTCATTATCAGGCAGTTTAGTTGCATTTCCAGCTACAGGCAGATTTGGTATTTTGCTCATATCTTCTTCACTACTTCTCCGACGCTTATGCCGCTTTGAGGGAATGGTATTACAAAGGTAGTGGACTGATTGAAGGACAAAGTATTGTAGCAGCAAGTTTGAAAGCATGGGCTGGAGTATTATGTCAATACTGCTGAAGTAATTAGTGAGTTGTTAAATCTGCCATGTATTTGGTTTTATGAATTCTGAAAATAACATTTTATTAGCAGCAGTTCATTTCCACTTTGCATATTATTGTAGTTTCTTTCTTGTTTATGTTGTATGATACCAATTCCATGCACAAAACACAACAAACAAATAAATGTTTGATTTCCGGAGTTATAAGGGATTTAAAACATTAAACGGAGAAATAAGAGGTTGCATGCAAACTATTTGGCAAAATTCCTTCCAGCAAATTGGTTTAGTTTTTTGGGAGATCCAAGGGTGCCCATTACAAATTAAGGCGGCCAACAAGGCTTCGTCCTTGGCTGGGGCTCGTTCTCCTCTTGCAGTCTCTTCCATAGTAACACCAACAACAAGGCATTCTCGCAGCCCTCCTAGATGTGCGAAGATATCAGGGGTAAAATGACAAGCTGTAAGTCCAGAGGATTTCTCGTCTGACTTCCACCCGATTTCTACCTTTTTGCAGAATAGTTACTCCTCTCTAGAGGACGAGGATGATATGGAAGAGTTCTCATGAACTTCCTCTCTTGGAATGTTTGAGGTCTTATAGACCTACCCAAAAACTTCTATGTCCGGGATACCCATCATAGACTTGGGAATTTAGATTTTCTTTGCCTGCAAGAAGTTAAGATTTTTGGTTTCATGGTTTCTGTTGCATGCCGTGTCATTTGGCAGGATAGCGTCATGTTTTCTTCTCAGCATGAAGCTGGCCAAGGTGGTGTAGTTACTCTCCTGTCACCTTGCCTTCATTCTGCTATTATCTCACACGGTTCTGACCCCACTTACCATATTATTTGGCTTTTGCTTTCCATTAACAATCATTCTTTTGGAGTCATTAATGTTTATGCCTCCAATGATGCTATGGAAAGGGCACAATTGTGGGTTTGGCTTGCTGACAACTTGTTGCCAGCTACTTGGGTACTGTGTGGGGACTTCAATATGGTTGAAGTGGCCTCTGACAAAGATGGCATTCTGCCTTTCCGTTGGACAGCTGGGGAAAGAGAAGCCTGGTTTTACATGCGTCATAAATTGGGCCTTTTTGATCCCAATACTAGCCGCCATCATGATAGTGGGGCCTGGCACACTTGGTCCAATTTTTGAGCTGGTCTTGACCGCATATTGAAATGTCTTGATCGTGCTATGATCTCGGCGCAATCTTTTTTTTCCTTTTTTGAAGATCGTGACCTACCTGTCATTCCCCTGACAGATGTGACGTTGTCAGAGCACTATCCCATTTATTTTGGTATTTTTTGGCAAATAGCTATCCCCAAAGTGGCCAAGTCTCAATTCTTCCTCAACATGTCTATGCTATTGCATGCTTCCACCATCTCCCACATACAACATGTCTGGAATTTGGAACCACGTCCACATTCCCATCGAGGTTGGATTCAATGGTGGAATGACGCCATTACCAGAATGGCTCAATTTTTGCGCATCTATAGGCATCAACTGGCAATTTTCAGAAAACGGTCTTATGAAGCCAACACCCTTGCCCTCAAAAAAGCCTTTGAAGTGCTCACCTTCAACCCCTTTGATGTGGATCTTCAAATTCAGCTTGCCAAGCTTCGCCATGAAAAGAAAATTGCTGATAACTATGCTTCCTGAGGAGCTCAAATTAAAGCCCGTCTCCACTGGTTGGAGGTTGGCGACAAAGCCTCGAAGGAGTTCTTCTAGGCTCTCCAAGCCCGTCATACCAATGTTGGGATTAAAAAGATAAAATAGGGAACTGATGTTCTTTCCAGTCTGCCTAACATCCTACAAGCTTTTGTTCTTCACTATGAGAGCATTTTTGCTTCGCAGGGCCATTTGGTTGCTCAGGAGGAGGCTCTCAGAAAGTGTATTATTGTTACTCCAAACCGCCTCGCGGTTGAGCAATGTGCTTTTTGTGAGCAACTTATTTCCCTCCAAGACCTTAAAGACGTAGTTTACTCCATGGCGGATGACAATCCCCTGGGTGTGATTGATTTCCCTATGAATTTTACAAACTTCTTTGGGAGTAAATTGGTCCTGATCTACACAAAGTCTATCTTGAAGCATACCATTCTAAAAGCTTAGGAGCGATCATAAATAAAGGCAATATTAAATTCATACCTAAAGCTGGTGATCCTGAGGACATCTGCAACTGGAGGCCCATCACCCTCCTAAATGTGTCTTATAAGATCATTGCTAAGGCGCTCTCTCTCAAAATCTGCCATATGCTTCCTCTAATTGTGCGGCCTGAACAAATTGGCTTCATCAAATCCAGGTATATTCTTGACAACATTATTGCTATCTGGGAAGGTATGGAATGGGCCAGTAAGTCCAAACAACAGGCTATCTTTTTAAAGATAGATTTTGCTAAAGCCTATGATCGCATTGAATGGCCTTTCATTTTGGCTATGCTTCAGGCTCTGGGTTTTGGTCCCAATTTCCTTCAGTTAGTGGAGATGCTCTTTGGTGATGCTAATACTTGCATCACAATCAATAATTAGCAATCTAAAGCTTTTGGACTTTTTTGTTCCATCAAACAAGGTTGTCTGCTAGCTCCAGCGCTTTATGTCCTTGCTGCTGAAGGTTTTGGTTATTTACTTGTTCATTCTGTGTCTTCATGACTAGTCTATGGCATTTCCTTGCCTAATTCTTCCTCCAAGTTAGTCAATGGTCATTTTGCTGATGATTCTTTTCTTACTCTTCTTGAAGATGAAGAAAACATAAAAAATGCTTTAAATTGTTTGGACACTTTTTGTCAAGCCTCTGGCTCTGCCATTCAATGGCATAAAACGCTCTGCTACCGATAGTCTTTTTTGCCAGCTCCACCTTGGCTCAGCCAATTCCAATGGAAATGGGTTACTCATGGAGAAATCTTCCACTTTCTTGGCATTCTCTTTTCTTTCCAGGCTTCCCTTATGGAACTTTGGAATGTTGTGCTTACAAAGATTAGCAAAAAGCTTGATTATTGGATCACTAAGCCGCTTTCTCTTGCTGGTAAATTCTAGATTTGTTCTAAGATTTTGGCTACCACCCATGTGTATTATTCTTCTTGTTGGGCTCCCTCCAAAGCTTCCTATCTCAAATTAGAACGTTTTCTCAGAGATTTTCTTTAGGCCTCTGGTTCTAACCATCATGGTTTTCATAGAGTTGCTTGGGATTTCTGTTGTCTCCCAAGAGAATTTGGGGGTCTCGGCCTGCTTTCCACTCAGAAGCAGGGCCTTGCCCTCTGTGCTAAATGGATTATCAGAGCTATCTCTAGAGATGAAGCCTGGAAAATTCTTGTTAGGCATTGCATCTCTTTAGGCTTCCCTGCTAACAGACCGGCGTGGAAGGGGATTGGTTTTCAGACCCTTCTCACTATGCATGAACTAGTGGTCATACAGGGCTCTTTTGTTATAAAGAGCATCTGGAAAGCCTAGGAAGCTGTTAAACCTTGGCTTCGTTGGGCTGGTGATGAGTTTTGCAATGGGTTGTCCTTAAATCAACAGAACATTTGGTGGTCTCCCCTGTTTTCCTTCTAGGGTACTCCTCTTGCCAAGACTCAAGGTGCTAGTGCTCTGCGTTTCTTTAAACGTGGCATCTGCACTATCAAGGACATTTTTTCAAGAGTCACCATGAATTTTAGGTCATGAGAAGACATGCAAGTTCAATACTATCTTGTTCGTGCTGATCGCCAGAGTTATGACCTTCTGTTGTCTTCCATCCCTGTGCACTTACTTCATAAAGTGGGGATTCAATCTGTTTTTCCTTGGTGGTATGATTGGAAGTGGTTTCCTACCACTCCATTTACCAATTATAAGCCCAATATGGGATACAGATGGCTTTCGCCCCACCTTCCGATGGTGGACACACTTAATCAATGGTGGCATTTGCATTCTTCACTTTCTCAATGGAGAAAACGGTTTGACACCATTTGGAGTGCCATTATAGAACCTAAGATTGCTCACTTTGCTTGGTGCCTTGCCTTCCAAGGTCTTCCCCTAGGGCCTCTGCTCAAGCACATTGGGGTTCCTGATCCCAGATGCCCCTTCTATGGCCAACCTAAGTCCTTTTTGCATATTTTTTGGTTTTGCAAGCATGCTCTGAATTATTGGCACTGGATTCATGATTTTTTCAAGCCTTTGAGGCCCGAACCTTTTTCATGGCACATGATCCTGCTAGGTGATTCCCCCAGATTTCATCGAAAGTTCTCCCAAATTTGGCATACTTTCAGGATGGAAATTTTGTTTTCTCTATGGAAAGATAGGAATGCAGTTTTATTCACTCACAGTTTTTTGGATGTTAACATTGCAATGTACACTAAGGCATGCATTTGTAACAATGTCATTATGCAGATACAGGTGCAAGCTAATAAAGTTTCCCAGGAGGTTGCCCACTTATAGGAATTGTTAAATCATTGAGGCAATGCTCCTTGCACCATTTCCAGAGTGCCTCCAGATACCTCGACCGATGCCTCCTCATCTCACGGTCGTCGTTCCCGACGCTAGTCCTCTGGCCACCATTCACACACGCCACGCTCCCAGTGTCCCCACCACCGCTCTCCCAGCAGTGATCATGGCGGTTGGAGACACTGCTCCACTTTCCCACCGCATGGTGGTTCTGGCTGGTCCCCGACTCCCCCCCTGGGCAGGCTTCTGGCCGGTCTTCAACTCCTCCCCCTAGACGGGCACACTTTGGCAAGTTTTCTTAGCTGGCCTTGGCAATTTCTCCTCTGCAGCCAGACAAGAAGGATGCGGAGACTACGACTACCCTAGATCCTACAGATGCTACTGACGGCTGGACTGTTCCCAGTCCGCCTCACAATCCCATTGATGCGTGGGGATTTCTTGATAAAGATGATCCTCCTCCCTCTACTGGTACTGCCTTGGCAGCTTGAGGTTGTTTAAATTTTTTTTTTTTATGAATAGTTTATAGTTTTTTGCTGCGGCCATGTTGTTTATTTCAGCTTCGGCCGTTTGAACTCATTCGCGGGGTGATCCTATATCCCCCGACCCCTTTTTTATGAATTGTAATCTTAGTAAATTTTATCAATTGAAAAGGACGATTCATCAAAAAGATACAAATGGTTTGATCAATATCTTCATTAAAGTCAGTATACTACTTCTTATATATTATAAAAATAATACCATTAAAGTCAGTATACCATAAGTTGTATCTAAATTTGTGTTTTGGTGGTTGTGATTCAGGCTACTATAAAAAGTGGAAAACCTCCACACTCTCTAGGCCCAAATACAGGAGGTGGGCCTCAGCATGATTAAGGACAACATTTTGATATATTGAGGAGCATAAAACAGATAGAAAAATTAGGATAAGTTAATGAATAGATTAGGTCTAGTGAAAGGTGTGTTTTGTGCTTGGATTGCGTTGGTTTTGGGACTTGGAAATTATAAATGTTGTATTAATGGATTCTTTAGTTTGTATGAGATGTTTTTCCAGTAATAGACCAAGATATGAATATGAAAATATGGCTACAATGTGTATTGATGTATAATTTAGGGAATTGTTCTACTCTAAAAGCTAGAGGGTTATGGAAAAGCATCCCATTCTTTAATGAAGTGGATAAGCCTATGATAAATTGAAGTATCTGTAATCTAGCATACAAAGTTTAATTAAATAAGTGATGTATTTTTATGGTTAATTTGTTTAAGTCTATGATGATATAATCATATCTTGTTTTTGCTTCCAAAACATATTGAGATAATTTTATTTATATATTTTTCAATTTAATTTAGAGATGAAATAATATTGAAAAATATTATAAAAATTTATGTTTTATAAAATCAAGTTGCAATATTTAAATTCTACTTTAATATTATTAAAATATTTTATATTCACATTCTTTTTTGTCAAAAATATTTGAAATGTTATTGAAAAGATCTGATATGTAAGATTTGATCTGTTTGAAACATTACTGAAAATAATATTAATATGTCTAATCAAAATGAAAAAGTCACACAAATTCAATATCATATATACAATAATAACATATTTTGTAAAATAAATTTTATGAAAAGAGAAATACATAAATGTCATTAATATACTACTTATTGGATAGCTATAATTTTGAAAATCTAAAATAAATATATTTATTTACATAAGAAAATCCATTTTTTTATTCAATTTTGTAAAAAATGATAGAAGAGGAGCCATAGACAAATGCTACAACACATAGAATTTAGATGAGATAATTGGAAGACATACAGAGAAATTTTACAAATAGAAACAAGACTCAAAATATTGCAGAGAGTGCTACAGCACATTAGATTGCATCTATTCTATATACAAAGAAAGGATTATTTGCAACAGCTGGATTTGTGTTGACGAACCGTCAAATCAACATATTCCAGCCGATACACATTTTGAGCTACTCTCATAGGCAATTGTGATTTCTGCTTCTTAATACTGTTGCTGATATATAACTTTACTTCATCCTGCAAAATCTACAGTGAAATTGAATTGCTGTGCGTAGTAAAGTGTAGTGGACAAGTCAAAAGTAAGATTCCTGATGAGTCAATTATTTGTCTTGTTGCCTGTCCTCTTTGCTTTTCCCATCACTATCACGTTGCACTAAATAGATTGATATTATATCTCTTAAAACCGACGTGGCACTCACAATTTTTCCGTCCAATGAATTTCTTGCCCGTGATATGTCTATTTAAAACAGAATAATCTGTCATCTCTAACAATTGCGTCTTTGGTGCTTTAAGATGTTGAATTGATTTTTGCAAGATGAAAATAAATGATTTTGACGGCATTATTATTTGTATATCCGATAAAGGCCAAATGATAGAATGCTTCATCGAGTAGACATATCATTTTATACTATAAATATTAATAAACATGGATTGTTTTGGTCTATTGAAATGTGCATTTCTCGCTCGATGTGTTCTATTTGTCATACAATCACTTTTTAAAAAGTTTTATGGAATATTGTTATATTTTACTTTTTAATGGTAGACAATGTTTGTTAGTTTGTTTTTAGTTTTTTTTGTGATTAATAATCATTTTTATTAATAAATAATATACTAAGTTACAATTCACAAAAAAGGGTCGAGGGATACAAGATCATCCCGTGAAAGTTCACACAGCCAAAGCCAAAATTAAGATTTATTCATAAAAAATAATAATGCAAGCAACCTTCAGGTAGCTAAAGTAGTGCTAGCTAAAGGGGGCAGTTCATCTCAATCATGAAATCCCTAGTCATCCCTAGGATTGGCAGGTGGGCTAGGAATAGTCCTGTCATCAATAGCATCGTCAGAGGCCTGGCCAACATCTTTAGTATCAGGCCACGAAGGTGAGATGGTCAATTCTAGGCAAAAGGGCCATTTTCCAAAAACAACACACTGAGCACCAGAAGGGGGAGCCAGTGGGCTAAGGGACTAGCCTGTGCCACCACAGGGAGGGGAAACCAAGCGGTGACATTGACCACCATTGCTACTACTAGGAGAGTTGTGACAGGAAGCCTGCGAGCTTGGTGTATGCGAGCGACAGGCCCCGAGTAGCATAGTATCAACTGAAGCATCAAGAGGCGCTCTGGCATGAGAAGCTCCTAAAGGTGGGCCACCTCCAGATCCATCTTGTTGGCTTTCACTTGAATTTGCATCATTACATTATTATAAATGCACCCTTTAGTGTCCATAGCAACATTTAGGTCAAGAAAATTGTGAGTGAAAAGAACATCATTTCTATCTTTCCATAGAGTGAACAAAATCTCCATCTTGAAAGTATGCTAGATCTAGGTTAATTTTCTACAGAAGTTAGGGGAATCACCTAAAATAACCAAATGCTAAGAAAAGGGTCCAGGCCAAAATTGCTTAAAGAAATCATTAATCTAGTGCCAATAGTTTTGAGCATGTCTACAGAACCAAAAAATATGCAAAAAAGACTTTGGTTACCCACAAAATGGACACCAAGGATTCAAAACTCCAATATGCTTAAGCCGATGCCCAAGGGGAAGACCTTGTAAAGCTAGGCACCAAGCAAAATGTACAATCTTGGGTTTTGTAATGGCACTCCAAATAGTGTCAAAGCACTTTCTCCACTAAGAAAGGGAAGACTACAAATGTTAGCACAGGTTGAGGGTATCCACCATCGACAGATGGGGAGAAAGCCATTGATATCTCAAACTTGGCTTCTAGCTAGTGAAGGGAGTGGTAGGGTACTACCTCCAGTCAGTCCACCAAGGTAGACTAAATACCCACCTTGTGGATTAACTGATCTAAAATTGTAGAAAGCAACAAATCAAAAGTTTGTCGATCTTAATGGGCAAGACAAAATTAGATTTGCATATCTTCCTAGTATCTAAGACTCATGGAGACCCTTGAGAAAAGGTCTTTAGGAGTCTTGATGTCATGTTTGAATAAACATAGAGCACTAGCACCTTGAGTCTTAGCTAGAGGAATACCCTAGATGGCAAGAAGAGGAGACCGCCAAATGTTTTGCTGGTTCAAAGAGAGCCCATCACAAAACCCATCACCAGACCAGCAAAACCAAGGTTTGACAGCTTCCCAAGCTTTTCATATGCTCTTGATAACAAAAGAGCCCTATATGTGCATGGGCTCTAGCATGATGAGAAGGGTTTGAAAGCCAATCCCCTTCCATGTAGGCCTGTTAACAAGGAACCTAGAAGAAATGCAATGTCAAACTAGAATCTTCCAATCTTCATCTCTAGTAATGTCACACATAATCCATTTTGCACAAAGAGTGAGGCCTTGCTTTTGTGTGGAGAGAAGGCCAAGGCCTCCAGACTCTTTGGGGAGACAACAAAATTCCCAAGCAACTCTGTGGAAGCCATGATGGTCAAGACCAGAAGCCCAAAGAAAATCACAAAGCAATCACTCTAGTTTCAGATAGGGGGCTTTGGAAGGAGCCCAATAGGAAGAATAATAGACATGCATAGCCGCTAGAACTTTAGAGCAAATCTGAAATTTTCTTGCAAGTGAAAGGGGTTTAGTAAGTCAATAGTCTAGTTGTAGACACCTAAAAACCTTTAGAAAATAAAGTATTTTTATTTTCTGAAAAATTCCTGATGACATCATCATTTATTAATTAATTAATTTATTTATTTTTATGCCATTAAATCCCTTTATCTTAATTAAAAATATTTAATTAAGGAATCCCTCCCAAAAATATTTAAATCTTATTTAAAAATTATTTCCTTATTTATTAATTATTTAATTAATAAATTGACCAAAAAAACCCAAAATAAATAAAAAAATTATTTTTTGCCCAAAACTTGGCCAATTTCCTTAAGACCACTAACCTCTTCCAAAATCTTCTAATCCTTCTTTAATTTTGATTAAAGGCTAATCCCATCATTTCCTACCCCTAATCCCAACTCAAAATATTTAATTAAGATTAAATATTAATCCTCATGTTTATTAAAAAAGTTTTAATAAATATATCCTCAACCCAAACCCTTGAAATAAATAAAAATTTATTTATTTCCTAAAAATCTAATTTATCCTCATCCTAAGAAGTTCTAGACTCTTCTAGAAAGTCTTCATCCTCATCCTAGGAAATTCTAGACTATTCTAGAAAGTCTTTATCCTCATCCAAAGTCTAGACTCTTCTAGAAGATGTCTTTAAAACTAATCCTAATCCCCTCCTAACCTTGTCACATTCCCTAAACATGAGTTAAAAATTCCTAACCCAAGCCAAAGTTAACAAATATCTCCTCCTCCACCCACCCTCATTAAATGCCATCCACTTGCCTATCCCTAAGCTAATCCTAAACCATCCTAATCCATCCTCTAATCATTTGCACAAGCCTAAGCAAGCTTAAAACCCTCCTAATCAAGCCTAAGTCGAAATTGCTCTCATCTCCCTCAAAATATCTCAACCATAAAACTTTATGAAGCCCACTAGGCCATAAATGACTCTTCCAAGCTCTTTTATTGCTCTTACAAGCCATTATGAGGGTCTTTATAAAGATTTTATCCCTTGAGTCTCCTTTGTTGACTCATCCTTCCCCTTTCCTCCATCCTCTCACCCTGTGTCATGTGTCACTCCCTAATTGGCTGTAAGGAAGCACAATCCATGTGCTCTCCTCTCATGCAATCTGAGCCCTCCATGAGCTTTTTCCCATCCTTGCATCCTAGCCCTTGATCCCTCAAGCCCTTTTCCTATTTAAGAAATCCTCTCCCAAGCCATTTTAACACAATCCATGAAGTAAAGTCATAATGCCATTTTGAGAAGCCATTTTACATCAAAACCATACACTCACATCTAAATTCCAACTCTATTTGAAGCCCTTTTTGAAGCATAAGCTTGAGCATACATCCTATATATTTAGACAAAGCCACTCAACAAGAGAGCTTCTCATTGAGAGATCCCATTAATGGCTCATATTCTCAATTGAGAGCTCATCTTAGTCTATCTTGAAGTTTATGAATTTTGTTTAGTTTGTAGAAGCTTTATTTAAATTTGGTTTCTATTAGCATACTAACATTGCTCATATACACTAGCTTCTTTGCAATCTTGACAAGCACAACATTCCAAATCAACTATCAAAGTTTGAAAGGAAAAAGGAATGTCCAGAAAGTGGAAAATCTCCCTATGCAAGACCCATTTCCATTCAAATTGGTTAAGCCAAGGTGGAGCTGGAAAAAAAGATTGACAATAATAGAGTGTTTTATGCCATTGAATAGTAGAGCCAAAGGATTGACAAAAATTATCTAGGCAATTCAAGGCATTAGTGATGTTTTCCTCATCCTCCAAAAGAGAGAAAGGAATCATAAGCAAAATGACCATTGACCAACTAGGAAGAGGAATCTAGTAAAAAAATGCCCTGAACCAAACCTAAAGAAACAGAGTGGGCTAGCAAGTAACCAAACCCTTCAGTAGCAAGAACATATATAACATCAGAGCTAGAGGGCAACCTTACCTAATGAAACAAAAGAGCCCAAAGGCTTCAAATTGGGAGCTATTGATAGTAATACAAGCATTAGCATCTCCAAAAAGCATCACCATAGACTAAAGAAAATGGGGACTGAAACCAAGAGCTTGGAGCATAGACAAAATGAAAGGCAATTCAATCTAGTCATAGGTTTAGGAAAAACCAATTTTCAAAAAAACAAATGGCTAATTGGACTTGCAAGCCCACTCCATGCCTTCCCAGATAGCAATGATGTTGTCAAGAATATACCTAGATTTGATAAAGTTAGTTTGCTCTAGCTGTAGAATTAAAGGAAGGAGATGGCAAATTTCTCTTGAAATTTCCTTAGCAATGATCTTATAGGACACATTAAGTAGGGTAATGGGCCGCCAATTACAAATATCCTCAGGATCACTAGCTTTGGGTATGAATTTGATGTTTCTATTATCATTTGTTCACCCGCCAAGGTTCAAATTTCAAACGTTCGACCCGTCCAACGGCTAACTCCCAAGTTAATATTATTTAATGCCTAAGCCTTATAACATATTTTTTGCGGTCCATAAGTTCTTTGCCGTCAGATCTAAGGAAGATATACGAAAGGCGCTATCTTGCTATGGTGAAGTTGTGCGAGATTTATGTTCGCGACATGGCGCCTTGATGACATGTGTCCGGTGCGTCCAACGGGCCGGGCAACATGTTTTGGCGGGTCAAAAAATTTCCAGGGCACCGTGGGCACTATGTGGCTATCATGTGTTGGCCAAAAAATCTTCATAGCGACATAGCGCCCGACGGAAAAGGTTTCACAGTGGGCAGGTTGCGTCACCGGGAGAGTTTTATGGCAGGCGGTCAGTTCACGGGCCGGAGATGAGAAACACCAGTGAAGTTATCGTACTATTGGTCTAGGATTTTCTCTTTTAACTATAGGTATACTTTTCTGGGCAGTATGGGCCAACGAAGCATGGGGATCTTATTGGAGCTGGGATCCAAAAGAAACTTGGGCATTAATAACTTGGATTCTATTTGCAATATATTTACATACTAGAATAAACAGGGGTTGGAAAGGACAAAAACCGACGATTGTTGCTTTTGTAGGATTTATTCTAGTTTGGACATGTTATTTAGGCACTGATTTATTGGGAATAGGCTTACACGGCTATGGCTGGTTGCTTTAGTAAGTTACTAAAGCAACCAGCCATATAACTGATTTTTACCTTCTTGAAGACTTCCAATATTCAACTATAATCGCAAAAATTTGATATTCCTTTAAAGCTTTTTGAATCAAAGAAAGAAAATTCAGAACAGAAATCCAGGAAAACAAGTTGGGTCCCATTCCGTACTCCGTTTGCCTAGTTGAAAGGGTCCTTGATCCACGCTAGCAAATCAGAACATGCCACATCTGCAAGGAAGGGCTACTCAATGAGTCGAGGTAGTACAAGTCGCCAGGATGATTCTACGCGGACCAGTGTGGGGACGCCACGTGTATTATGGGGCCAGGGTTTCTAATGTGATCAGTAGGATCAAAGTCAGATCTACGGTTGGCGCTATCTTGCCTTCCAAAGTTGCACGGAGAATATGATGGTGACATAGCACCCTTCTGCCACGTGTCCAGTGAGTCTCAGTTGTTAGCGAGGATCCGTCAGACATTTGGTACGTGGCTAGTTCCTATTCATTGATGCACTGAGGAGAATGATCTGTCTTGCTCGTCGTCAGATCGATTCAGATCAATGATAAGTGCCATTTCACTATGGTGAAACTGCGCGGTCTTTACCATGGCGACATAGCACCTTAGTGACACGTGTCAGGTGGGACCATGTTATTTTGTAAACCTTAGGGGTGATGCTAGGTGTGCTGATGGTGGAGGAACAAAGTGAAAAGTACAACAAGTCGTCACGATCGTCAGATTAAATCGTATCGACGGATGGTGCCATCTCGCTATGGTAAAGTTGTGCGATCTTTACCATAGTGACATAACGCCCATCTGCCATGTGGATCAGCAGGACTAGGTCTCACCAAGTATGCCAGGTGTCATTTGAGCATGTGGCGGTTGCTAAGATGGCACCAGATATGATGGGCCCAGGATAAAGCAAGCACGGAACATGACGAGTCTTCACGATCGTCAGATCAGGGCAGATTAATGGGAGGCATCATCTCGCTATGGTAAAGTTGTGCAACCTTTACCATAGCGACATAGCATCTTGCTGACATGTGTCTCGTTGGCAGACCAGGGTTGATAGTTAGTGGCTGGCAGTCGGTGCAACCGATGCAGTCAACATGGCAGTTAATTTTGATGCTACGGCTAGATGGTGGAAAGGTGGCGTAGTTAAGTTAAGACCACTAGGCGCTATGGCGCTATCAAGATTTTTGAAGACTTTTTCAATAGCGACATGGCGCCTAGTCAATATTAAGGGTGGTCAAACATGGAAAGGGTGCCAAGAACGGCAGAAGGAAGGAATGTGATTGGCTCACATTGCCCAGTCAGCATGTGAAACCGTTTGACCTCACTGACCCTGTGGATTCATGAACCAAGAGACGAAGGTAATCAATTTTGTTGAGCCATTTGATCTTCATGATCAATCCTGACCTACCCAGAATGAATGCAGAATGAGGAAGAACACTCCATCGTCTCAGTCAATCCATCTACCTAGTCAGGACATCGATGGCGCCATTTTCAGTCCTCTCAGGACACCTATTGCAACAAGATCAGATTTTCCTCAGATTTCCATGATTTTCCTCCGTGGGACTTAATGGCAAGTAGCTGCAGGGCCACTTCAGCACCAAAAGATCTCAGTTATGCCTGAACTATAAAGGCAGATTTTATTGTTTTTGTAGGGGACTCCTTTTTTTGATTTCTCTGCTACTGCTCGCAGATCTGCAGTGTAAAATTCCCTTTGTCTTTGAGATATATATCATTCTGTATCATCTCCTTCAGCCATCAATGTGTGTGTGCATCCATCTTGCCTCTCATTGGTGTATTGTTGAGATCTGTGGCCTACATACTATATCCATTTTTAACCTATTGGATAATATATAAGTGAAATCTTTTTTCCTTATGTTATTTAGTTTGGTTTCCTGATCTCTATGTGGTTATTGATTTACATAAGTCTGAATGTGTATGTCTCTTGAATGTTATTTTTGTTTTGTAGTGCATATATGGGCAGAAATGAGTCTGAACACTCTATTTGGTGCATCACCTCCGTAGTTTAGGTAGGGTAGAGTTGTTTTCTACATCTCCTTCTTCCCCTTTTCCTTCCGAGAGTAGATAGGTGCACCCTGATAGTAAGAGGAAGCTGGCCTTCTCCGGAGACTCAACCTCACAGTTCAAGTCCCATAGCTTGGAGGTTGTTTTCATGTTTTACTAGGTTGTCTTCGCGCATAGGCCTTGGACAAGGGTGCAAACCTAAGTGACAACAATTTTTGGCACCCTCGGTGGGACACTTTTCAAACAAAATTTAAAGTCTACTGGTGTCAAGAAGAAAGGGTTTTAGAGATTAATGCTGAAGAGGTAGTGCTGGCTTCAGTATTCAAGCCTTTAAGAGGCTGATTCTTCAAAGTACTTAACGACTCTGAACATCAAAAAATCTAGTTCCAGGCCAAGGGTGCAGTGATTCATGCCTAGAGCTGAAACAAGGGCATCTTCTAGAGGTAAATTTCAATATCAAGAGCTTTCTCTTTCAAATCCTAGAAGAAGGAGGACTAGAACTTCATTATCACCAGTTAGGGGTGTAATAACAGTTAATATACTTGTAAGATCTATTTCTATTCCTCATACTATTCGAACTCAGCCTAGATTGCCATCAACACTCATCAATAAAACACTTGTTTAAATGGCACAGCCAAGAATTCTTGCTTTTGCCACCTTTAATGGTGGAAGTCCTCTATTGCTAGCCCAAAGACATGATATACCAGTATCTGCACTAAAAAGTATACCTGATTTTACTGGTGAAACTTCCATCTCCCCTTTAGAGCATATCCAAGAAGTAGCAAATGTCTATAATATTCATGGTATCACAGAAGATGATGTTGCTGTTAGAATTCTAGCCTCATCTTTAAAAGGGAAAGCATTACAGTAGTATAGAGGCTTAGCTCATGGTTCCATAACTGATTGGGATGGACTAGGAGCAGGATTATGCAAACATTTTGAGGATAGGAGTGACCATCTGTCACTTTTAGAGCAGTTGACTACTATTAAAAGAGCCCCCCATGAGTGTATGACTGATTTTAATTATAGATTTCAAAAGACATGGGATAGAATACCCACTACAGTGAAACCTACCCCCGGTAATGCCTTCTTGCATTACCTTAGAGCTTTTAACAGTGATATTGCCACTACAATCCAAACTATGGGAGGAGATACCTTGCCTAATGCTTATGAGATAGCCATAAAAGATGAAAACATCTTGATACAAGGAGGAAAATTGGCTACAAGGCCCCCTATGCCTTTCTTTTCTGATGTTCCCAACCACCAACCAAAAATGGCCCCTCTTCCTACAACTTCTACATCACAAGCCCTTACTCTAGTTCCCCAAGCTTCCACATCCTCAAATGGGATAGATGAACTCAAAGAGATGCTCCAAGGTCTAGTGCTGAATATAGATAAGAGAGAGAAGACCCTAGATAAAAAATTGCAAGAGCAAGGGAGGGAGTTGAAGGACCAAGGGAAGAGATTAGAGGATAGTTTTTCTATAATAGAAAAGATGAGTAACAAGGTGGTGGCCTTAGAAAGGAAGCAAGCTCAAGGTGGCAAGACTCCCCAATTACAATATCAAGCTCCAAATGGTGGTAGGCCCCCTAATCAGTGGAATAACTCTTTTGATCAGGGTAGGCAAAGTAGTCATGCTTCTGCTTCAAGCTCAAATCAGAACAGAGCTATAGTCCCTCAAAATAACTTGGCCCAAGATCAAGATTCCTATCCTTCCTGCAACTTTCTTATACCTATTGCATGTGCCAGAAGGCATAATCTTATTTGGCCCTGACTAACCAAGAACCTGCAGCAAAGCAATCATACAAGGAGGATCATCCCAAGGAGGCCTCATATATTCAAGAACGTGATGATTGCTCTTTCATGAATCATTAGATGGAGGAGCACTGTAATGTAAACTAGGATTTCATTGCTCATAACACAAGAAGTAAGAAGAGAGCTATGGAACATGCTGCCCCTCCTTCTCCTAAGAAGGTCTCAACTTCAAGTGCTACACCTCATATACAAGCAACAAATCAACAAACAAGTACTTCACAAGAGCAAAAGCAATATTCTAGAAAGAAAGATGCAAGTGATCCTTATGTTGCCCCATCTCAACCTCTTATAAGTGCAGCCCCCAAATTTTCTACCAAAGTTCCTAATACACCATTCTGTGTGGTAGAGAAAATGAAGAAGACCAATGTGAATATTTCTATGTGGGATGTTGTTGCTACCATAACAATGCAAAAGAGGATGCTGTAGCAAGAATTAGAGAAGATTGAACCCAAGGATCAGCCATCTATCATGGAGAGTACCATAAGTCTAGTACAACCAGTAGGGGATGTGGAGAGAAATAAAAAGGTTAGACCTCCTCCATTCTATGTTTCTCTAATTATAGGGGGCAAATTAGTCCACAATTGCATGATAGATTCAGGGGCTAGTAGCTCAGTAATGCCTAGGTGTGTTAATGATGCTTTAGGAATGAAATATGAGCCCATTGTTAGGGATGTGTTACAATTAGATGGTAGTACCGTCAAAACTATGGGTATCCTTAGGAATGTGGAGATGGCCCTACATGCATGCCCTGGTTGCATTGTAATTCAAGACATGTCTGTTAGTGAAGTCAAGCCCTATTTTGCTATCTGTCTTTCAAGAGACTTCACTACTTAAATTGGTGGATTCATATCTATTAATAGTAACAGATTTCATATCTGTTGATTCATATTTGATGGATTCATATCTGCTGATTGGTCATATATGTCATTTAAGACCAGATATGGAGCCAATGCCTCAATTAGAGCCTATGTCAAAGACTCTTGAGACAGGCCTTAATACATATTGCATAATAGAGAAAGATGCTCAAGTTCCTGATTTAATTGGGACTAATGATGATATAAATGAAACATGGAGTATGTACTTTGATGGCTCAAGGAATAGAAATGGATCAGGGGTTGGTGTTATGTTGATCTCTCCTGCACAAATAAGATACTACTTCTCCTTTAGGCTCCAATTCAGTTGCACCAATAATGTGGCTGAGTATGAATCTTTGATTCAAGGTCTCTTACTTGCCCAAAAGAGAGGAATTCAAGCCTTGAGAGTATATGGGGATAGTGAGTTAGTAGTTAACCAAGTGAGAAACCAGAATATCACCAAAAATGCCTGCTCAAGTCTTACAAACACATAGTCTGGGATTTTCTTGAGGGCTTCAATGCATTTAATATTTAGAGCATTCCTAGGAAAGAAAATAAACATGCTGATAGACTTGCAGCAGTGGGTGTGTCTTATGATGTACCAGGGAATCTTGAGGAAGAAAAGAAGCAACAAATAAGGGTGGTAGTGTGGCCTGCCATCCCTGACAACAACACTCATTGGCAGGTGTTTGATTCTGATGAGAAAATTGTGAGTTTCTTGCAGAATCAAGCAGAATTCTCAAATAGAAACCAGTCAAGACTGCAAGATCAGTATGGTGATCAGATCATTCATCTTAGTTCTAACAAGTTGCCCAAGGGTCTCATTACCTTAGAGAGTGTCTTTAATCCTGATGATCAAACAAGAGGCAAAGGAATGAATCTATCTGCATCAAAGGATGATTATGCCCCAGTTACAATTGCTGATGGAAAATCTCTGAATATGGGGAAGGTATGTTTTGAAACTGAGCAAGAAAAATTCATTCAGTTATGTCAATGATTTAATGATGTATTTTCTTGGACATATGATGACTTAAAAGGATTTGATCCTAGTTTGTTTCAGCATACCATAGATTTAGTTGATAAGGCCAAGCCAGTAAGGCAAAAAAAGAGGCCAATGAATCCTAAGATTGAGCCTCTAATGAGAAAAGAACTATCCAAGTTGATAGAGGCTAATATAATATTTCCTATCAAACACTCGTCATGGGTAGCTAATCTAGTCCCTGTTAGGAAGAAAAATGGAGAAATCAGATTGTGTGTGGACTTTAGGGATCTTAATTAGGCTTCCCTTAAAGATCACCATCCTCTCCCTTCCATGGAGCAAATTCTATCCAAGGTCAGTGGGTCAAGGAGATTCTCTTTTCTTGATGGATTTTCTGGATATAACCAAGTGTTTGTTAAAGAATCTAATAGATATAAGACAACATTTACTACTAAATGGGGCACCTATGCTTATTGCAAGATGCTATTTGGACTAACAAATGCAGGTGCCACATTTCAAAAGGCAACGGAGATGGCCTTTAAAAAATTAATTGACAATTTTGTCTTAGTATACCTTGATGATATAACTGTATATTCAAAAAATGTAAAAGATCATTTTGATCATCTAAGACAGGTATTTCTAAGATGTAGAGAGTTTCGGGTTTCCCTTAACCCAGCCAAGTGTTTCTTTGCTACAAGCCAAGGAAAATTATTGGGACACATTGTATCTAAGGATGGGTTGACCATTGATCCAGAAAGGACAAAGGCAATACTTGCCCTTTCTCTTCCTAAACACAAGAAGGGGCTTCAAAGTTTCCATGGTAGGATAAAATTTGTAAGAAGGTTTATTCCTAATCTTGCTACCATGGTGAAACCTCTTACAACTATGCTTAAGAAAGGTATGGTATTCTCATGGACCAAGGAAGGGAAGGAGAGTTTTGAAGAAATCAAGGTACCCATAGCCTCAGCCCCTACTCTCATGAATCCAAATTTTGAGAAAGATTTCATCCTCTACACTCTAGGTGGTGAGTCAAGTATCTCTGTTGTCTTGAGTCAAACAAATGACAAGGATGAGGAGTAGCCCATAGCTTTCTTTAGTGAAGGGCTCAAGGAATATGAAGATAAGTACAGCTTTGTTGAGAAGCAGGCCCTTGCGGTCATCAGAGCCTTGAAGAAATTCAAGCACCTCTTATCCCACAATAAAATCCATTTCTTGGTGCCCCATGCCAGTGTAAAGGATTTCCTGTTAAGCAAGGATATCAGTGAAAAGAGAGCTGGATGGATCACTAAGTTAATGGAGTATGATGTTGATATT
This sequence comes from Cupressus sempervirens, assembly GCA_028749045.1. Classification (NCBI taxonomy): domain Eukaryota; kingdom Viridiplantae; phylum Streptophyta; class Pinopsida; order Cupressales; family Cupressaceae; genus Cupressus; species Cupressus sempervirens. Next base: position 768,452,998 of record CM053792.1, on the reverse strand, counting down.
CATATCACCAAGCTGGTAAGAGAGAGAGGATTGTGCAAAGAAATGTTAACAGGCCAGGATTCAGATGAAGAGGCTGCTATGGTAATAATAGAGCAGCAGGAGGAAAGAAATGTTAATGGTCTAAGGAGCTAGATAAATGATATGAGGAGCTTCTTATCAGGGGATGGATACCCTCAGGGATTGGACAGAGCTAAAAGAAGACAATATAGATTGCAAGCCATTCCCTATGTTGTGATTAATGGTATCCTATTCAGGAGGGATTTTAATAGGACCTTGTTGAGATGCGTTGAAGAGGATCAGGCTGAGAGGATGATTAAGGAACTTCATGATGGCCCTGATGGTGGCCATTTCTCTACAAGAACAACTGCCATGAAGATCATGAGGGCTGGTTATTACTGGCCATCCTTGTTTCATGATTGTTATAGATATGTGAGAAAATGTGAGAAATGTGCTTTCTTCTCAGGTAAACAAAGGCTTGTAGCTCTCCCCCTTTGTCCTATTCATGTGGATTATCCCTTTACCTAGTGGGGGTTGGATTTTATAGGCCCCATTAATCCTCCATCTAGTGCAGGTCATAAATGGATTTTGGCTACTACTGATTATTTCACTAGATGGATAGAGGCAGTTGCCTTGAAGGATGCCACATAACCATCAGTTGTTGAATTCCTTGATGGAATTGTATCTAGGTTTGGTGCTCCTTCTACTATCATCTCGGAGAATGCTAAGTCTTTTTTTGGAACCTAGATTTGTGCATGGGCAATGGATCACAACATCTACCTGAGCACGTCATCAAATTACTATCCCTAGGGTAATGGTTTGGCTGAGTCTTCCAACAAAAATCTGATCAAAATCATGAACAGGACAATAGAGGACAATCAGAGGGTTTGGCATAAGAAATTAAGAACCACTCTGTGGGTTGATAGGATAACACCCAAGAGGTTTGTTGGGAATTCACCTTTTGTGCTGGTATATGATAGGGAAGCCAGACTCCCGATCTCATTGGAATTCCCATCCTTGGAGTTGGCTCATCAGCTTGAATTGATTGAAGATAGTGCCATGTCAATAAGAATGGCAGAGCTAATTGAGTTAGAAGAGAGGAGAAACAAAGCTATGCAAACTCTAGAGATACATCAACAATAGATGAAGAGGGGTTTTGACAAGAAAGCTAGGGTCCGAACTTTCAGAGAAGGAGAGTTAGTTCTAAAGTGGGATGCAGATAGGGAAAAACCAGGAAGACATTCCAAATTTGATCCACTATGGAGTGGCCCCTATCTGATTTCCAATTGCAAACAGGCTAATGCATTTTAGTTGAGTAGGCCAAATGGAGAGATTTTTCCCATTCCAGTCAATGGGATCTATCTGAAGCCCTGTTTCTAAAAATTTGAGAATCCATGTACATAAGTAGTTTAGTTTCTTTTCTGTTGTTTCCTACTTTTCAATAAGTGTGCGTGCACATGGTTCTCTCTTTGAGTTGCCAGCTTTTGAAGTTTTGATAGTTTTGAGGTTATAGAGGCAGGGCTAGGGTTTTCAATGTTTTTGTTCTCCTCATAGAAGGGTTACGTTTTTTGTAGTTCTTAGATGCATACTTTTGATTCCATGGTCCAATGGATTGTTTACAAGCACCGGTCATGCATTGAGCAGGCTCATGCCCCCTATGAGTAGGTAGAAATGTTATCATTTGTTCACCTGCCAAGGTTCAAATTTCAAACGTTCGGCCCGTCCAACGGCTAACTCCCAAGTTAATATTATTTAATGCCTAAGCCTTATAACATATTTTTTGTGGCCCACAAGTTCTCTGCCGTCAGATCTGAGGAAGATCTACGGAAGGCGCTGTCTCGATATGGTGAAGTTGTGCGAGATTTATGTTCGCGACATGGCGCCCTGATGACACATGTTCGGTGGGTCCAACGGGCAGGGCAACATGTTTTGGCATGTTGAAAAATTTTCACAGCACCGTGGGTGCTATGTTGCTATCATGTGTTGGTCGAAAAATCTTCATAGTGACATAGCGCTCGACAGAAAAGGTTTCACGGTGGGCAGGTTGCATCACCGGGAGAGTTTTACGGCAGGTAGTCAGTTCACGGGCCGGAGATGAGAAATGCCAGTGAGGTGCTATGTTGCCATCGAAAAACTCACAAGTTTTCCAATAGCGACATAACGCCTAATGGAAAGTCGTCGTAGAAAAGAACTCCAGGAAAATGAGTTGGGTCCCATTCCATACTCTGTTTGCCCAGTTGGAAGGGTCCTTGATCCACGCTAGCAAATCAGAACATGTGACATCTGCAAGGAAGGGCTACTCAATGAGTCGAGGCAGTACAAGTCACCAGGATGATGCTACACAGACCAGTGTGGGGACGCCACGTGTATTATGGGGCCAGGGTTTCTAATGTGATCAGTAGGATCAAAGTCAGATCTATGGTTGGGGCTATCTTGCCTTTCAAAGTTGCACGGAGAATATGATGGCGACATAGTGCCCTTCTGCCACGTATCTGGTGAGTCTCAGTTGTCGACGAGGATCCGTCAGACATTTGGTACATGGCCAATTCCTATTCATTGATGCACTGAGGAGAATGATCTATCTTGCTCGCTGTCAGATTGATTCAGATCAACGATAGGCGCCATCTCGCTATGGTGAAACTGCGTGGTCTTTACCATGGCGACATAACACCTCAGTGATACTTGTCTGGTGTGGTCGTGTTATTTCGTAAACCTCAGGGGTGATGCTAGGTGTGCTGATGGAAGAGGAGCAAATTGCAAAGTATGACGAGTCTTCACGATCATCAGATTAAATCGTATCAATGGATGGCGCCATCTAGCTATGGTAAAGTTGTGTGATCTTTACCATAGCAACATAATGCCCATCCACCACATGGATCAGCAGGACCAGGTCTCACCAAGTATGTCAGGTGTCATTCGAGTGTGTGGGGGTTGTTGAGATGGTGCCAAATATGAAGGGCCCAGGATAAAGCAAGCACAGAACTTGATGAGTTTCCATGATCGTCAAATCAGGGAAGATCAACAAGAGGCGTGATCTTGCTATGGTAAAGTTGTGCGACCTTTACCATAGCGACATAGCATCTTGCTGACGCATGTCTTGCTGGTAGACCAAGGTTGATGGTTAGTGGCTAGTAGTCGGTGCAACCAACACAGTCAACATGGCAGTTAATTTTGATGCTACGGCTAGATGGTGGAAAGGTGGCGTAGTTAAGTTAAGACCACTAGGCACTATGGCGCTATCAAGATTTTTGAAGACTTTTTTAATAGCGACATGGCACCCAGTCAATATTAAGGGTGGTCAAACGTGGAAAGGGTGCCCAGAACGGTAGAAGGAAGGAATGTGATTGGCCCGCGTTGCCTAGTCAGCATGTGAAACCATTTAATCTCATTGACCCTCCGGATTCATGAACCAAGAGACAAAGGTAATCAATTTTGTTGAGCAATCTGATCTTCATGATCAATCTTGACCTACCCGAAATGAATGCAAAATGAGGAAGAACACTCCACCGTCTCATTCGATCCATCTACCCAATCAGGACATCGATGGCGCCATTTTCAGTCCTCTCAGGACATCTATTGCAACAAGATCAGATTTTCCTCAGATTTCCATGATTGTCCTCCATGGGACTTAATGGCAGCTAGCTGCAGGGTCACTTCAGTAGCAAAAGATCTCAGTTATGCCTGAACTATAAAGGCAGATTTTATTGTTTTTGTAGGGGACTCCTTTTTTGATTTCTCTGCTACTGCTCTCAGATCTGCAGTGTAAAATTCCCTTTGTCTTTGAGCTGTATATCATTCTGTATCATCTCCTTTAGCCATCAATGTGTGTGTGCATCCATCCTGCCTCTCGTTGGTGTATTGTTGAGATCTGTGGCCTGCATACTGTATCCATTTTTGACCTATTGGATAATATATAAGTGAAATCTTTTTTCCTTGTGTTATTCAGTTTGGTTTCTTGATCTATATGTGGTTATTGATTGACATAAGTCTGAATGTGTATGTCTCTTGAATGTTATTTTTGTTTTGTAGTGCATATATGGGGAGAAATGAGTCTGAACACTCTATTTGGTGCATCACCTACGTAGTTTAGGTAGGGTAGAGTTGTTTTCTGCATCTCCTTCTTCCCCTTTTCCTTTTGAGAGTAGATAGGTGCACCTTGATAGTAAGAAGAAGCTGGCCTTCTCTGAAGACTCAACCTCGCAGTTCAAGTCCCACAGCTTGGAGGTTGTTTCCATGTTTCACTAGGTTGTCCTCGCACATAGGCCTTGGACACGGGTGCAAACCTAAGTGACAACCGTTTCCTTTGTTGATAATAGCTCCTAAGGTTCTAGAATGATAGGCTTCAAGATAAAATTTGTGTAGGTCGAGACCAATATACTCCCAAAGGTGTTTGTAAAATTCACAAGGAAGTCCATCACACCTAGGGGACTTGTCATTAGCCATGGAAACAACTCCCTCCTTGAGGTCTTAGATGGTGAGAAACTAATCATAGAAATAATGTTTCTCAACCACTAGGCAGTTTGGAGTAACATAAATACACTTTCAGAGGGCTTCCTCCCAAGTAACCAAATTTCCTTGTGAAGCAAACACATTTTTGCAATGGTGAACAAAATATTGTAGGATGTCAGGGGGACTGGAAATCTAACAAAAGTGTCTAGTTTGATTTTTTTAATCCCAAAATTGGTATAATGAGCTCGTAGAGCCTAGAAGAACTCCTTTGGAGCCTTATTGCCAACCTCCAACCAACAAAAGTGAGCTTTGATTTTGGCCCCTTGATCAACATAATTATCCACAACGTATTTGTCATGACATAGTTTGGTAAGTTGAATTTGTAAATCAACATCAAAAGGGTTAAGGGTGAGAGCCTTAGAATCTTTCTTGAGATCCGTGGTAGTGGACTCATTAGACTGCCTCCTCGAAATCGCCAATTGCCACCCATAGATGTACATAAATTGAGCAATTCTAGTAATGGTGTCATTCCACCACTGAATCCACCCTATCTGAGAATGCAGATGTGGCTCCAAATTCTATACACCTAGGATATGAACAATAATGGAAACATGCATCAACACTTACATATTGAGGAAAAATTGAGTCCTGATAATAAACTAGATAGTTGTGTGCCACAAAATAGAAAAATAAATGAGATAGTGATTTGATAATGCCATGCATCTGGCAAAGAAATGACATGTAAATCTCAATCCTCAAAAAAGGAGGAAAAAGATTGTGGAGTAATCATGGCACGATCGAGAAGTTTTAAAATGCGGTCATAGCTAACTCAAAAGTTGGACCAACTGTGCCAAATCCCACTATGGTGGTGGTGGTTAGTATTGGGATAAAAAGGGCCCAATTTATTATGCATATGGTACCAAGCTTTCCTTTCCCCAACTGTCTAGCAAAAAGGAAAAATGTCATCTTTGTCAAAGGCCAACTCAATCATATTGAAGTCACCACACATAACCCAAGTAGCTAGAGGCAAGTTGTCAACCATCCAGCCCCACAATTGAGATATTTCCATAGCATCATTCAAAGCATAAACATTAACTATTCCAAAAGAATTATTGTTGATAGAAAGAAAAGGGCAAATTATTTTGTGCATGGGGTCAAAAACATGCGAAATAATAGCAAAATGAAGATGAGGTGACAAAAGAGTAACTACACCACCTCTACTAGATTCATGTTGCAAAGAAGACATAATGCCATCTGACCAAATGATGTGACATGCAGAAGAAAGCATGAAACCAAAGATCTTAACTTCTTGCATACAGAGAAAATCTAAATTACCAAGTCTATGATGGATATCCCTAAATGAGTACTTTTTGGAGAGGTTGGTTAGACTTCACACATTCCATGATAATAAAAAAATTCATGAAAATTCTTCCATGTCTTCCTCATCCTCAAGAGAGGAGCATCTATCATGCAAGAAAGTTGAAACTTGGTTAAAGCCAGAATGAAAATCCTCTGGACTGATAGCCTGATGTTTCTGCTCTAGTTTCTCAGCATGTCTGGGAGGATTGTGAGAACATTGCACATTATGAGTTCCAATGGAGGAAGCAACAAGAAGAGTGCGAATCACAACCAAGGTATTAGCCCTTGTAGCTACCTTGATCCCTTGGGAACTACCAAGGTTTGAGATCTATGAAACATCAAGGTTTGCTTCCAAAAAAATTGCTTACATTCCTACAATGGTTAGGGTTTGTGCTCCTATTGAAATAGGAGGAATCGAAATGACAGCCGCATATGACTATCTAGGAGCTGAGGAAGCCTTACCCTTGCAAACAATAGTGGTCCATTCTTCTTTATTCTTCCCTTCTGCTAGTTTCACAAGGGCCTCTTTAGGTGGGGGTTTAACCCTAGGCATAGCCAAAGGGCAATCCCAAATCTTATGTTCTACTGATTGGCACATATAATAGGTGTTGGGTAGGTTCAAATAAAGCACCTTCTAGGAGAAGGTTTGAAAACCAATCTCTATCTCCATAGAATCCTTAAGATCCTTCGAGAGATCAACCTAATTGCATACACATTTCTGAGGATGAGCATTGAAAAAGATTTTATGTTCCTTTATAATGACTTTGCCAAGGGTATTGGCAATATAATCAATAAAAGGCCAACATGGCAAGGGTAAATGTGGGAACTCAACCTACATAGGAACCCCAAGCTTTTTTTAGTTAAAGACAGTGAAATCTTTTGACCATCTTTGAAAAACTAGCAGGGAGGAATGCACTAACTAACGACCATTGCTAAAAACCATGTCTTCCTATGAAAGGTTGGAAAAGAGAAATAGAAAACCATTGGTAAGGTTTTTTATAGTGTCAAGGTGGACTCCATGAGGAGCCTAGCTCTTGTTAACCCATTCTTAGAGCATAGCTTCAGGAGGAGTCCTACCCACAAAATACCCTATTAAGGTATGTTGTTCTAAACAATCACAAGCAACATCAGATTCTTGCAAAGGAAGGATAATATCTAGATTACCTCCTGAAAGACCCTTGAGACGAATTTATGAGGATGTTTGTTCAATGGAGGCACCATGGCTTTTCGAAGCAGCAACATGAACACTAGTATCAATTATTGGGTCACCATTGGCTGGAGCCATTATAAACTAGCCTAAAAAATGTTGCAGTAAATGTGGTTTGATAGGTGGAAAATATAGAAGGAAAGCTCAAGCAAAGAGTCATATGCAAGGAAACTCAAACATAGCATGAAACCCTCAAAGCACCAATAGAGATTGACTACCATTTATGGTATTTTTTCATTAAGAAGACTAAAATTTTGGAACCTTGCACTTCAAAAAATTTAGACTAGAGTTTTTATTGTTAAGAAAACATTCATTATTATTTTAAGCCTACTATTTTTCATCGCAGATTTACACATAGTTTACAATAATTAAGGTCCATTTGGCTATGGAAATAGGAATATTTATTCCAAAATACTTATTGTCAAATAGAAAATGGGGCTATGTATTCCTATTCTTGTTTGGTCCAACCAAAATTTAATGGGAAATTCATGGACCCAAAAATTTATGTTTTCTAAAATAAATAAAATTGGATTAGGAATACATATTCTAATTCCACCTATTTAGGTGGAATAGAAAATACTCATTTTTTGGCCAAAATTGGAATACATATTCCTATTTTATTCCTATTCCAATTCTAATTCAGTGCATCCAAACAAAGAATTTAAAATTTTAAGAATTCATATATGCCTATTCCACTTGCTTTTCTACTACCAAATGGACCCTAAGTTACTTGGTATTTGTTATTTTATTGGAATTTAATTAGTTTTTGTAATGTTGTTTATTTTCTTTTCCAAATCCACTTATTTGATTTTCTATCACCCTATTAGAAGATAAAATAAGTCATATGCATATATGATCCCTTTTGGTGCACCTAGGTAGATGAAATTCCATTATATATTTTATAATTGATATAACAAATGTGACGTGTCTTAGTTAATGATTTAAAGTGATGTTACTTTTGTTAACAAATCTATTTTAACATAATTTTACTTATTATTTTATTTAACTAAATTTGCTTTTTTGCAGCTGGAGTTCCTATATGTTTTAAGAAAAAGCATACTAAAAGTATGAGGCAAAGATATTTTCTTAAAAAGGAATCAACTTATTCATTAAACTTTGATTTAGAGTGATGATATTAAGGCATGAAGTGAGGCCATGGAGAAAGTATATATAATGAATGTTCAAGTGAAAATAAAACATATATTGTGGATGTTAATTCATACTCCTATTTACAATCATTAATGTAAAAGCCTCTATAATTGATCATTGACCATAAAAAATGTAGAATGTAGTTAGGAGTGCAACAACAATTTTGGAAAAATACATTACAACATAAAGATTACAACACTTAGAGTAAATTGCAAGAATAGAGGTTAAAGGATGCTTCTTCATGTAAATCCTCCAACCAAAACTATAAAAGGAAGTTCCAGGATAACAGGTTATATTAGGATAACAAGGGTTATTAGGATGATAGGCCAAAGGGAAATGGAAAGAAGCAACAAATCAAAAATAGGAAGGATAAGGGACAAGAGAATTTTGACCAGAACAAGGGAAACTAGAACAACAACAAAAATCAAAATCCTAGAAATGGAAGTGGAAGGAACTGAAACAACCGACATGATCAGAATAGGAATGATAATAGGAGAGGCCCTAGGACAAGATGTTTTGTATGTGGCGGTACCCATTTTGTTGCTAAGTGCCCACAATGAGCCTATAAGAGGGGCTTTCCTCCACAACACCATATTCATGCTGTTGTTGATCATAGACAAATAGATTATCAAGCCACTCCTAAATAGATGACTGGTACACTTTTTGGTTACCCTATTTCTATCCTTATAGATACTAGTGGTATTGAATGTTTTGTAGATCCTAAGATAGTAGCCAATATACCTATTAGGGCTAGTTTTATGGCTGAACCTTGAACTGTAGAGTATGGTAATAGGGCTAAACACAGGTAGAGTAATGCTTATTTTCCATTCAATTGGAACTCCCTAGCTTTCAAACAGGGGTCAACTTGTATGTGGTACCTTTGGGCTCATACGATGTCATCCTAGGCATGAATTGGTTAAGTAAGCATAAAGCTTTAGTAAACTATCGAGATAAGGTGATTAAATTTTTTGATGACATAGGGTATTTAGTGATACTAAATAGTGTCATATGACACTTAGAGTTGAGACAAATTTTAGCAATGCAGTTGAAGAAAGCCAAGAGGAAAGCATGTTAGCTATACATTTCTCATGTTAAGAGTCTGGAAGGGACTCCACCTTGATTGGAGGATCACCCTATTTTACAAGAATTCAAAGATGTGTTTTTAGATGATTTGATCAAACTACTCCCTAAGAGGGAGTTCAATTTCTACATAGATCTTCTACCAGGAGCAGAACCTCAATCAAAGGTTCCCTACTGTATGACTTCTATAGAAATGTATGAGTTGAATACTTAGCTACAAGAACTCTTGGATAGAGGTTTCATTCACCCCAGTGTTTCATCGTGGGAAGCTCCTATAATATTCATCATGAAGAAGGATGGTACGTTAAGGTTGTGCATTGAACAAGGTGACCATAAAGAATTTGTACCCTCTTCCAAGGATTGATGAATTTTTTGATCAAATGAAGGGAGCAACTGTATTCTCTAAAATTGATTTCAGATTTGGATACCACCAACTTCAGATTCAAGATGAAGACATACCTAAGACAACATTCAGAACAACTATATGGGCATTATGAGTTTGTAGTCTTACCTATTGGACTGACAAATGCACTTGCCACTTTCATGAATTTGATGAACAACATTTTCAGAGATTGTGTTGATAAATTCATAAAGATATTTATAGATGATATATTAATATACTCCAAGAATTTAGAAGAGCATGAAGAAAATTTGCACATAGTGTTGTAGCATTTGAGAGACAAAAAACTATATGGAAAACTTTTCAAGTGCTCCTTTTATCAAACAAAGATCCACTACTTGGGACACATTTTATCGGCAAAAGGTAGTATAGCAGTATACCCCACAAAGATAAAAGCCATCCTTGAATGGCCCACTCCACAAAATGTAAGAAAAGTTAGGAGTTTTATGGGTCTTGTTAGGTATTACAGGAAATTCATTGAGGGATTTTCCCACATAGTAGCATTGATTACATCTTTTTAGTGTAAGGGTAAAATATTTGACTGGCTGAAAGCATGTGAGAAAGCCTTTCAATTACTCAAGAAAAAACTTACTACCACTCCTATATTGATTATACCAGACCCAAATGGACATTTTGTTGTCACCATAAACACTTCCAGAGATGGGCTTAGCGGTGTATTGATGCATGATGGTAAGGTTGTTGCCTTTGAGTCCAAGAAACTAAAATCGCATGAAGTAAATTATGCTCCTCATGATTTAGAGTTGGCTACGATAGTACACGCTTTGTAAATGTGGTGACATTACTTATTGGGGAAGCCATTTCAGCTCAAGACTGATCATATGGGGTTGAGGTACATTTTCAATCAACCTAATTTGAATGCCTGACAAAGATGGTGGCTCGAATTCCTTAGTGAATATGATTTTGACATAGAGTATATTAATGGCAAAGAGAATAGGGTAGTGGATGCACTTATTTATAGGACACATATTGTTGCTATTTCTTCATCCTGAATGCATATGAGAGAGTCCATCCTTCAGTACCTTCCTGGAGATGCCCATTATGAATGGGTGAAGTTAGTTTTGGATATTGATGCCTTTGACTCACAATTTGATGACTATTCTTTTGATGAAGATGGTGTGCTTAAATACCAAAATAGGATACATGTTTTGAACCATGAAAGGTTATAGAAAGTTGTTCTTGAGGAGATGCATTACACTCCATTTTCAGGCCACCCAGGGGTAAAAAAAATGATGGCTGATCTGAGACCTTTAAACTTTTGGTTGGGACTCAAATGGGATGTGACACAATATGTGGCCTAGTGTTTGGAATGACAGCATGTCAAGGCTGAGCATATCCATCCGACTGGTCTTTTGTATCCACATGAGATCCCACAGTCTAAATGGTAGGTTACTAGCATGGATTTTGTACAGGGTTTACCCATGACTTGACACAAGTATGATTTCATCTTGGTCGTAGTTGAAAAATTAACCAAAGTTGCCCACTTCATTCCTGGTAGTCTAAATGATGGGTCTCCAGTGTTAGGAAGAAAGTTTTTCCAGGAATTTTTTCGACTGCATGGTATTCCAGAGACCATTATTTCTAATAGGGACACCCAAATGACTTTAAGGTTTTAGAAAACCTTGAACTCTACTTTGGGTACATGCCTAAATTTTAGTACAACATACTGCCTAAAGACTAATGGATAGATAGAGAGGGTGAATTAGGCACTTGTAATGGACACCCAGGAATGCCCAAAAGCTGAACCAAGGCTGAAATTATATTAATGCTAAGAATGCTGCAATCAATTACAAAGAGATGTATTCCAAAGGCCAGACCCTAAGGGAATGACGTCTAGAATGTTACAACAAAGAATGAACATCCTCTATTGCCCAAAAAAGAGTGTGATTCACACATCCAAGCTCTTATCAAATGCAAGTCATAAACATCCCATGATCAGGAATGAAACTTTCAGCCCTATTTATCCTTTTCTTCATCCTTTTGGAAGGAACTAAACATTAATTAATTGCAAGAGCTAGAAGCTTCTCCTTCCAATAATTAATGCATACCCCAGAAATTCCTCCCTGGCAATAATTAATTAAATCACAAGAGGCTTCCGTCCTTCCAATAATTAATACATACCCTAGAAACTACTCCCTTGTAAATAATAATTAAATTAATTAAATACAAAGTCACCTTTTAATTTTTAATTGAATGAGTTTATAAGAAATTAATTTAATTTCTTCTTCTCCTCCACTTAGACTTTGGAGAATGTGAGACCTAAAAGATGGGATCATTACAAATCCACCCTCCTTGAAATTGCTTGTCCTCAAGCAATTAAGTAACATAATGAACTCTAACCTCCACCTGGATCCCAATTGAAGTAATATGTGATATCCATATAGACATTAAACAAACTACAAATGAACATTATTAAGACCAAGCACATGTCCTACAAGTTAGCTCCCAAAACTTGTGCTGATGAAGTATAAGTCTGGATGTCACCAGAAGGCGGCTCCATAGAAGATCTATGAAACCTCTTCCTCCCAATTGCTACAACACAAAACTGAATCTTTATAGATGGTGAAAACTAAGCCCATATCCACTCAGGTGAATGATCAACATTAGCCTCAAACATCAGATTTTCATAAGACAATGTTGCATCCATGTTGAATATAGTACTATCCCAAGAGTGAACATTAACACTTTGTTGATTGATAGTATAATATGACTCTGTCACTATATTTCTCACCTCATTAGCAATAACAAGTGTACTATCATCAGAGCACACATCTACAATTGCATGCATACTACCAAACTCCTTGTTGGATGGTTCAATTGACATAAAAGTGGTTGCTAATATGATAGTATCCTTGCATTCTTCTAATCCCACATCGATGGACTCCATATCACTAGCATAATAGCTAGCTAGCTCTATATGTGTCTCGATCCCACCTAAGGAAACAACTTCTTTTTGCACTAGAGCAACATACAAATTGTTAATATTGATGCCCATCTATCTAGCCATAAGCTACAGCATCATATCCATTCACCTGTTATGCTCCTGTTGCATCCACTGCCCCTCCTGTAATGCATTTAGTATCCTGAACATTACACTTTCTTGATCTGGACTGGTATACATTTTGTCAAACTCTTTTCCCTTTATCTTGTTGTTCCAAATTACCTAAAAGAACTCCACAGGATGGCAGGACTTATAGCTCTGATACCACTGTAATGGACACCCAAGAATGCCCAAAATCTGAACCAAGGCTGAAATTATATTAATTCTGAGAATGCTGCAATCAATTACAAAGAGATGTATTCCAAAGGCCAAACCCTAAGGGAATGACGTCTAGAATGATACAATAGAGAATGAACATCCTTTATTGCCCAAAAAAGAGTGTGATTCACACATCCAAGCTCTTATCAAATGTAAGTCATAATCATTCGATAATCAGCAATGAAACTTTCAGCCCCATTTATCCTTTTCTTCATCCTTCTGGAAGGAACTAAAACATTAATTAATTGCAAGAGCTAGAAGCTTCCTCCTTCCAATAATTAATGCATTCTCTAGAAATTCCTCCCTGGCAATAATTAATTAAATCACGAGAGGCTTCCGTCCTTCCAATAATTAATACATACCCTAGAAGCTACTCCCTTGTAAATAATTAAATTAATTAAATACAAAGTCACCTTTAATTTTTAATTGAATGACTTTATAATAAATTAATTTAATTTCTTCTTATCCTCCACTTAGACTTTGGAGAACGTGAAGGCCAAAGGATGGGATCATTACAAATTCGCCCTCCTTGAAATTGCTTGTCCTCAAGCAATTAAGTAACATAATGGACTCCAACCTCCACTTGGATCCCAATATGTGATATCCATATGGAATTCAAACCAACTGCAAACCCGCATCATCAGGACCAACCCATGTAGCCTAGCATTCAAAACTTGTGCTGATGAAGTCAGAATGTCACCATAAGGCAACTCCATAGAAGATCTATGAAACATCTTCTTCCCTCTATCCATCTATATAATATACATTGGACTAGAATGCATATTATCACCATCATGCATTGAAAAAGATGTAGCTGCAGGTGAACCATATGTACTCATGTTAACTGTATCAACAATAGGTGTTGCCGCATCAAAATATATGGACATAAGAACAACATTAATTGCTGTAATAGAAAATTGAACTGAATTTGTAGTTGATGAAAACTCATAATCATCAACATGACCATTAAACTCCTCATTAGATGGTTCAATTGACACAGAAGTAGCTGCTGATATGATAGTATCCTCATGTTCTCCTAATCCCACTATTACTGCAGCACCATCTCCCAACAAAGCTTCATATGTAGTCTCCTGACTTTGCACACATGTTTCTACTGATTCCATTGAAACACCCATATCACCAACATCATAGATGGGTGGCTCTATACATGTCTCAATCCCAACTAAGGAAACAACTTCTTTTTGCACTGGAGTAAGATACAGATTGTCAATATTGATGCCCATCTATCTAGCCATAAGTTGCAACACCATATCCATTCGCCTATTATGCTCCTCTAATGAACTCAGTAACCTAAGCATTGCATTTTCTTGATCTGAACTAGTATACATTTTGTCAAACTCTTTCCCTTTATCTCACTATTCCAAATTCCCTATAAGAACTCCACAGGATGGCAGGACTAATAGCTTTGATACCACTATAATGGACACCCAGGAATGTCCAAAAGCTGAACCAAGGCTGAAATTATACTAATGCTGAGAATTCTGCAATCAATTACAAAGAGATGTATTCCAAAGGCCAAACCCTAAGGGAATGACATCTAGAATGTTACAACAGATAATGAATGTCCTATATTGCCAAAAAAAGAGTGTGATTCACACATCCAAGCTCTTATCAAATGAAATTAATAAACATCCCATGATCAGCAATGAAACTTTCAGCCCTATTTATCCTTTTCTTCATCCTTTTGGAAGAAACTAAACATTAATTAATTGCAAGAGCTAGAAGCTTCTCCTTCCAATAATTAATGCATATCCCAGAAATTCCTCCTTGGCAATAATTAATTAAATCACGACCGAGGCTTCTATCCTTCCAATAATTAATACATACCCTAGAAACTACTCCCTTGTAAATAATAATTAAATACAAAGTCACCTTTTAATTTTTAATTGAATGACTTTATAAGAAATTAATTTAATTTTTTCTTATCGTCCACTTAGACTTTGGAGAACATGAGAGCTAAAAGATGGGATCATTACAGTGCTAGAAGATTTGTTATGCATGTACTGCATGGATAAACAATACAAATGGGAGGAATATCTTCCATTGGTGGAGTTTTTCGATAATAACTCCAATCATTCTTCTTTGGGTATGGCTCCATTTAAGGCTGTTTATGAACATAAATTTCAAAATCCTATCAGCTAGGATAGGGTTGAGAACAAGGTTATTGTGGGTCCTCAGATGTTAAGAGAGATGGAAGAGCAGGTGATCATAATGGGTACTTGTAGAATTTTGTAATTACAATACACTCTATCTAATTAAAACACTAAAAAATTATATATGAGGATATTATTGACCTTGAGCTCTATAAAATGATATTTATATATTATTAAAAAAATATCATAAAAAATAGTAAAGGTTATTGAAACATGAATTTTCTAAAATAATTTAATTTTTTTAGTAATTAGATACAAACTAGTATAAAACATGCATTTAATAAACATTTCCAATTGGAAAAGTGTGAGACCATATGTAACTTATCTAGAATAAATTTATCTAGATCATATATTTGAAAAAAAAAAAAAATTATATAGAAATGGCCAAATTTAGTTGTTCTGATAAGTCAGCCTGAAAGGTGACACAACTTTGTACTTTGACATCAAATGTTCACATGAAGCCACCATAGATACTGTCTTGTGGTGTTGTCATGACATTCACATGAAACATATTAGAAAATAAGGTTTTTATCTCATACTTATCTCTCATAGACAAGAATGTATTACAAAGGATTGCATTTGAATTTCTTCTTTATGAAGAAACACTAAACTTTTGACATCCTTGTCAAGATTACTAATAAAGTATCAAACTCCCTTTGGGTCTGATATCAACTTTTCTGGCCTCCTAGTACATGGTTGTCTTTGATGAACGCATCAAACTCCCTATAAGCATGTTATCAGCCTTTAACCTCAAGGAAACAAGTCATGTCATGCTTCCCTAGTTCAATAGGTATTTTGATAGAATAAGGCCTTTCAACCTACATACATGAAACTTTATCCCATGAATCATAATCCTTTAACTACTATAGTTTATGATCACCAGAGAATCCATCTCAATATGGTTTACTCCCTCTGAATCAATACAACCAAACTCATCAAATGTTTGAGTAAAGCGCCTCATCTACTTGTTCACTCTCTTTGTCCAATGTTGTCCCTAATGAACTCTTAGACTTCCTCTTAATATAGAAGGACACTTCATAATCTTAATCATCAAAGATATCCAATTCAAGAGCCTCACATTACCAACATGATTATAAGATAATTAATAAATTGAAGATTAAAATTTCTTTGGAGATATTGTCATAAGATTGAGTAATCCATAGTATTTAGTAGGAAGTGTAAAGTACCAATATTCTTTTTGTGCAAGAACATCACTTGAGACATGAAAAACAATCAAGAAAAATAGATCTTTATAGTTCATATAGAAATACAAATAGATAAATGTAATATTCAAAATTTATGAATACTCATATACACATCCTTGATATGAGTTTCTCCAATGAAGGTCCATATGCAACATAATTATGTCAAGCAACAAGAATGGGTTGTTGGTTATTATTCAACCCACAATGTCAAATACTCACTCATTTCAACCTCATAACCTCTTATATAGTCAAAGTATTCTTTAAAGGATATAAGACTCACTCTTCATCTACACCAGATCACTCACAAAGATTACATATCACTTATTTTAAACTCATTTTGTTTATAAAGAATATATATAATCTAATTACATGATAATAAAACTCCCACTTTTATCACTAAACAATTATATATAATAACTAGTTTCTTATAATCCACTATGATATTGCCTTATATCTCTACATATATGATTGTGTCATATTTATACCTCTTTTTAGGCTCATATGTTTTGCATGCATCCAAAAAAATCTCTATTGAAATGCAAAGGGACTTAATAGTGAAGTTTCTCCATGTACTTCATAGGGGATAGATTTATAGATTCTGGAGTTGAACTTAATGGGATTGATACATAAAGTCTTACCATTCCTCTCTATATATTTCTTACATTCAATTTATGTTTTTTTTAATCTCAATGCCTAGTCGCTTATTCTATTAAAACAGGCCATAAACAACATAAAAACCAAAGTGATAACTACTGTAATGTAGAAAGCAGGGCAAAATAGAGCTATATAACTGATAAACAATAATATATTAATCTAGCTTGCTTACATACATCAAACCTATAAATATCTTCTAACAATGCACAAATTGTATGTGCACATCACATATTTATACATCTAGTACCAAAATCTAGAAACTCTTTTTCTAGAGTATTCTATATCCTAGAATGTTCTACATCTAGTATGGACTATACAATGGAAGGCTCTAGGAAGCCTCTATTCTGGATTCTTCTAGACAATCTTAACCCTTAAAATTCCCCCTTAACATTGGCTACAAAAAAATACAAAAGAGAGGGGAAGAGGGGAACATTATATGACTATTCCCCCTTTATGTTCACCTCAACCATACCGAGCATACTCTATAGCTTTAGAAATTTAGCCTCAAGCATACTAGTAAATATATCTATGGTTTGATTTTTACTAGGAAAAAATTGAAGATTAACAATATTTTCTTGAACATGATCCCTGATATAGTGAACATCAATTTTAATGTTCTTTGTTTTAGCATGAAAAACATGATTTCTTTCAACTCGTATAGCACATTGATTATCATAGTACAAATTAGTAGGTAAACTTTATTCAAAGCCAAGCACACATAAAAGATGTTGAAGCCAAACTACTTCATTACCTATTTCTTTTACTACTCTATATTCTCTGAAGTGGCTTGTTTCTTACTGCTTCATGTGATTGAATTTGAGCCAAGCTCAAAAATATAGCCTACAATAGAGTTTCTATCATCAATATCACCACTCCAATTTGAATCTGTAAAGCCTAGAAAAGAAATTGGGGACTCATAATCATAATGTATGCCATAGTACATTGTTCCACAAACATATCACAAAATTCTCTTGGGAGCCATCCAATGACTTTCTTTAGGTTCTTGCATAAATTGAGATACCAAATTGACTACAAAAAAAATGTATAGTCTAGAATGAGTTAGGTAAACCAATCTACCAACAAGTTGTCTATATAGAGTAGGATTTACTTTCTTGGAGGTGCATTCCTTAGTAAGCTTGACTCCAGATTGGAAAGGAGAAGGGTCTAGCTTGCAATCAAGCATTTTAAATTTCTCTAAAAGATCCAAAACATATTTTTTATAGAGATGAACAACCCATCATGAATCCTACTAATTTGCAAGCCAAGAAAATAATTTAGTTCACCCAAATCAGTCATATAGAATGCCCCTTTGAGAGTCGATTTCAAATAATTGATTAAACTAATATTTGGTCTAGCAATGAGTACATCATCTACATAAACTGAAACAATGATGATGTCATTTTTCACCTTCTTCACATTAAGATTTGGATCTGATTTACATTTTTTAAACCCATGAAGTTGAAAATAGTTGTCAATCTTCTCGTTCCATGCTCTTGGTACTTGCTTAAGTCAATAGAGTGACTTCTTTAATTTGTAAACATGATTAGGATGTTGCTAACCTATAAAACTTGCAAGTTGATCCATATAGATTTCTTCATATAAATCTCCATTTAAGAAAGCACTTTTTACATCCATTTGATGAACATGCCACCCAATACTTGTCGCCAAAGATAAAATAACTATATTTGTATTCATTTTAATGATAGGAGCAAATGTTTCTTCATAATTAACACCCTCTTTTAAATTAAATCCTTTAGTAACCAATCTAGCCTTGAATTTCTCTATATCACCATTTGATGAAAATTTTGTTTTGTAAACCCACTTGCAACCAATAACATTATTACCTTGGGGTTGAGGTACAAGTTCCTAAGTTTTATTTTCCATTAATGCATTATATTTTTCTTTCATCGCTTGCTTCCATTCTTACCTCCCTCGAGCTTCCTCATAGGATTTTGAATCATTTGATTGTAATTCTTTGGCCACAAGAGCACAACCATTCCTTCCTTAAATTTTTGAGCCTTGCCTATAGATTTCTTCAACATTTCTTGTCTTTTGTCTAGTTGGAGAAACATCTTCTTCATTATCACTACCTGCAAATAATGGCTGATCAAAAGCATTAGAATTTTCATTTGTATCACCAATGCATACATCATCCTCATCAATATAGTCTTCACTTTTTTTTAGAGTAAAAGAAGCAATTATTGTTGTAATTTGTGAATGCTCATCAAACTTTACATCTCTACTAACAAATACCTTATTTGTTGGAAAATCATATAACCTATAAGCCTTTGATTCTTCACTACAACCCATAAACAAACACTTATGACTCTTTGGTTCTAAATTTTTCCTCTTTTCATCAGGGATATGTGCCTAATCAATACACCCAAATACTTTAAAATAACCAATGTGGGGTTTTCTACCACTCCAAGCTTCTTTAGGGATGATATTTGTGAGGGCTTTAGTTGGAATTTTATTCACAATATATGCAGCACAAGAACCACCTAAACCCCAAAATTTATTGTGTAAACTTTTAAAATGCAACATACAATGAGCCATTTCTAGAAGAGTTCTATTCATTTGTTCAGCCAACCCATTTTGTTGAGGAATATATGGTATTGTTTTTTGCAATTTAATTCGACAATTCTCACAAAATGACTCGAATGCATAGTTACAATATTCACCCCCATTATCTGTTCTTAAGCATTTAATTCTTTTCCTACACTAATTCTCAACTAAAGCCTTAAATTTTTGGAAAACTTCAAGAACCTCATTCTTTCTTTCAATGAAATAAACCCATACTCGCCTACTATAATCATCAATAAAAGTGAGGAGATACCTAGCGCCTGAAAGTGAGGGATAGTCTAGTTCGCAGAAATCACTATGAATGAGTTGTAATGGATGATTGGCTCTCCATGCTTTACCTGAATAAAAAAGATCTCAATGATGTTTCCCTAGCACACATCCTTCACAAACTCCTCAAAATGGTAAGATTTTTTCTAGCCCTCTAACAATATCCATTCTAACCATATCTTGCAATTTCCTATAATTGATATGTCCAAGTCTAGGATGCAAAAGTTTTGACATATAATTAGCTTGAGAAATATAACCATGAGAGTGTTTAAATTCTTCATCAGCGAATCCCACAAATTTAAAAAGATTTTCTTCATGATCAACTCTACCAATGGCAATTATATTGGTTGGGTCTTTTTATCTCTAACAATGACTTGATCAGTAGTAACAACAAACTCATATCCAACTTGAACTATTTTGTATACTGAAATTAGATTCACCCCTAATCCTTTAACTAATTTTTTTTTTCAAAGACCCATTTTCCGCATTAACAGTTGCTGTACCTATAACCAATAGTTTCATTTTATTGCCAATATTAATTTCTTGATCTAAATTCTTTCCTTCATAAAAATTAGTAAGAAAAGATATATCTCTAGTCATGTGAAATGATGCACTTGATTCTAAAATCCATTCTCTAATAGAATCTGAAGCAAAGTTCCCCCCCCTTAACATTAGATTTTATTCCAGGTGTAGTAGTTACCTCCTTACTTGTTGTATCTTCTCTTTTTTGGAAGATTGCTACAAAGTTGTATCTATCCTTCTTGCCATCCTTAAACTTTCCTTGCTTGGGCATGTTTTGCTGCCTTTCATTGTCCTTCTTTTTCAAATAGAATTTCTCCATGTGATTGTCACCACCACAATACTTACAAATAATGAGTTTTTTTCCACCTTGTTTCTTCACACTGTCATTTCTGAAATAATTGTTAGAACTCTCATTATTCTGAAATTTATTATATCCTCTCCAATTCTTCTTTCCATCATTTATAACAAACTTACTTCTAGTTGCATATGTAAGATTTTTCTTAATATACCCTTCTTTAATAAGTTCGGCTTCTTCATCTATAACAGACTTACAAAATTGATCAAAAATTTGTTTTGGAGTATTAGGATTTAGCTAGGGTAGCTTACTTTCAACCATTGCAATCAACTAAAAATCTTTCTTTGCATATTCAACACCTATTTTCTTTAGTTGAGCATTTGAAAAAGTAACTTCATTGAAGTAATTAATCATTTTTTCAAAATAGGATGGATCTAAGTTCACCATTTTTTTCTCTATGCTAAATGTGCTAGTTATATCAGCATCTTTATAATTTTAAAAAAAATTATCCCACAACACTATTGGATCATTAATATCAACAAACCTTCTATTGAGATTAGGGCTTAAAGCTTTACCAATAATGCCTCTAGCTTACTCCAACTTGCATCTCCAAATCTCTTTTTCTTTATTAGTTTAGGGTTCTCCAATCTCCTTATTTACTATCCTCCATAAGTCCTTTTCTCTCAAAGAATTCTTGACTGCAATCTTCCAATTTGCAAAACCACTTCCATCAAATATAGGCTAAGTTCATTTGAAGAGCCCATGTTAGCAAAAAAAATCAGCCTTGCAAACAAACCACTTCAAGCAATGTATTTCTTATACCAAATCTCTCTAGAAATATTTCTAGTTGAATCTCTACTTGGTCCTCTAAATGAATCTCCAATTGAACCACACAAAAATCTATTTCTAGCTGAGCCTAAGCTTTGATACAATGTTAAAACAGGCCATAAACAACATAAAAACCAAAGTAATAACTATTGCAATGTAGAAAGAAGGGCAAAACAGAGCTATGTAACTGATAAATAATGATATATTAATCTGGCTTGCTTGCATACATTAGACCTTCAAATGTCTTCTAATAATACACAGCTTGTATGTGCACATCACATATTTATACATGTAGTATCAAAACCTAGAAACTCCTTTTCTAGATTATTCGATATCCTAGGATGTTTTACATCTAATCTGGATTGTACAATGGAAGGCTCTAGGAAACCTCTTCTCTAGATTCTTCTAGACAATCTTAACACTTAACATATTCTTCCCAGTAAATGGGGATCAATATATCAAATAATATCACCCGCTACATGGTCAAGCCATGTGTAATTTAATGGTGTCATTATTTTACATTAGCCTTTGTAAGACTTGATGACTTCCCAAGTGGTCTTCACTTTCTTATTTCACACATACTTTCTTGCTCAAGATGACTCGATGATCTTCTATGTTGGTGACCAAACTATATTCTTTTGTGACTACTATGCAGTCCAACCCCACTCTCGTCATCAACTCTAGGTTGTTCGTTATCATTATTACATGCTTAATACACCTTCTCTTTGTTTGGTGTCACTATACAAAATGGTTTATTTTTGAGGGGCCTCTAGTTGTGTACACTAATGCTATAGATATGTTCTTTCACATTCACATATTACTTTTTTTCTTTTGAATTTGAAATGCTTCCTCAGATTTATGAATCAAGCCATGGATGAATTACACCTTTAAAGATATCCAAATAATGGGAGGGTGGAGGCTTGTCAAGAAGGCCAAAAAAATCCTTCACCTTTACTCCAAAATTCACAATTTTGTTCACTCTTCATTATTGCACAAGTGCTTCCTCTACTCATACTCACCTAATATGATTATGTTGAGGGCCTCTAGTTATACACTCACATATCACATGTTACCTTCCCACACATCTTTCAATTATTAGATGTAAGGGTCAGATTCCAAGGTGATGTTACCCTTTTAAATATGTGTTTGAATGTCTCTCGTGAACTACTTCTCCTCATAAATATATTAAGGATATGATTTATTGTAGTAAGCCACATAAATGAAACTACACTACAGTATTATAAATATTATCCCATTGAAACTACACTAATATTAATAGATTTATCCCAACTATATAGGATAAACATTTTGCAACTCATCCCAGAAAATGGTTGGCAGAGTCCCATTTTGGGCAAGACATAATTGTGGGCATGTTGGATAACATAATTTATTTAGAGAACTTGAGTTTTGATGGAATGGGTCTAGTTTTGATAAGATGGAAGGGGTTTTGTTACAATGGTGCACCCTTCAAAAGCCATAGAGAGGCGAGATAGAAGGTTGGAGATTTATAATGCAAATCTCAGCCATCGCAATAAACCACATAAATGAATAATCTAAAATTTTGAATGCAATATCATCCCATTGAAACTATGCGAATATTAATAGATTGTAGTGTATTGTTGGAGATTTCATTGGTGTCAATTACTAATTAGTTAATTGCATTTGTCATGTTACAAGTTATTGTCATATCCTAATTGAAACCTCAATTACTATCTTTTGTTAAATTTTGTTCTTCTTAAGCCAACCTAGATGGTCGATATTTAGGACAAAAGAGATGCTCACGTACAATTTTGGAAATGATACTTAATTACACACTTTGTTCCATTTTTACCTGTCAACTGACTTTCAATCCATATACCAATGTAAAATACCATTTTGGTTTCAGCTTCAAGTTCTTCCCTTTGAATGAATGGAGACATTATGCACTTCCATCATATAGTAATTATTACGATGAAGCAAGGGAAGAAACGTCATCTCAAAGAAAAGCAGGAATCCCACCAAAATCACACTCGAATGGAAATTGGAAAAATTAAAACATTAGTAGTGTAAAATAAAAATAGGCTAGTAACATTGTTCTTGAGGAGTACAATCTCAATTTGAGGTGTGTGAGAAGGGAAGTACCTTATCCGACAAGCATGACTAGCATGACTAGAACTGACAATTGTAACAAGTTTAATTGCAAGAAATACAAATTGAAAACATTTATTATCTCAATTTCGTCAATTAGAAACCTATTCGCTTCTCTTCAAAGAATAGTTTGTACCTTTTTCATATTTTTTTATGCTTTCATGCACTAATATTGCAAGCATAATAGTTCTCTCCCATAACAAGAAGTTTCATTTAATCCCCTCAACAACACTATTAAGAACACATAAAACTATTCACACAAACCTTACAGCCCCCCTCCTTAAATTATTATTATTATTAATTGAAAAAATCCTGAAATTGAAGCTCTGTACGACTATTCGGACAAGATAGAAGCCAAGTTACATTTTGAAGGAATCGACGCAATGTATAGACAAGACATTAGTTGTCTAGAGAATATTTGACTTGAAATGGAATAGCTATATCAAGACAAACGTACGTTAACAAATTTACATTGATCTGATATAACTGGCCTTAGGCGACCTCACTCAACAACAACATTATCCAATTTGAGTTCATATACGGGTGGAAACCCATTTCTCGAATAACAGGCGACAGTCTCTGCAAACCCACGGACACGCACCTTGTTGTTGGAACCACAAGATTTCAGTGAACCCGAACGATTTTTCGCCACGCAACTCAGAAATATGTACAGCTTCTCAAACTCCATCCTGTCACGACAGGACACGTCAGCAAGTGCCACACTGCTGGCATCTAGACTGCATTTTCCTGTTGTTGTATTAAACTTGCAGGCGATGTCAAACTGTGGATAGTCAGGGTCAATAACGCCACAAATGATTTTCGTCACAAATTCCTCTTCGCCGTCCAATCCGGCCCAATCAAAGGCGTCTGCCTCAAAAAGAGTCGCGCCTTCTTTGCTCACTTTTGCACCTCCACCGATGACTGCACACGTGTCGCCTCTCACAACCCTCAGCTTCAGGTCATTTGAGGGCTTCAGGTTTTCCACCCAGCTTCCGAGGGAGTACACCTGCCTCCTCACTGACCGATGCAGTCGGTCACATATGACGTGCATGAAGCGGCAGAAGAATAGATTGATCTGACCGTACAGACGGATTCGCAAGGAGGGGCAGAACTCCAATAGGGCCGCTGCAAAGCTGAGGCATGTGGGAATCACCCAATACACATGCTTCGTTTGCAGAAACAGCCCCGCCAAGTTCAAAGCCTTGAGTATTTTCTCCTCAGAAATTGACAAGTTAACTGGCAATAGCAAATGATTGTCCAGAGCTTTAATTGTATGGTTCTCCAGTATTATATTATCAAGCACCTCTGGTAACCTCATGACACCACCGGTAACCACGGCTTGCCAGAATTCTTTGTAGCCTTTGACGACCACGGTGCCGGCGGCGGCTTCTGCAAAGTCAAGCAAGTTATACCAGATTGTATCAGTGATGTAGTAACACATTTTGTCGTCGATATATAACATGTTCTCTCCTCGTCTCTCCAGATGAAACTCGACACCCAAGTAACACGATCTTTTCTCTCTCTCGTCCAACTGTGCCTCCCTTGGCACCGTCGGCTGGTCCGGCGGGACGGTCACATGGCAGCGCACCCACTTATACAGCTTTGCATGCCCTTCAATACCTTCCAGCCGGGAATAATCTGCAGAGAGGCCCAATGGTAAGCGGCACCTGCTGAACAACCAGCCTATTCCGCATTGCACCAAAGCCCCAATTGGGGTCAGCTTTCCAATCTGCCAGAAACCAAGGCAGAGTTGCAGCGACAGCAACACACTGTTCAATATTTTCTTGACTGACATCCTTCTTCCCCAAACCACACTATTTTTCCTCTTCTAGCTGCTACCATTTTATCATCTGAATTCACTTAAAATAGCAAATATACATTTTTGGCTATTTTTAACACCCTAATATTCGTTCCTTAGCGTCTTTCTTCTTTCTTTCCCACTTCTTATTCTTTCACACGTCTCGTTTGTGTTCACTCGGCATCTTCTTTTCTACGCTTTTCATCTTGAAAAAAAAGAATTCGATCCCAACTCCCAAGCTCCACTCACATTGTACGTGATAGTGAAAATACATTCCATGCCCATTCCAATGATTCCACAGCTTTATTAAATTGTCCAACGCATTAGAAAATTGGAAAAGAATAGGAAACCCTAATTAAGAAAAACTTTCTGCACTTCACACACTTTTCCGCGTTTGTTCCACACAACTTCATTTCACCCCCCAGTTTTCTGCTTTTCTTCCAAACTACTTTAACTTTAACTTTACTGTCACAATTTTCTGCCTTTCTTCTTGACCACTTAATTCTACCCACTACTACAAAAGAGTGCAGTTAAAGACAAAATTAGCATTTTCTCTTGGAAAGTCAAGTTGTTAATTTAATTACTTAATTAAAAGTTAAACCTTTCTAATCGTCCCAAAATTAAAAGTGAATTTATTAATTATGGTCGCGATCAATTTCCAGGGAGAGAAGGTAGAGGTACGAATCGGCCCTCGAAGTGACAACGCCATTAGATTTATGTTCGTACTGAGAAGAGTTTGTAATAGATTGGATTTTACTTTAAATCCTTTCAACTGTGCCTGTGAGTCTTCTGCTACCCATCTTTTCATTGTCTGTTTCTGTTTATTTGGAAATTTGTCGCCTCTGAATTCATAGATTAATGAGATGGAAAGAGAGTAGTAAAAATAAATTCCAATTTTCACGACCTATGGTTATAAACACTCCTCTCGAGGCTCTATATCTACCAGATAAGCGACAATTCTGCTGCTTTAGATTCTCAATGGCGAATCCTAGCCAAAATCTAGAGAGCAAAACCCTAGGTTGGCTACCCTGAAGTTTTCCTCAGAGGGCCAAGAGTGCACCTTTCACATCCTCGTCGAGTGTTTGAAACACTCAGAGAGTTCGTGGGATTTATTGGTGAGAGAGGGGCAAATATAGCGGAATAGGGTGAGCTTAGTCAACTGCAATACCTAGAGAGAGTGGTGGAACAAATCCTCCCCGAATCTCCTTCCTGGCTTGCATTCCTTTACAAAAGTCTCTGTTCTTGCCGATTGCCATATCTTGGCAGGGGATGCTTGTGAGTTTTTGTGTTTGCGGAGAGAATCCCCTGGAATTTATTCCCGAAAGATATTTGAATTTAGAAGTGGATATACAGATAGGAAAGGTTATCAAGTTCTCTGCCTGAAGGATTTCCATGCTTAATGTTGAGCAAATTATGGCCAGACTTGTCCAAAAATTTGAAAAGAAGAGAAAAAACAGCGGAAATGGTGGATTGAACAGTGAGAGATAAGTTCATTGTGGTTGGGAGGAATCCACTACAAGCCTTGGGACTGGATCACATAGGTCTGTAGAATCTATGAATGTTGGGCTTCAGTGAACCTATGTAACAGGTTTAACGTCAATTTTTTTATTGTGTCAGTTAATACATAGAATGTTTTATTTGATATGGCAAGATCTTAATGTTCGGCCATTGACTTTGAACAACATTTATGTTTGAAAGTTTGCAATTCAAGGAACATCTTGCGAATGGGCCGTAATAAGATGTCTTTATTCATATGGAGGAGATTAAGGAAACTATGTATTGAGATCCAAATCTGTGTCTTATTTTTTAAGGAAAATAAGTTTATTTAAGAAAACTTTCTTCTAATATTCTCTTTATTCTTTTTATTTTGGTAAGATATCTTTATGATTTTTTCCATTACAAAATCATAAATACAATAATGGATTGAGCTAATGCTTTCAGTTTAAAATTCATTTATGGAAAATTTTGGGTGTACATGGAAAATACCCTTGTGAAATAAAAAAGTAGTCTGCTTACATGTCTTATAATATGTTGGTATATACATAACCATTTCTCCTTTTATCTTAATTAGCAAGTATTAATGTTGTCTTTTTTTCCAGGGTCAAGGACAACTATGTAATGGATCTAAACACATAGCCCTTGAATCCACCTTTCCCTGTTCAATACTTCCATCCTATTTTGGTAGTAGAGCTCAATTTTTGGAATGACACTTTCCTCGAGACTATTTTATGATCAAGAAATCGTGCATCTGTTACTATAGCTCCTTGGACAACACAATTGCCAAGCATAGGTTTGTTCTCTTCCATTGGTTCATATAACAGTACCATGCACACATATAACACCATCATCTTGTTGGTGTATAACATGCACATGTTTGACACCATTATTTTGTAGATGTAATCTCAATGATTACAAGAAAAAGGAACTGAAATCTTGTTTAGATGTTTTATTCCAAGAAAATAATGAAAACCAAGAAGTTTCAAATTCATAACTAATTTTTACTTGAGGCCTTTACAAAAAAGAAATCTTATATTTAGTTTGCTTGAGTAATTTGAACAAAAATATAATAGGAAATGTTCATCTAAAAGATGATTTTGCTATTTATTCTAGTTTCATAAAGTTTCTGAGTGATATTTATTAGAAGACATAGCTATATAATATGTAAATATTCTAGTAACTATATATTCTTCTTTTCAATTTGTAGAAAAGAGAATTCAAAGAATGTCATTTGTAGCTTTAATGTTGTGAGATCAACAAAATAAATTTTGATATGCAATTTTGCATCTTAGGCACTAGATGTTGTGGATTGGAAGATTGTTGGGAATCGGATAAGAAAAAAAATGAAGTGCTAGTAATATAAATACACATTCATTTATTGAAAACAAGGCATACCAACCATAACTATAGGCGATATTAGCTTGGCTCTAGCTCATTGCATATGAATCAATACATCAGGTACATTATAAAAATATTGTATCAAGTATTTGGCATGTGATGTCAAAGAGGGATATATTGAATCATGTCATATACTCATTTAAGGGAGAGATTGATGTATCTATAGAAAAATCAAATAAAGTGATCTACATATTAGGAAGAGGGAGAACTTGATCTAATGGAATTTGAAGATAAGATGGTAGAGGGAGAATCTCAGAGGGGGTTTTCATGGTTGAAGAATTAGAATCAAACTAAGGATATTTGCTCCAAAGTTCTCCTTCATTATGACATGTTGTGTTGCCATCAATGCCAAAGAGGGAGATTGTTGATTCAATTGTATATTGTCATTGATGTTACACAAAATTTATACTCTAACCAAGCTTAGAAGACTCCTCTATCAGCCAAGTAGAAGAAAAATTCAGTAATCCAATTGAAGTTGAGCTAGGTTGGTCATCAAAGAAATTCAGTTGTAACCGAGTTAGGTCAGTTACCAAGCTAACCTGCATCAGAATAACTTTCTTTGTTATTTGGTTTATGCAAGCTGACTTAATGGATGTTGATTGTTTATTTGTAAGGGTATTCAAGCCGACTTGACATTTTATTTCATATATATGAAAGGTCAAATTGTAGGTTGAAAGAAAGAAGTTGATATCTGATTAAGAGCAGAACATCCAAAGAACTATAAATAATATTTAAGTTTTAACGAATTATTTTGTAACAAGTTATCATTAAATTGTTTCTTTGCTATTTTGAGAACCCTTCCAATCACAGATTAAGTTAAAAAAAAACTCCGTACAGAAAGAAGTAAAATTAGTCTCAAAAGCTTAAAAGGGTCACTGTGTTCTAATGTAGACTTTAGCTTAAAGAAAACCAGCAAGTATTTGAAAAAAATATCTGCCCACATCTATTACTAAAATACTATAACTCCCAACATGCAACTGTATATTGTAATCTCTAATAGTTGTCCAATGTGTTATAGTTACAGCAGAAAACAGTTGAATAAGTCCTCCAGAGGCATGCTTTGGTCTCCTTGAGAAAATAAACCCAAAACCAATTAACTGCAAGTAGGAAAAACAACGAAGGATAATATAGAAAGGGAAATATTTATCCAAGATTTGATTTTTTAAGAGAACTACTCTTAAAATTTCCCGGTGCTTGGTAGGTGTCTGAGAAAACTTACCAGTATATCCATTTGGAAGAAAACGGGGTCCGCGTTGAACAAAATTCAGATTTTTAAGAGCAGTGGGAATGGAGAGTTTGAGCCCTGATCCCATGAAAATGTTAGCCATGTTGAGAACAGTCGTAAGAGTCACCGTTAACTCTCTCATTATAAATAATTCTTTCTCATGTGAGTTGAGTGCCTCAAAGAAATTGTGAGGATGTTTCGTAGAAGTCATCGGACTGTGGATTGGACCGGATGTATTATTATTAATTAAATATCAGAACTTTTTGATCTAATATATATAATTTAGTAAATAAATACTGTAAAATGTGAAGTCTGATGACTGCAAAGACAGTACGTTTCTCTGGAAATCCCTCGTTATAGAGTTGTTCTGCATTGGCTCCTACCTATGTATTGAAGACTGGTGGCTCTATCTAATTAGTGGAGGCCATAGTGGCCTACACAATTGATCTAGAAGCTATTTTAGACTAGAGTTTCTCTATATGTTGTATGTCTTATATGTTGAATTCATTTTTTGAAAGGTTATGTTATTGGTTTTTTTCAAAAGAAGAACATGTAGACTTTGTCTAAAGACTTAGAGTCTACAAGTGTACTGTAATAGTTTGTGTAAAATATAATATTGATTTGATATTTTCAAGGATGATATTCTGAAAATATATTTTAACATATATTGATGTTTTCATTCATATTTTAGAAATAATAACTTAAACAAAATAAATGACTGGATGTTTCAGAACTCTTCTGAGAATTAATGAGTGAGAAATTGAATATGTGAATTTCAGCCTTGGTGGCTTTATTGAAACTATAAAACAAATCATAATAATAACAATTTACATAATTATAATAATTTTCCAATTTTTAAATGCATTAATTAAACACCCAATCATATGCAGTGAACATTTAAAAATAACATGTTTGACCCATCTTAAAATTAATACTATATATTCTAATTTTAAAAAACAACATTAGATTAAGTTGCATTCTTTTTAATACTAAATGATTGTGGAAAACAACATTCTTTCTTAAATAAACAATAAATTGATATGACAATGGTGCTCTTCTAAAGTAATTTTGTTTTAAAAGTTTTTCTAGCACTAAATTATTCTTTAGATGTGGAAGTGCCGATTTGGCATGTCAATCAGTAAAATAATATTTCTAGTCAATTAATAAAAATAATACAATAACTTGATTAATCAGTCTGCTCCTTTGTTTAAAGTAATAATTTGGAATATGCCTTCGTAAAACAATCTACTCATTTAGCTAGTTAAATATATAACCACTCATACAGAATGGTCATTTAAAGACTTAATGTAAGGTACTTTTCCACTGTTGGAAAACTTTTCTCGATCTTGCAAAATTCTAGGACACTGTAAGAACAAGAGCTGCAATGCAGCTGGAGTCCCGCCTTTTTCAGAAAAATAGAAATGGAGGAGTTTATAACAACTATAAGGTCTTAACTATTTGATATTGTATAGTATTCCATTATAGACACATCTAGCCAATATGAGTAGAATCACAAAAATGCAAGCAGAATCACGGAAAGTTGAACTATCACATGGTAACAACAAACATCTATCAATCATTGTTCAAAATCACATTCTCTATCATTGACTCTTAGGCAAGAAATAAAGTTATCTACAAATATTGAAAATAAATTGGAAACTTTTTTTAGAAAATATCAAGAATTTTAAAAAAGTATATATATATATATATTTCGAAGTTTAGTTTTCTTTTAGCATACATTAACTTTGGGTATTTTACTAGAGTTTTATCATTATGGAAGAATCTTTTCTCACCCTCATGCTAGTTCTTGTCATTGGACCTAGAGAATGAAAGAGAATAAATCAATCATTGTTCAAAATCACATTCTCTGCCACTGATCCTTAAGGTAGGAAATAAAGTTATCTACAAATATTGGAGATAAATTGGAAGCTTTTTTTAGAAAATATCAAGAATTATATATATATATATATATATATATATATATATATATATCAAAGTTTAGTTTTCTTTTAGCATACATTAACTTTGGGTATTTTACTAGAGTTTTATCATTATGGAAGAATCTTTTCTCACCCTCATGCTAGTTCTTGTCATTGGACCTAGAGAATGAAAGAGAATAAAATGATTAGCATGAAACAAGTGATTGGTTTGTACATTTAATCAATTGATGGATTGAACAATAAAAATAGAAACGCTAAAGCTATTATTACAAATTGCATTGTGCTTAAAGCTAGACCATAGTTGTGAATAAAATACAAAATATGATCTACAATAGAAAATATTTCAACATAGTGGATGTGAATTCTTCATAGGGGTAACCATTATCCATAAAATGAAACATGCCAAAGACACTATCAAAGAATTTTATGGAAACAAAGTCATTTTCTAGGTGTCCACAAAAAATAACCATCATAATATTAAGGAAAAATGAAAACCCTTCCCATGCAAGCAATGCAAATTGAAAAATATAGGGAATTTGATTTTCCTTAGGCTTGCTAGTGATCACAACAAGATATGGAATCCAAAAATACAGCTCACCCCCATGATTTTGTACAAATAGCATCAATAATGTGGGTGACATAAAAGAATAGCATCAACAATGTGGATGATACAAAAGGGAAGACTTTATGGGGAAATATTGTGTAGACCTTAATGTAGAAAGTGGGATCATAGACAGTTGTGGTTGTTTGAGAAGGTCCTAAACCAAAACTCTTCCTTTTTGTAGATTAATCAAAATTTCTTCTAAGAAGCCAAATCATCATGAATATTAATCAAAATTTCTTCTAAGAAGCAAAATCATCATGAATATCATTTGTAACACTTTGCTTTTGAAGTTGTATCAATTATTCTTAGCAATCATAATGAGATTAGAGGAAGTCAAATTGCATCTAAGACATATCTATTTTTTCATGAAAGATGACCGAGTGCAACTAATAGGGGAGTACATTAGATTCTATTGCATGAGGATGAGACTCTCACCAGCAAATATTTTCTAGTGTTGGATGAAACTATCATGTTCAAAAGTGTACTTCTAGAGTTATCTTCCCATAAGAAAAAGAAGGAAAGAGATCAAATTTGAGTCCAACTACAAAAATAAAACTCTAAATTTTAATTAAAAGAGAAAAAACCACATAACATAAAGATTAAGGGTCAATTGAATTAAAGTACCTGTAATTGACCAAAGCCATTTTGCGAATCTTGTTTGAGTTAAAGTGTTCCCACATATTTTTGAATGGTGAGCTTGTGTAGATTCTCAAATATCCTTTCAAATGTGAAACTTACAAACATGTAACCCAAATTGCACCAGTTTCTATACATAGACTTTTAGTGGAAGATGAAGTAAGACTTTCAGTTCTTATTTGAAATCAATATACAAGTAGAAAAACTTATAAGCTTATTCAAATTGGAATTTTGACAATTTTGCAATTTTATTAGTTCAGACTTGTTGCAACTCAAAAATGATAAGGTAAACAATGAGACCAATTATTTGACAAATAATTGTGTATCCAATCTTGGGAATTGGAAATAAATTGCATTTGTTGAAAATATGTTTTTGCCAAAAGAGTAGTGCAAGGTGAGCCTTCATATAACTTTAATTTATTTTGTCAAAAATTAAAAAATAGCATAATCTCTTAAAAAATTTGCTGGACTCAAGCCCATGTGGTAACTCAAATGTTGAGTGCCTCCATTCTCAAATCCCTCGTGAGGAAGAGTTAAATTCCATAATACATTTTGATATTAGAAGGTGTCTCTTTCCCATTGAAAATTTCTCCTATAGATCTCCCTATATCTATTACGCATGCCCATGTCCAAGTGCCCTTCCAAAGGACAAGCATCTCCAAGCTTGAGTGAAAGAAACTGATTGTTAAAAAAGATTGTGTAGTTGTTCTCCAAAGATTTATAATTGTGCCTTAGGTAAGATCTAAGGGAAGTCCATTGAAATACAAAATCGATCTTATAATTTGTTGTAACTAAGTTTAGAAGAAAATGACTATAGCTCACAGAAACCCTTTGAGATTTACATTCACATTAGTAATAGTATATACATTGACTCCTAGCACAACTAAAGCCACAAGCTACCATAGCCCTAACTTCCTATAATACACTCCATCACACAAACCACAAGAGTCATGCTCAATTTTGGAGTCTATGAAAAGAAAAGAAAAGTAGTCATAGGTAATTACAAGGAAATTTAGAGAAGATAAAGTCATCTAAATCTAATAGGAAAACATGGCAAGCTATAAAAGGAGAATTCAAAAACAATGTTAAATAATAAATCTAATAAAATCCAACTAAATAAAACATGAGGGTCAAGTTCATTTCCGCAATAGACATATTGGAAAGAATAGAGAACCAAAGAAGATCCCACAATGTCACATGCTTTGAGGTTGAATATATAGTTGCATTGGATATAAACCCCAATCGCACTTATAGAAACATGGAATTTAGTCAAAGTGGTTGTTGCAATAGTGAGGGATAAATGTGAAAAACTATTATCCTTCTTGGAAACCACTTATTGCTTCATCTGAAACCATTTAAACTATCTTCATGGAGATGCAAGCATGAAAGATCACAAACTTCCCATGACAATGATTGAAAGAATACCCATGGACAAAATCTACTCCATTTGTGTATGATTGTATAGGAAATTGAAGGAAAATAGTATAGACAAGCACAAAATGTCCTTTTACGTGCTAATTTCTTGAGGGATCCTCTACAACCCAAAAGAAATAAACTCAACTTATTCTCTTTAATGTTGAAACAAGATGCAAAGAGATTTAAAATACAACTTTCAAACAATAGTAAATAGATATAGATTTAACTAATGGAATTAAAAAAAAAAAAAAAAACTTGTTTTCTTTTTCCATCCAATCAACTATTTGTGGTATTCATAATCTACTTTAGAACCACTTTTTCTAGTTGGAATAGAGAACATGAGAAAAATAAAATCCTCTCTTGTGAGAAAAACATAGCATGGCTATTGTCCATAAATTGATGGAATCATTGACAAGGAATGAGACATAATTACTACTCTCCATATACTATTAGATATACTTCCTTGACTAATAAATTCAGAAAAGTAGAAATAATTGATTAAGCTGAAGGATCAATACGTAAAATGTAGCAAGATGGCCATTTTGGATTTTTTGACTCTGAAAAGAAAACAATGTCTACTGTTGGAAGTATCAGGGTTCTGAGAGGGGGTGGGGGGTGAATCAGAACACTATTAAATTATCCCAAAATTGATTTCAGTTATTTTAATTCACAATTTACAATAGTGGAGAAATCAAACTGTACTAAAATGTAAACATACTAAATAATATCAACCCACAGAAAGAAGAGACATCAATTTTGTGCCGAGTGGAAAACCCTCAAAAATCCTCACGGTTTCGTCATGGGGAGAAAAACCACTCTATGAACCTATATTCTTTATTGAGTTCCAACTCTTTTAAAATCAGCAGCTTCTACTGCTCAGGGTATTTAACCCTTTTATCAGTGCTATAATTACAACCTTATACATACATATAAATGTGTATGTATGACATTTATACATGCATACAAGTCTATAATAAGACTTTTAGGCTTTACAAACTATTCTGAAATATAAGTCTTCTTTCTTCTTTTTTTCTCAACTCATACACTTTAAATTACAAATGATCTCTATATTTATAGAGATAAAATTCGAAACTGATAAGTTACATGAACCTAACTAAACCAGTTAGGATTAATCAAAAACTTCCTTTTAAAAATGTTGTTTGAAAAAAACCAACTGAAATTAGTTACAACTCGAATCTGGCCTTCTCTTATAAAACTGTCATCCATAACTTCCTTTTTATCCAAAACTGTGTTGGTAGAATTCTGGGTTTAATACCCTCAAAAAGATCTTTAGAAAAAATCATTTAGCCTTCAAGAAGAAAACCATTTTACCTCTATTTTTAAACTTTCATTCAGTGTTTCGAGTTTGAACATACAATGCCTCTGAATCCATCTTTATTTCAAACTATTTATGAAGACAAGAAACCTCTATTTGTGATTTCCAAGAAAACAAAATTCTATTTATTTAGTTTTATTTCCAAGACAAAATTCTATATAGGGTTTCCGAAGAAAATATGAAGAAAATAATCTTGACTGTGCTTTTCCCTTTTTGGATTTCAAACATCATTTTACTGTTATGAAGATTAAAAAAATTCATTTAACCTTGAGCTATTAAAAAAATTTATTGTTTCAAACCCCTTTAAGAAATTTGTTCTTTTAAAAGAAAAATGATATTTTCTTTTAAACCCGAAACAAAAAAAAAAAATTCTTTGGTAGCATTTCTTTTTCAAACTAATGTTTTAGATCTTTCATTATTTATCCCAAACTTTTTCAACATACCGAGGTTGAGAAAAGAAAGAAATCTTCTTTGTAAAATATGGTGTTACCAGATTTGAAGAAGAAAACTTCAAATTTATACAAATTGAAACACTTGAGACTGTATTGGTTATACTGCTCGAGTATAAAGATGGCATACCTGAAACAACCATTGCCCCTTTTTATTTTTACCTGAAAACCCTTATGAATTTGCTCCAAAAGAAACTTTGTTTGTTTGATGATAGAGATATCACCATTCACCTCGAGCATGCACATGAAATAAAACAAAAAATGAGTGTGAATGAAACCATCAAAGAAATGACACATAATGAAGACCTATGCAAAGAAATGTCACATGAAGAGCTGTGCCTGCAACCTATTCCATACAGCTGATTGGATACATTACCTCCAATGAAGAACTGAACCTTCATATACCAAAGATCCAAAGAAAGATTATGATCTGTTCATATTTCACTGTCAAAGAACCCTTCTTAGATCCAAAAAAAACAAACAAAAATTTCATCATACATTCTGTCATAGTTCCTTTCATTCTAGATGAGCACCCACAAAGAAAATTAAATTTCACTATTGTTTGAAGTTCGCCACAGGATTTTTACACTTGGTGTGAACTGACAGAATAGAATTAAATACCAAGTCTTTTTATTCAGTATTTATAGTCACAGCTACCACCAAAGGCACATTTTCTTTATTAACCACATTGAAAATTTTTAATGTATACCTTATTTGATTATCACCTTTTAATATTCACATTTTGCCAC
The DNA here is from genome assembly GCA_028749045.1 of Cupressus sempervirens. Classification (NCBI taxonomy): domain Eukaryota; kingdom Viridiplantae; phylum Streptophyta; class Pinopsida; order Cupressales; family Cupressaceae; genus Cupressus; species Cupressus sempervirens. The sequence continues at coordinate 768,416,377 of CM053792.1, read as the reverse complement.
CATTTAAAAAGCCATCGTTGTCAACACCTACAACTTGTTTGTAGAAATGATTGGCTTCGTCTTTTTCTGTCACTTGTAGCTATGTGATTGATGCTCATTATGAAATTGATGGAATAGTTAAGGACACAAAGTATTGATTTAAATACATATGTTTCTGTGTGTTAATATATATATACGTGTGATGGTTTATGTAAGACAAGATCTTTCTGGAGTAGATTCACTTAGGAATAAGATGCTAGATGGAGGCTTGGCTCCTAGTGCTATAACTTAAAGCTATCTGATTGATGCTCATTGGGAAATTTATGGAATAGTGAAGAACATGAATTGTGTTTTAGTTTTCTATTTGGACTGCCACATATAGAGTAATAATGGATTTATCTATTTTGAGGAAATTTAAAGACAAAAGTCCCATTGAAGCAAATAAAGGAATTAATGACATTATCCATAGGGTTTGAGAGAGGGGGAATGTGCATAAGAACAACATTTAATCATGTTGTGGTGGAGGGAAGTTTTTTCATTTCATGAAATTATCGGTGGAGCCTAGCATAAACCTTCTGATTTTCCAAATTTTGCACCATAGTAGGATAGTTTTTAAGAAGGAAAACAAGGTACCGATGGCCATATCTTACAAATCTTATCAAGTGATCACTAGAGCACAAATTTTCATATTTGATTGAAATAAACTATAGGCAGAGAATGAAAAAATAATTCCTACCAGTTACAGAGACAAGAATAGTATCTCGAAAACATCTAATCAGAATACAAAGATAATTTAGAAAACATTTTCTTCATGGAGGAGTTCATGAAAGCATTGAAAGAGTGAACCAAGGCTTTTCCTTCACTTGTTTTATTGGTCGCATAGTTCTAGAGATGCATCACAAAAGCTCAGAAGATTGCAGACAAAGATCATAGCACTAGTACATCTATTTTGGATTGGAGTGTTGGCTGATTGCCAAGGTTGCCTAAAGCCACCCCTGCCTAAAGTTTGGATGACCTAGGCTTATGTTGAAAATGACCCAAAGACTAGCAAGCATACATGCAAAATGTAAAACTACATGCGAAATACATGTGCCCTATGGCCTCAGACAAGTGGACCGTTAACAATTTTTACCAAATTTGTTAACTTATAAATGAAAAGGATTACTAGAAAAAATAGTGGTGACCAATCACAAAATTTTATAAAATACAAAAAATTATGTTTTAATAGAAATATTTCAAATGACCATAGGTTAAAAGATTGCTGCACAATTTCCAAAGCATGATTAATAGAAGAAGAGGCATGTGAAAACTTTAGTCTCCGCCTTAATAAAACAGAGTAACAAGAGTATTTACCAAATGATATAATAACATACATGGGGAGCTGGTTAGTTTTTGCACAATCAATTCCTCATTCTTTACTGCATTCTTCAAATCCACTTTCGTGTCTTCTTAAATTCCTTTATTCCCATTTGAATTTTGAATTTTGTATGCACATCTCACTCTTTACATGTTTTATTTTTTTTTTAATGCAATCACTTTATTTTTAAAATAAATATCATTTTTTAAGACTCATTTTAGCTTTAAAGTTGGTTGAAATGTTGTCATGTTTTCTCTTTTATGTTTAGTAGGAGAATGTTTGTTACTATTTATTTTGATTGTGCTATTGAGAAGGCTAAAATCTTTTAAATTCTTATAATAATTTTGGGTGTCTTATTATTAACAAGGTTGAAACCTTTTTTAATCTTGTTGTAGGAATCTTGGTCACTCAGGTATTACTAGATTCATCCTGATAGTTCTATAGTTCTATATATAGTCAATTATGAAGGATTTTAAATAAGTAATCTTATGCCGACTCTAGCCATCCTATGTGTTGTTGAGGAAGGAAGAATCATTTGCGAGCTTGATTCATGGGTTGTTTTTCTTAGTGGACAATAGTTGGATGGTGTTGTTTGACACTTACAATTAATTATTAGATAGATTCTTTAGAATTGTTTAGCCAAATAGGCTTATGGTCAAGTTTATGGATGGAATGTTGTAGATAAAAGACAACTTCCTTCCAAAATGGTTTCTTTGCTAGATCAAATAGTGGACAATGAAAGGTATCTACCCCTCTTCTCTTACCCTTCTTGTCTTAAATATATTTTACCCCTCTTTTAGTTATAAAAGTTGAAATTTTCCTAATTCTTAATTTTAAAGGTACAATTTTTATTCAAGTAGCTAAGACAAATATTTCAAAATTTATGATGTATACAAAGATTAAAAAGTAGTCATTTGGATGTATAGTTCAATATTTATTTAAAGATATTAATTGTTGTATGATTTAACCACCTAAAAAATTATTCCTCTACAAACCTATGTATTTTCACCTCTAAAACTTAGGATTTTACCAATACAACTCTAATTTGAACTAGTAAAATAGATAACTATTAATATATGTGAAATTTATTACTAAATCTTTGTTAATAATTTTAATTTTAATTTTTTCAAAACTTAAGAAATTGAAATAACAAAGAATAAATGATCATTAAAATGAGACCCTATAAAACTAGTCCAACTCATCTATTATGAAAACAAGTGATGTGGCTAAGTACTTGTCTTTTTTTCTAGTTAATTATAGTTTTAATTGTACATATAAATTTATAATTTGATAATTGTGATGATAATTAAATAGAAAGTTAAAATTTTATCAGCCAAAATATAAATTTGAAAATATTTATGCAATCTTTTAAATCATAATCCATATTTTAGTTGTATTATTCAATAATCTTAATTGTAGTTTAGTGTTGTATTTTTTAAATTATATATCATTATTAACCCTTTATATGATATACTATTATATTATAATATTACTTTTTATATAGTAATAATTATTTAAATTATATATAGTTTATAATATTGTATTATAATTTAATTGTTAGTGTTATATCTAAATGTACATAATATTGAGCAAATTATTGCACCAATTTCATAAATATGATAGGATAAAAGTGTCTATTTATTGTTATGGTGTTTTGTAAAAAGCTATATAAGACTCGAAATGTTGTAGCTAGTAAGATAGTTATAAATTAATTTTGATTATTTGTAAACATAAAAAATTTGCATCTTCACTATACAATATATTAATTTTATAAAAAAAAAATTCCAAATAAATTGATTTTAATTGGTGAAAATAGAGAGTTTTAATCAATAATTAAGTTGAAGAACTAAAAAAGTGATGTAATAATACTTAGCCTATCGGCAAGTACTAATTAGCCTATGGGCAAGTACTAATAAGTGCACTAGTCCATTGACATCCTAGCATACACAACACATTAAAGTAAAATATTTGTTCAATCATACATACTAATACCCTAAGGGTCTGTTTGTATGTGGGAATATAAAAATGGGAATAGGAATACTTATCCTTGAATAGAAAATGGGGTTACATATTCCTATTCTTGTTTGGTTCACCCAGAATTTGATGCAGAATTTATGGACTCAAAAATTTATGTTTTCTAAAATTAAAAAAATTGGAATAGGAATACGTATTCCAATTCCACTGATTTAGGTGGAATAGAAAATGTTCATTTTTGGGCCAAACTTGGAATACATATTCCAATTTTATTCCTATTCCAATTCTAATTTGGTGCATCCAAACGAAGAATTCAAAACTTTAAGAATATACATATGCCTATTCCACTTGTATTCCCATTGCCAAATGGACACTAAAGAAAAATATTTTGTTAAAATTACAACTTGATACAATCTTATACTTCATTGGGATCTCTAAACTAAATTGCTTTTTGTAAAAGCAAAGAGAACTTTTGTTCTAGTTTCCAAACTTTTGAGAGTCACTAGTCTACTTGGTTCGAGCTTTACAGTCACTAGTTAACTTAGCCAAAATTCATCTTCTACTCAAGCCAATGTGGGTGACTAAAATGAAGTTATATTAGGTAAGGCAATGTATATGCTAGCATGAAAATAATAATTTTTAATTAAATATAAATTTAAGATACAATTTTAAAATATTTTTTAATTTAATTGGCAAATTTTGAGCAATGTCTATGTTGGAATTTTATGGGCATTCAGGCTTAATCATACCTTCAGTTGGGTTAAGTTTTTTTGTAAATAGTGATTACATATCTTTCAATATGAAACCTCTAACTTGTTTAGCTTTTTCTATTGTTAGTGAGGTCTTAATACGTGCAGACTTGCAATCTTTAATGCATAATGGAATGTTAGAAGAAATTTCACAAATAATGAGAAAAAGAATAGGAGAAGAAAGGTGGGTGAAGATTGTTGGGATATGGCCATTCAATGTTATCATTACTTATTAGTTTTTTATTTATACATTTTTAGAAGATCATAAATAAGATCAAATCTTTCATATGAATAGACTTTTGAGCAAAACAAATAAAGTTTGTTTTTTGGACTTTATTTTGTTTGTTTTGTTTTTATGTAATAGTTGTGCGTAAAGAAAGTTTTTAAATAAGTTGTAAATAAATGTTTCACAAACAGTTTCATTTTTTATGGAAATTTTATAAATACAATGAATTGCTGAAGATATTTCAAAAAGAGATGACAAGTTCTTTACACACAGTTATGCTGCCAGATTTTTTTTAGAATGGAGCAAGATGTAAATCTCTATGTGAAAATTGAAAATATATTGTAACTTTAAAGAATCAGGTTTTTAACTAGAAAAGTTTTTCCACATATATCTGTGCTTCCCCTTTTATGATATAGTAAAATGTATTTGTATTTACTTATTAAAAATTGTTCAAAATGTCATTGGATATAATTTGTACATCCGGATCTCAAATAGCTTTCTCATTTCCCTTCAAAGATGAGCCAAATAATGAGAAGCAACACCGAGACTCTGGATATGCCAAAATTCACTAGTGCCCATCAAAGGGCTTTGAGTAAATATGTCACTGTTTTCCACAACAGATTTGCACATACATTTCACAATGATCAAGTTGCTTACAGCTTAGAAGGAAGGGAAAATGTGCAATTGGGTATCTGTTGTTTTGTTGTGATGTTGATGCAATGGATTGTCTTAATTGAAATGGTGTTTATTTTCTTTTCGAAGCCCACTTATTTGATTTTTTTGTGCAATCTCTCAGAGGACGTCCATCTGGTGGAGAATACTATCAGTGACTTTAATATTAATGCACCAAAAGGTGGTCCCATGAAAGGAGAAACCCAAATATTTCTAGTGTAAGCATCGATCTTCCCACATTATAAGACATACATATTTGTTATCGTGACGCAGTTCTTTTGTACGATCGGGCCTTTGTTAGTGACTAACGGGATTAATGGTTTATACCATTTGTTTTTCAACTTTAAAATTGTGGTGAATATTTCTGATTTCATCTTGTATTTCTAACCATTACGTCTAGAAAAGAATAAGTTCCGGATTTGAACTCCTATAACTTTTCCATTTTGATAAGCAAATCATTTTATCAATATCATCATTACAGTCAGTATATCAAATTTCATGTAGAAATGATCTATCGCGAACAATTGACAACATACTTGCACTTTAAGTGGGCGATTCAATTATGACCCTTCTATATCAAATTTTTAATTTCTTTTTACACATAATCTTGCATGCTTTCATCTAGTGAAATCAACATCGTTAAACACTTTTTATTTTATGTTTTATAAAGACTCTGTTAATCTAAACCTTGGCTGTTTATTTGTGATCCGGGTTGCTGTTATGAGTATGAAACCTCCAGGCCCAAATAGACGAGATGGCCCACATCATAATTACTGACCATATTTTGGTATGCATAGGAGCATTAAGCAAATAGGGAAAGTGAGGTAGATTCATGCGTAGATTTGGGGGGCTATTTCAATTAAAAGTTGTTTTAATGACTTGCTTCATTTGTATGAGATGTTTCTATTGTAAAAAGATCAAGATCTGAATATGAAATATGGAAGCGGTATGGTTTTTAAGTCCAGTACAGAAATTCTGATAAATTAAAGCTAAAGACTTGCGAAAATGGCTTCCATTATGTGAGGATGTGAGTAAGCCTACGATGAAATGAAGTATTAGTGTATCTAGCAAACGAATTTCTTATTGATTGAAGCTTTTGAGGTTAACTTGTCTCAATCTATAATAATATAAAGCTATATTTTCATAGAATTTTATTTAATAATATTTGTTTAAAATTAAAATTAAATAGGTTTTTTTATCTTTCTTTGATAATAGGCTCACAATTTATCATTGTGTTATGGGTTCTTGTTTAAAAATAAATTATATTTTTATTGTAAATAATTAAAATTTATTTTAGGTTAAATATTAAATTAGAAAAATATTAATTATAATTATCCACCACTAAAGCATATTATAGTAATACATTCATTGTTAAATAATGTGGGATTATCTCATTAGTGTACGAATTTTTAAACAATCATAAATGTGCTTCCTTGTTTGGAACAAATTAACACTATACCAATCATTTAGTATCTCTTAGTAAAACAATCTAGTCCTTTTCCTAAATACAATATTTTAAAAAGATTATTCCTATTAGTATATGGTGAATTAAAACAATGAATTTTAAGGAACACTTTAAAGGTCAGCTATTGTTTCACATAGTTGAATTGTCATAAACTATCTAATTTAAATTACAATAAATAAATAAACATTTCTTGCTTTTCCAAAATTCAAAGGCATCCTTATAAAAAAATATTTTACACAAGCTATAATAAGATAGTGAAGTTGTTAGTTCCACTTTTACATAGTCCATTCCTCACTCTATGATCTAGAATTGTTTTTAAAAATATAATTGAAGAATATAAGAGTGTGTCTACCTTAGCTTCTCCATGATTGAAGTTAAGAAAGGACATGGAAAGTGAAGTTGTTAATCCTACCTTATAGAGTTAATCGGTTGGTAGTCCACTTAACTAAATATTTTCTTTGTAGCTAGTGTGATTTCTAATTTTTTTACTTCCCCTAAGGTGACCCATTGGATAGTAGCCAAAATAAAACTAAGATATGTGCAAGGGAATTTAACAGTAAGCATCCATTTTTCATCTCATGGAGATCTTTCACTTATTATTTATTCATATTCAAACTAGGCAAGATGATTGTAAATCAATGATAGGATATGTTGCCTATATTCTTGGTTTAAGTCCCATTGCTTAGTGCAATAAAATATTGCTCTTATCCTCTATAGAGGGTGTATATACTACTGCAAATGAAGCACCGAAATAAATAACATGGATATGGTTATTCTATCAGGACCTTCTATAGTTCAATGTGATGATCAAACTATAATCTCATTGTCCAAGAATTTAGTGTTTAATGCTTAGAAAAAATATATTGAGTCTATCATCATTATATTAGGAAACCCATCCAACAAGTAGTGACTCATCTGTAATATTCCAATAAAATAATAGATTGTTGATATATTAACCAAGGCACTATGTGAAACTAAGATTGTATCTCTAAGACATCTTTTAGGCTTATGAGAATTCATACTACTGTCTTATGGTTTTCATTTAAGGAGGACTCTAGTGAATTCCAACCATTGTATTAAATGAATAATAAATTAAAAAATTAGTACCTAACAAGTCTTTAGGATGGACCCATCTATTCTAGATTATGAGGGGAATATTGAAGTAACTAGTATATAATAGTGCAACCAATTTTAGGGGGATGCTGAAGAAAATTTATTATTACATCCAACTACCACTATTGACACATAAAAATGATATTTCTAGAAATAATATTAATAGCAAGTGCATGTATTTTCTTCACCCATCGCTTGTAAATGTTGTATCTACTTCTTTGAATGTACATTATTTGTTAATTTTACAATAAATAGAATATTTTGGACATGGTATTGTAGTGCTCTCTAAAGCTGGTGCATAGTTAATTTGAATCTCTCTCTCTCTCTCTCTCTCTCTCTCTCTCTCTCTCTCTCTCTCTCTCACACACACACACACACACACACACACACACACATGATAGTTAGATTAGATCCATAGAGTTTCTCTTTATACATTTCTCCCTCTCTCATACTCTCCCTATCTATATACTTTTTTCTTCCATTACTCCTTATCTATCTCTTTTATCTTACTTTATCTCTTCCTTTCTTTCTCTCCATATGCTTCTTTTACAACTCAATGTTCATATCTGTATCTATTTGCTAAGCTCCTTTCTCTCTTTCTCTCTATCTCTCCCTCTTTCTATTTATAGCTATCAAATCTCTCCCACTCCACCTATTGAAAAAGAAAATATTTAATTTAGACATATCATTTCAATCAATGATTATATGCTTATAAATGATAAACTATAACATCTTGCACCTCTTTGACATACTTATTGAAAATGAGGTGGGATTGCTCATAAAAAATTTAGTGTCTATTGAACAAAATTATTATTTAAAAAATTTAATATCAACAACGCTTATACCTCAATTCAAGCACACAATTTGTTAAAACCTACCAATAATTGGACATTGCTTTAGACAAAATGCACCTTTGATTTAAATTGGAAAAATAAAAATCACAATAGATTTTTCTAAAGCACTTGTTGTTTATGATATGTATGTTTTGTAATAGAAAACAATTTAAAAATTGAGAAAAAAACACTATATTTTCAGAAAATTGAAGAATTTTTTAATTTTTAGAACATTTTATATAGAAAATAGCCGACACCCAAATTAACCTAAACAAAATATATTGATACATTAAGATATACATCATTTCCCTCATATAATCTTTTCTAGCTAAAGACGGGTGTTGATTTGATGAGCATACTGAGCTACACCCACCACCTAAAGTAAGATTCCACACTCCTCAGTCATTCCTTGTCTCTCTCTACCTTTCATTTTAACTATCCAAAATACATTAAAACAAAATTAAAACTTTTATTTTTTTTAAAAGTACTTAACATCAACAATATTCATAGCAGCATGTAAATTAGTGTGTTTATAGAATTTTAAGGTTCATATCCACCTATTATTTATAGGCCATAAAATTATAGGATGCTAGCTCTAAACACAATTAATAAAGATCTAGATCCCACACAATAGTAGCTGCCTTTCCAACTATCTCATCCTAGAGAACAACTCTACATAAAAGCACCTCATTGTTTTTCATACTACATGAGTTTCTCATTCCATGTAACGTCCATTGGAATATCTCATTCATTAAGTTTGGTAGAAGATCACAATATCCCATTTATTTGATATCATGCAAATGGTAGTCCTATTGTTGGCCTCTTCTATGTCATAGGTCTTTAATAGTTGGTGTTTGTGTTAGTTTTAGTTAGCTTAGATAACTATTCATCCATTTTTGATTAATTGACAAATAGTTGTTAGAGATACGACAAATATTTGTTATTTAATTGACTCCTTCTAGAAGCCACTAGTAACCTATTGGTTAGGTTGTTTTAATCAAGAAGCAACTAGAAACTTCTTGATTGAGTTGTCTTGATCAAGAAGCAACTAGAAATCTCTTGGTTAAGTAGTATAAAATGGGGTCAAGGGAGGCATTTGGAGAATAGAACAGAACAAAATAGAGAACAAAAAGAGTTGTAGAAGCATTTGCAATGTTAGCAAATGAGTTTGTAGTGATAGAAAATAATCTTGTAGTGTTAGCAAGGGCACAATGATAGCATTGGGGATAGTAGTGGGGAATATCAACAAGAGAAATTAGGAGGTTGTTTGAATTCTGCCAATGAGAGGTAAGGAATTTTGTATCTCTTGATTTTCTGAAGTTAATATAATTTCTTATCTGTAGAATTGGTTTTCCCTTAGGGGTTTTTCTAGGGAGAATTTGTCCAAAAATATTGTTTTCTTTGTTTTCTGAATTTCTTTCTATATTTTATTGGTGAAGTTGCACTTATGTTATTTTTTGATATTAGCTGTGAATTTATTTTCAGCAGTTTAATAATCATTTATGATAGGAGATTAATAATCAATGACTGCAATAGCATTAATTTTCATAGTCTACATGGTAGCCTTTGTTGTTTTTTTGGAGTACATGAATATATGAATGTCTTTGTAAACATAAGATGGTATTTAAGCTTTGCACCATCCACCTAAAAGATCCTTATCCAAATTTAACCTAGGCAATAGAGATAAATAATTTATAGTTTTAATTTTATTTATAAATTTTTCAATACTATATATTCATTAGGTTCCTTAATGGAAGTCCAGTACGATCTACTAAAGCTACCATACTATTAAAAAAAGGGACTAGCTCAAATTGTTGAAAGTAAATGATGATTAAAGCTCTCAATATGACTCTACCTTCATAATTAAAGATTATCCAATTGCTACACCTTGATAGCCTTCAACCAACATGATATGTTTCTAATGAGATGGTGATGTATGGTTGTGGTGGGATGTCACATTGAGACATGAAGAGTGATTAAAAGGTAAAATGGCATTAGGCCATCATTGAGCAAGACAATTTCCAGATGCAAAGTAATATGAAGTACTTCCACAGTAGTTGTAGATGATACAACATCTCCCACTATTGCACCAAAAGTTCCCCACTAGCATTCGCATTAGGTCTTCCTTTACATTCATCAACACTGATAACATCACTACTAACAACATATAAAGAGCCAAACCAGGGTTTTTGTACTCCATGTCTTTTCTATCTACAATAACAAGAATTCCATAACCAGAATACCATAATACCATAATGTTGAATTCTTTCTACTAGGGTTAATTGTTAAATAACTAGAAGAAAAGAGAATACTTGTGAACTTAAATCTACCTATCAAAATTGAGAAAGGAGAGGCACGATTATTTGACAAGAGATATACTTAAAAGATCAACAATGGAAGAGGAGTAGATTTTTTTCAGAGCCCTTTTGCTAATAAATAAATTTTAATGAACACCACTATTTTATAAGAGGTATTCAATAGACTATGGTCAAAGTCTTTCTCACGACAGCTTGTTAATATTGATAGGCATTCTACAATAGTAGAATGGGTGGAATGGGATGGTGTGAGCATCTTAATGTTAACTTTTATTCTTTTAGGTTAAATTTGGCAATCATCTACATGTCAAAATTTGAATCTTATTATAAATATAATATACTTTTTAAAAAAAATTAGTAAATACCACATAAAATATTTGTTTAAATTATAATAAAAAACTAAATAAAAAATAAATAAATGGAGATAAAGGAAATATAAATAATTTTAGTCATAGTAAATTAAATTATAATGATTTTGTAGTAGATATCTATTGGCATTTCTTTAGATAGATTTATTTAAGATAGCTATACTAGTTTATATTATAAAGAATAATTTATAGCTTGTTAATATTAATTAAATTAATTTTTTTAATAAGTGGGAGTTTTGTTTTATAGTAAGTTAAATTTTAATATTACAATTAACATTTAACTATGTTTAAGTTGTGGTGTATAAGAACTTATCTTTGATAAAACTGAATAGAATATTTTATAGTTTTGTCTTATTTTTATCATTATATTTGAATTAATTTAATTTTTTTAAATAAGAAATGAAATATTAAAGTGTAAAATTAACCAATCAAAAATATTTGATAGCTAAATATAAAAACCAGTTATAGTCAACAATGTAGATTTTGCAAATCTAATAAATCTAACTTAAGTATATGAATAATAAGTTTTATAATAAAACTACTACAGTTTTATTTAACAGTTCATTTTTTAATAATTTTAAATAATTAAAAACTATAGAACAATAATAATTATATTATTGTCACAATCCAATTTTTAGATATGCCAAACAAAGCAATATTTTTGTTTTTGAATTAATAGCAGCCAAAACAAGGGGCCTGGCCCATAACAAAAAAATTGTCAACTACCAGTGGAATACCATCAAAACTAAACTTACCCCTATTGCAGCTAGACACCAAAACAAAGTTTTCTACCATAATTAAGAGAGTATTAGCAGGCTTTAATAAAATGCCTATTATACAACTTAATGGACTAAAGAAAAATATTAACAAAGTCATAACAACCTTGCAAACTAATAAGTCTAGTAACCAACAAATTAACAACATAAAAAGAAAAAGGAGGGAGCACTTAAGATTTCTTGGCCTCTTACATTCCCAAGAGGTTGTTTGCCTAGTCTTCTGCCAAGAAGTCAAATAACATCTTAGAGTCCTCCTTAGATAGGTCCCCTTCAGCATCCTTGAGAAGGCACATATTGGTAGTAGCTACATGTGTCACTTTTACCATGAACTTGGTTAGTAGGTGCATTCTCTCCTCTAGCGCATGAATTCTCTCCCATGCCTCATTAGTAGCCTTATGCAAACCACCCAGATGATCATCAGTACCAGTCTTAGCGGTATCCTACACAAATAGGTGGTTAGTAGCATTTTCAGAAATAACCTTAATAGGGGAGGAGATCATTATGGGAGAAGGCATCCTATCCACCATATTAGGGAACTGATCCTTTGTTTGGTCCACACACCCGAACTCAACTATTGCCAAAACTTGTGAGAGATCCTTATTCTCCTTTCCATCACCTAAATCTGACCTAGAGGAGTATGAAGCTTCCTCCTCCACCTCTTCTATACCTCCCACCCCAAAGTTAACAACTTTTTCTTTCATCCTTTGTTTGGGGCAACTTGAATCCTTTGAATCTGACTCCTCCTCCTGTGAGTCTCCCTTCTTCAACTTCCTTTTAGCATTAGATTTTGCTAACCTCCTTGACCTCCTCCTACCCCCTCTCCCCTCATCCTTTGACTCCACCACCTCCTTCTCCTTCCCTTTATCCCACCTCCCTCATTTCCCTATGGGAGAGTGATATTTTTGTTGTCCCATAGATTAGAGATAGTTGCATAAAAGTTGGGAATTTAGAAAATTTGGAAACTTTACTTCTCGTACAAAGTAAAAAAAAAAATTATTAGGAAACTACAAGATTTTTTAGTAAGTTAAATTAATTTGAAAGAATTAAAACCTATTGTATCATTTGTTTTTCTTATTTCTTATGAGTATTGTTTCCATTGAAATCATCTGATTGTTTTATTTTATTTCGTCTTTAGCCCATTCTTATGTAGAAAATGATTGCAACATTCCTTGCTTAGAGATAGAAAATTTACTTTCCATATCAATCTCTTCATTGGGACATGCAAATCTTGCCCTTGATTCACATTGCATATAGGCTCCTATAGCCTTGTTCATGATTATATAGTTTATTGATATCATTTTCATCTTTCCTGGGCTCTTGTCTTTTTAGAATAGGATCTAATTAGGAATTGATTCCTAATGTAATTACCTTTCCTCATGATATGTCAAATTGGCTGCTTTGTTTTGCATAGGTAGAAGTAATTTTTTTTACTTGTTTTTGTTTTTCTAGAACCTAATTTATTTTGTTTGAGAATCCAAGAATAGATTCCACCTTTGGAGAACTTGATAATACATTTAAGGTTGATCAAATATCATGTAAAATAGTAATATAATTTTTAATTATATATATAACAAAATGAATTGTTCTAAATTTGAAATGAGAATCACTATTATTGTTGGGTATATGTATGGGTGGTTATTTCAGTTATGTTCATTTTATTCTATATATTTATCAATAGAAGTATAATTTGTGATATGAGTCTATAATTTTTGAGTTATTTTCTAGAATTGAATTATAGGCAACACCTTTTTCTAACTCATGAATTTAACACACACATATAGAATTAATGACTTGTAATATAATAGGTTAAGCATTTTTTTACTTCATTATTATATGATCAAATGGTAATGCTAGTTATTATTTTGACTCATTTCATCAAATGATCAAGTTAGTACTTCATTTTAACTATAATAGGTTGGTTTAATAGGAGCTTAAGGGCATATTTCCTTACAAATTACAACTCTTTAAAAATTAATTTAAATGTTGTGATCACAAACCTAATAAAATTTGATCTATTCAATTGTTGCATATTGTACTATACTATATGATTGAAAAAAATGTGTAAAAATGTGTGGTCAATGGACACAGTACCAAAATATGTTTTATTGTTAATTACAATAGGACACCCAAAATATATCATCTTAGGTAGAATATTGGTGGGCATTTTCTAATTATTATTTACTCCATCAAATGTAGTGCTAATGAGTAGCAAAGAAGTGTATAGTTTACTTAATTTTATATAAATAATTTATGAATAAATTAGACTCTAAAATTTCAATGTGATATATAACTTTTTGAAAAATAAAGGAAGCTATTTTAATTTATTTCTTAAATTTATGTTATATTTTTTTATTGGGATATGGTTGTGAATGATGTCCTTGATCCACTTATTGAATTTACTTCTATGATTGTTTCGTGGTAGTGCATTCCATTATTTCTTTCTGTTTGAATAAAGTGATGTTTTATGATTATTTTATAATGTGACAAAAATAATTAAGTTACTTTTAATTCACTGAGAAATATTTAAGATTTCTTAAAACATTAAAAAAGAATAACGGTATAGTAGATACTATGCTAATAGATAAATTTATCAAGGAAGATTCTTGGAAACGTGAATATAATTAATTTATGTTGCATGTATCATGTTCTAGAATATTTCATATTTGCAAATTTAAAGTAGAATCTAATTCTTAATTAACTTCATTCAATGAAAAGAATGGTGTTTATGTTGCCTTTAAATGCATCTTGTTTGCACAATGTCTTTCAATAAGAGTTATGATATGGTTATCCTTTCTTAAGAGGAAGTTGAGTATTTGATGTGATATTATTACATTGTTGGAGTAGATGATTCGTTTGCCTCGCAATTCCATTACTCCTTTAATTTTTTCTTGGTTAGGCTCCCTTATTCCCAAGATGGATATCTTTCATGTCAGGAGAGATTCTAGGGCAGCTTAACAGCTTCATGGTAGGGTGGTAAAGATCTCTTGCAATATTCTCACTCTCATGTTCTTGGAAATGTTATGGAGTCCCTATCAACTTGGAAGATAGGTTTAGATGATGTTGATATTCTAGTAACTGGTTATGGTTTCTTAGAGAACTTTTCATTTCATCTCTTATCTTCATACTTGTACAAATATATGTATTTCTTTCAGATTTAATGGTAATTAAACACTAATGTTGACTAGTAAATGTGCATATTGACCTTGACTCTCTATGACTTCTTTTATTTTTAGGGAGATTGCTGACATGGATCCCATTTTACACGGGCAATCTTTCCAATTACCATTTTGATTGGTGTTATGAATCTTTTAAGCTTGTTATGGAACTTCTTTTAGTGCTTTCTTTTTCAATTTTCTAATATTCTTCCTAGGTAGTGGTCTAAGTTCTTTCAACAACACATAGAAAAACTTAAGAAAAATGGTTTATGGCCCATTTTGATAAGAAGAGGAAAGGCATTATTGGTAATGATATGACCACCACCCATTGCCTCTTGACTTTGTTATTATATTCCATTTGATTTTTCCTTTATGAAAGATAAATGTCTATCTCTTTTCCCCTTGGCTTATTGAGGATTGTGGTCAGAATGTTATGATATCCTAGAATTGTCAAACAATAGAGAGAGAAAACCTAAAAAGAAATGTAAAAAGTGGTTGTTAGTGCCATTTACCACAAATTAAATAGAAATTTGAAGAATAATTTTAGTCTAAATGGCATACTATAGTTTCATAAATCTAGATTAAACATACTTTTATAATCTAATAATTCGCTTTTTGTTTCCAATTTTGTGGACTATTATGAAGTTTGTGCAAATTACTGATCAAAAATGAAATTTTAATGCACTACTTAACAAATGGATGATTGCAAAGATGTAGTCACCATTATGACTCTAGTATCAGAGACAAAGAATCACATTCAGGTGAAATTATAAGTCTCCTATCTTTTCATGATTTCATGGAAAACTTGTTTTGTAGTAAAATGTTTTTCCCTAATTAAATTTAAGTCACATTTTTTTATTTTTCCACTTTATAGTGAAGAATACCTTTTTTGAGAGATAATGACTAGCATATGTCTTAGTGAGGATAACAAGTTTTTTGCCTACCCACCACCTTTCAAGGAGAGTATGGAGATAATGAGAATATCAAAGCTTGGGGTTGGATAGCAACTTCTTGTTGCTCAAAAAAGTGATTTTAACAAAGAACATGGGGAGCCATCAAGAGGTTTTTTGTGACTTCGATGGTTTAAGTTTGAGCACAAATCTATTCCATCATGGCTCTCATTGGAGAATATTAGATTTCTTGATTTTTTATCTCCTAAGAATTTGGAAACATTGAAGGATGACGTGCATGTAAAGAATTTATTCTAAAATAGAATTTTGAGTGGACAATTTTGAAAAGTGAGGAGAAAGTAGGGTAAGAGCACTCCTGGTTGTTATTCATTGTATAGGTTATCTTTTAAATACACTGGAGGAAAATGTTATGTATAATTAACATTCTTTAAGTAAATTTATTTACTATTCTTTATTATCAACTGCACATTAATTTAACATTTAGAAAGAAGTATGTCTACTTCTAATTGAACCACACCTTTCCTCTATATCTTAAAGTCATTTTAGGAAAAAAAAAGATTCTTTACAAAATAAATTTTAAATTAGTTGTTTGATGATGTTTTAAAATTACAATAGATACCAAAAAATAGTATGCATATGTAAGTATTGCAAGTTTGAATACATATAAATATTTTAATATGTGGGTGCATATGTGACTGAAATAAGACACAACCCATTCATTAAAAAAATGCACACTTTTCTTAAAAGATCAATTTTTACATTTTCACCATACATACATAGATGGGATGTTGCTCAAGGTTTTTAAACCTAACTCTACATGTACAAGATGCATTTTCTAAAAAAAATCTAAAGCGCTTTCAAAATATATATTTTCATATTCCTCTAGAATAATGATACTTGAGGTGATAAATAATATATCGATAGCTAGATATAGAAGATCAAAGAGAAATCGATCAAATAGAATATAGATAGTGAGAGATGAATGGTAAAGGGAGAGGTAAGATAAGATATCTAGATAGGGATGGAGAAAAGAGTGTATACATCTATATGAGAAAGATATAATAGAAACAATGTATGAATTAAATAGATACAAATGGATATAAACATAAAGAGAAATATAAATCTAGAGTAAGAATGAGAGGAAGAGATAAGGATGATGAGATAGAGACAATTTTTAATTATTGATTTTACATAGATAGGCTATACATTTCATTTGGGAAATGATAGTTAGAAAGATATATAATTATAATGAGAGATAAGGAGAGAGAGTGGGGCATAGGGGGTAGGGGGAAGTGAGTATGATGAATATTTTAAAGAAAAAAAAGGGGTAGAGAGGTAAAAGGATTGGTGGTGATAAAAATACATTGGAAAACATAGGTAGAAATAGTTATTGGACTAACTGCAAGCATTTCCCTTTGAGACTCGTGACATGTCTTAACTGCCTCCAAGGTTCTATAAGTATAGTGGTTGTATTAGGCACTGACAGGTCAATCTTTTGGTGCAATGACAACTCTAGCTTATAACAAGTGGTATTAGAGCTTAGTCAAGGGTTCTAATCTCCTTGGGTAAAATTGAGGGGGAAATTTTTGGACTAATTATCAGCATTCCCCTTATGGATTCATGACATGGATTAACCACCTCCTATGTTCTATAAGTCTAGTGGTTGTATTAGGCATTAACAGGTTGATCTTTTGGTGCAACGACAACTCTAGCTTGTAACAATAGTGTATAGATAGAGACAATGTATAGATAGATGGATTGTAATTGAATATCAAAGTGGGGGATAGTTGTAAATAGAGATCTAAAAAGAAGACAATAATGATAGAGAGAGAAATAGTAAGAGTAAAGGAGGCAGAAATAAATATATATAAGGTGGTAGTTGGATATAGATACATAGGAGTGAATGGTAAAGAGGAATAAAAAATAAAATAAACATAGAAATAAGAGAGATATAGAAATGGGATTAGGGAAGTAGACATGGAGATTCTATAAAAATCCTCAAAAGTATACATGACTATGGGATTATCCCTTCACCCTCCAAAGGTGTAGGCACTAGTTAATAATATATCATTTTCCTAAATTTAATGAAACAATTTGACAAATTTAATTTCTTTAATTTAAGGAATATTAGATGATTCTAGGGTAAGTGCACCAAGTTGTGGTGCCAAAAGGGGGGTAAAAGTGGACAACTTTTTTCTGAAATAAGCAATATCTAAATGTTGACAAGAATTTGAAGATAGTTATGCTCAAAATTTTAAGATATGACAAAAACAAAAGTAGTAGTCCTTTGGATCTAGTTTCTAATCTACTAATTTTTTTTCAAAATGGTTTAGTTTTAGGTCCTCAAAAAAGGGGGCCACAAAAAGGAGTACTATTTATTCAAAAAAAACATAACACAATACAAAGTGTGCCCCCCCCCCCCCCCCCCCCCCAAAATTTTAACTTTCTTTTGGAAATTCTTTAATCACTCTGGTCAAAATTTACCTATTATTGTGTAGTTTATCCCAGATTTTTTTCGTAATTTTATAATGTGTATTTTTTTTAAGGAATTTTTTAATTGGACAAATCCCAAAAATATGAAATATCTATGTGCTCCCCCTAGAAATGATTGAAAACTAATCTAAAATCAAAACTTCTTTTTTTCAAAGTGTGTAGAATGGAGTCTAGCTTCTTAAAAACTAAGTTGTTGCAAAATTTGATGAATGAGCTAAAATCTATTGCCCAATTAGTACATGTTGGTTTTTGATAGAAAATAGACATACATTCAAAAGAATTATAGTTGAAAGGCTTGATGTCGTTCAAATAAAAAATAAATTATATGGTTATATAGCTAATATAGAGACCTACAATGTCATGTAACCTAACTTTATTGATGCTCAACCATGAGGAAACTTGAAGGAGAGCACACAAGAAAAATCAATCATTTTTTGTATGTTTGCAACAAAACATGTCTCAAACCAATTTAGAGACTCCAAATCTTTGGGTTGGGTCTCCAAGGCAAAACCAAGCCTTATGCGTGGTAGAATGTAAAGCTTTAAATAACACGTTTGTGCTATAGTGCATATGTGCTTTAGTGCGCATGCACTATTAAGACCTAAATTTCAATAGAGAGGGTAGGAGAGAGGTAGAGAGGGTGGAGAATGAGAGAGATTAGAATATGAGAAGAGAGTAGGAGATGGGATAGGGAGGGGAAAATAGAGAGAGAGAGAGAGAGAGAGAGAGAGTAGGGGATTAGAGGGTGGGATAGAGAGAGAGAGAGAGAGAGAGAGAGAGAGGATGAGAGTGTGTGCATGTGTGTAAGAGTAGGGAATGGGAGAGGGGGAGAGAGAGAGAGAGTAGGCAAAAGGAGAGAGAGGGAGAGAGAAAGTAGCAGATGGGAGAGAGAGAGAGAGACTATGTGAGTGATAGAGAGAGAGTAGGCAATGTGAGAGGGAGAACGAGATAGAGAGAGAGAGAGGGGGGGGGATGGAGGTGTGTGTGTGTGTGTGTGTGTGAGAGAGAGAGAGAGAGAGAGAGATAGATAGAGAGAGAGAGAGAGAGAGAGAGAGAGAGGGGGTTGGGAGAATGAGAGAGATTAGGGGATGGGAGATAGAGAGAGTGAGGGAGGAAGTAGAGAGGGAGACAGAGGGAATAGGCGGTAGGAGAGCGAGATGGAGAGACAAAGGATAGATGTGTGTGTGTGTGTGTGTGTGTGTGAGAGAGAGAGAGAGAGAGAGAGAGAGAGAGAGAGAGAGAGAGAGAGAGAGAGTAGGGGATTGCAAAGAGAGTGTGTGAGAGAGTAGGCAGTGGGAGAGGGAGTGGGAGAGGGAGAGAGGGAGAGAGAGGGTGGAGGGATGGGAGTGTGTGTAAGAGAGAGTAGGGTATGAGAGAGGAGAGAGAGTATGGGAGGGAGGGAGGGAGAGAGTAGTAGGTGGGAGAATGAGAGAGAGAGAGTAGGCAATGGGAGAGGGAGTCAGAGAGAGAGGGGGGTGATGGGAGTGTGTGTGTGAAAAAGAGAGAGTAGGAGATGGGAGAGGAGAGAGAGAGTAGCCTATGAGAGAGAGAGAGTGTGAGAGAGAGTAGGTGGTGGGAGAGGGATTAGGAAAGGGAGAGAGGGAGGGAGAGAAAGGGGGGATGAGAGAGTGTGTGTGAGAGAGAGAGAGACAAAGAGAGAAGGGGATGGGAGAGAGAGGGAGTGAGAGAGAGATAGTATGGGGTGGTAGAGAGAGTGTAGGGGATGGGAGAGAGAGAGAATGAGAGAGAGTAAGATAGAGAGAGTATGCAGTGGGAGAGGGCGTAGGAGAGGGAGAGCGAGAGAGGGGGGATGGGAGTGTGTGTGTGAGAGAGAGTAGGGGATGGAAAAGATGAGAGAGGGGGGATGTGTGTGTGTGTGTGAAAGAGAGGGAGTAGGAGATGGGAGAGGAGAGAGAGTAGCCCAAGAGAGAGAGAGTTGGGGATGGGAGAGAGAGAGTAGGCAGTGGGAGAGGGAGTGGGAAAGAGAGAGAGGGAGGGAGAGAGAGGGGAGATGGGAGTGTGTGTAAGAGAGAGAATAGGGGATGAGAAATAGAGGGAGTGAGAGAGAGAGAGAGAGAGAGAGAGAGAGAGAGAGAGAGAGAGAGAGAGAGAGAGAGAGAAGGGGGTAGTAGAGAGAGAGTAGGAGATGGGAGAGAGAGAAAGAGAGAGAGGGTAGGATATGGGATAGAGAGAGTAGAGAGGGAGACAGAGAGAGAGAGGGATGAGAGTGTGTGTGTGTCTGTGTGTGTGAAAGAGAGACTAGGGGATTGAAGAGGAGAAAGAGAGAGAGAGTAGCGT
This sequence comes from Cupressus sempervirens, assembly GCA_028749045.1. Classification (NCBI taxonomy): domain Eukaryota; kingdom Viridiplantae; phylum Streptophyta; class Pinopsida; order Cupressales; family Cupressaceae; genus Cupressus; species Cupressus sempervirens. The sequence goes on along the minus strand of CM053792.1, from coordinate 768,395,693 downwards.
GAGAGAGAGAGAGAGAGAGAGAGAGAGAGTAGGTGGTGGGAGAGGGAGTGGGAGAGGGAGAGAAGGGGGAATGGGAATGTGTGTAAGAGAGAGTAGGGGATGGGAAAGAGAGAGAGTGAGAGAGAGAGAGTAGGGGGTGGAGAAAGGAGAGTACATGATGGGAGAGAGAGTGAGAGTAGACGATGTGTGAGAGAGAGAGAGAGAGTAGAGAGGGAGAGAGAGTTTGAGAGAGACTAGGTGGTGGGAGAGGGTGTGGTAGAGGAAGAGCGAGAAAGAGAGAGAGTAGGGGATGGGAGCGAGAGAGTAGGTGGTGGGAGAGGGAGTGGGAGAGGAAGATAGATAGACAGAGAGAGAGTAGCCCAAGAGAGAGGGAGAGTAGGGGATGGGAGAGGAGAGAGAGCGAGAGAGAGAGAGAGTAGGGGATAGGAGAGGAGAGAGAGCGAGAGAGAATAGGGGATGGGAGAGGAGAGAGTAACCTATGAGAGATAGTAGGGATGGGAGAGGTCCAGACAATGAAAGAGAGAGAGTAGGCAGTGGGAGAGGGAGTGGGAGAGAGAGTGAAAGAGAGAGTAGAGGGAGAGTAGGGGATGGGAGAGGAGAGAGAGTGAGAGTGGGTAGCCTTAGAGAGAGAGAGAGTAGGGGATGGGAGTTATAGATAGTGAAAGAGAGAGAGAGAGAGAGAGAGAGAGAGAGAGAGAGAGGTAGTGGGAGAGGGAGTGGGAGAGGGAGAATGAGAGAGAGAGAGAGAGAGAGTGAGAGAGAAGAGAGAGAGTGAGAGAGAGAGAGAGAGTAGGGAGAGAGATTAGGGGGGATGGTGGGATAGGGAGAGATTATTTTTCACATAGTGCGTACGAACTATAGTGTCCACACGCTATATGAAAACACCAAAAAATGGTCATAACAAAAGTTTGGGTCCCTACTAATCCATATTTTTCTTTTTGTCTATTGTGTATTTTGTTGTTCTGACAAAAAACATGGGTTTCATGTTGTTGGAAGTTAGAAAACACTATATTCAATCATTATTTGAAGGTTTTTTGAACATTCTTTCATTCTATTTGAAGCTAGAAAACACCAAATTCAATCATTTGATACATTATTTGAAGGCTTTTTGAATATTTTTTCTATAGAAAAGGTTAGTGCAGTATTTTTTAAATATTATTTGTTATTATATAGAAATAATTTTGATTATAATTTGATAAGTTGTTCATTATATAGTGAATTCATTGAAATTTGTATGTTTGAATGAATTGTTATTTGTAAATGGTTAGAAATTTGACAAATTGTTTAATATATATTGTGTATTCATTAAAATAATTATAATTTGTATATGTATTGGAATGATTTGTAATTTACAAATTGTAAGTAATTAAGATGTTTGAATAATTTGACATATAGAAATGATCACCATGCCAAGAAAGAAACCAAAAACTAAAACAATGGAAGAGAGGGAGAGAGATTTGGCAATTAAAAGAGATAAAATGAAACTACTACGTGAACAAAGAAAATTGCAAAGAAATAATGAAGAATTGTCTTTCGAAGAGGAACAACAACCATTGATACAAAAAAACAAAGAGGAAGAATTGGAAAGACAAAGAGAATGAATGAGACTATTATGCTCAAGAAGACAATTGAATTATGAAGCTACACCATCTTCCAATGTTGGAGTCATATCATCATCTCATGTTGAAGAGATGCTATTTTTACATCTGACAGTGTACACACTCCATCATGTCATGTTGAGGGCACAACACCAACATAACAAGTAGTTGATATTCCACCTTTTGCATCTTATTGCCAAGGCACATCATCTCTAGTTCAAGGTACACAAAACACTCAACCTAATGTTGATGTTCAAAATATTGAGGGAATGGAAGAGATTATAACACCTTCTAGAATTTGATTTAGAAGACCAAAATATTTGATTCATATTGATAATAACATTTTGAAGTTAATACCTAACAAGATTAGCAAGTGTACTTGTCAAAGAAAAGTTAATCACATGTGGAGATTATTCTTTGAAGAATTAAATATTATAGGTCAATGCCAATTAATTGTTGAAATGATGAGGAATTGAAATTTAGGCCTATCATGAAAATTCTTGGGCTAAGAATGATAGATGATTCAAATGAAAAAAGCATTGTAAAGAATCTAATGAATGCTTATGAAAAAGTGGGTTCTAAATCACACACCAAAAATAGTAATATCACAAGATGAGTCACTAGTAAATTTGAACTCAAATTTTGATGAATTTTGGTTGAAATTTTGATGTAGGTTGGTCATAATTTTGACCAAGTCGTTCGTGGTAATTTTTTTTGTCAAAATTTTTTATTTTTTGCTAGCTCTGATTTATCATTGTTGGTTGAAATTTTCACCAATGTTTCATTGAATTTTTTTTAGAATTGGTGGAAATTTTGACCAATTCTTGGTAGAAAACTATCAAGAATTGGTCAAAATTTCTACCCATGTTTGGTTGATATTTGTAATATCCTCCTCTGATTTGAACTTTGACTTGCAAAAATTTAACTTAAGGAATATTGTCAAACACTTTGTATGCAAACTCATAAAGCTGATTTCCTCAATAAATTGCTTTCCAATGAGTAGATTTACGAACAACTATGAAGTGACATTAAAATGCATAATACACATCATAACATTTTCACAAACACTTGGCACACATTCAATAGTATATGAAAAATCTGGAAACTCTTTCAATCTGCTAATAAAGGGTGATTTTTGAATGTAGATGTGCACTTACAGCTGCCTTAAAGGCTGCAACAACTATTCAGACTTGTATTCAACAATTATTATGCAAAATATCAAAATTTGACAGAAGAAACCTGGAATTAGTGGCTCTAGTATTTTGCAGATGTAGTCGGCCAGCCCTCCAAACTTCTAATCAGCCAGAAAAATAAGTAAACTTGATACCAACACTGTTCACGCCGTATTGTAGCAAAATACTATTCATGCCGACTGTAGCAAAATACTGTTCATGCGGCACTATAGCAATAACTAACTTCAGATCTGCACCTCAAACCCTTGTAAATTTCTTTATGCAAACACCCCAAATGAAACCCAGTGTGTTTCCTAAAGTGAAAACACCCTTGATCCTCCTGACTGTGTCTTCCAACAGCAAAGAGAATGCTAGCAAAGAGGGATTCCGTCCTCCAAGCCCAATAATCAAATATCCAACAACATAACATTAATTTTCATCCAAGCATACAAAAAAAAGCTCTTCCATTTCTTTTATAGTGCTCTCACAAGAGCTCAATCCTTCGTTTTCTCAATGTGGGATAAAACATAACTCCCTTTATGTACCTTATCTCTCCAATGTGTTATAAAAATAAAGGGAACTCTTTTAATTTAAATATTTCCCACAAACTATAGTCTATGCATTAATAAAGTTAAATATTTAAATTTAACTTTATAAAATGGCTTTATCAATGCATAACAAATCTTATCAATGATAAATAAGTCTTCTTGTCAATTTTAAACAATTACCATCGACATACCACTATGATTGAATGTCCGGCCATGTCCAAGATGACTTACTATAAATAGTAAGTATGCCCAAAGTTGCCTCTAAGCCCCTTTAATGTCCTAGTTAGCCTATAGGACTATGGGGAAATAGGCTAATGACAACATCATGCTATGAATGCTAGAAAGGGGACATTACAGTCCGCCCTTCCCAAAATTGCTTGTCCTCAAGCAATTTCAGCTCTGGATGTTGCAATATCTGCTCATTTTTCCAAGTAGCATCCTTGATAGGTAGGTTCCTCCACTTCACTAGATACTCCCTGATAGTCCTCGTACGAAGCACCCTCTCCCTGGAGTCAAGTATGGCCTCGAGAACCAAGATAAGCTTCCCCTCATCATCAAGAGGTGACAATACTATTGAAGGCACCACATTGTGACCCAATGCCTTCTTAAGGCGTGACACATGGAACACATTATGCACTTTACTGTCTGCAGGCAACTCCAACTCATAAGCTACTTCGCCCACTCTCCTGATTACTTTGAATGGTCCATAGTAGCGTGGTTTCAATTTCTCTGCTCCACTCTTCTTGAGAGAGGACTGTCTATACGGCTGTAACATGAGGTACACCATATCTCCCACCTCAAAAGACCTCTCAACCCTCTGCTGATCAGCATATTGCTTCTGCTGATTTTGTGCCTTTTGCAAATTTTCCTTCAAGGATCGCATAATGTCCTGACACTCCTGCAAAGTATCCTTGGCCTTAGGCACCCTGCTGTCCCCAAATAACAAATCCAAAAAATTAGGAGCATCATACCCGTACAGTGCCATAAAAGGGGACATTTGAATAGACATATGGAAAGAGGTATTATAGCAGTACTCCCCTAGATGTAGCCACTTCACCCAAGCCTTCTGCTCTCCTGCAATGTACTTTTGAAGGTACCCCTCAACCCATTTGTTCACTATCTCTGTCTGCCCATCAGTTTGGGGGTGGTAGCTGGTACTCGGAGTGAGCTCTGTTCCACATAACCTGAACAACTCCTGCCAAAAGTGGCTCATAAATCTATTGTCTCTGTCACTGACTATGCTCTGTGGTATCCCATGTAGTCTGAATACCTCTTGAAAAAATAGTTCTGCTATTTGTGCTGCTGAATATGTAGAGGAAATTGCAAAGAAATGTGAAAATTTCGTCAATCTGTCTACCACAACAAAGATACAATCCTGACCCTGTGCCTTGAGGAGGCCTGTGATAAAATCCATGGAAATGCTATCCCACTTCTTCTCTGGTATGGGTAGGGGCTATAGTAAACCACCTGGAAAAGAATGTTCCTGTTTGTTCTGCTGACACACAGGGCATTCCCTAACAAACTGAAGCACCTCTGATTTGAGTCCCTTCCAAGTGAAGTGCTCTCTCACCTGTCGATATGTCTTAAAGAATCCGAGATGTCCTGCCATTGGTGAATCATGACATGCCCTCAAAATCTTCTGCTTCATAGCAGACCCGGGTACTAAATAAATCCTTTCCTTGTAGATGATCAGATCATTTACGACAGTGTATCGACTATCTTGAATAGCTCCCTCAATAATGCTAGATGCCCAACTATCCTTAGCATATTCAGCCAAGATCATCTCTCTCCAATCATCCATGACTATTCCAACAGCAAGCAAATGAGGCCTTCTAGATAAAGCATCTGCAACAATATTTTTCTTCCCTTTGACATAGGCTATGTCGAAATCATAGGCCTATAATTTACTCACCCATTTCTGTTGCCTGTCATTAAGGTCCTTCTGTCCAAGGAAATGTTTCAAGCTATTATGATTTGTTTATACTGTGAATCGGCTTCCCACTAAGTACTGCCTGAACTTAGCTAGCGCGTGCATGATTGCTAGCATCTCTTTGTCGTAGATGCTATAGGTTCTCTCCACACCTAATAATTTTCTACTCTCATATGCGATGGGATATTTGTCTTGCATGAGAACAGCTCCTATGCCCTCTCCCGAGGCATCACATTGCAGCTCAAAAGGCCTGGTGAAATCTGGAATGGCTAAAATAGGACATGTACTCATCAGCTCCTTAAACCTGTCAAAACAATCTTGAGCCCTCTCTAACCACTTGAAACTATCTTTTCGTGGCAAATCTGTAAGTGGTGTTGCTATCTGTGAAAATCCTTTCACAAATCTGCGGTAGAACCCACAAAGCCCGAGAAATCCCTTGAGTTGTGAAGTGTTCCTCGGTGGTGGCTAATCCAGAATGGCCCTGATCTTGTCTGGGTCAACCCGAACACTTCCTGCACTAATAATATGCCCTAGATAGAGCAACTTTGTCATCCCAAACTCACATTTACTCATCTTGGCATATAATGACTCCCTCTCTAGAATAATGAGCATTGTATCAATATGCTTCAAATGTTCCTCCCACATACGGCTGTATATCAGTATATCATCAAAAAATATCAACACAAACTTCCTCAACTAATCTCTGAACACTCTATTCATACAGGACTGGAAAGTGGTAGGGTCATTTGTCAACCCAAAGGGCATGACTAAGAACTCAAAATGTCCATAGTGGCATCTAAAAGTTGTCTTCTCCACATCCACCTCTCTAACCCGTATCTGATGGTAGCCGGATCTCAAATCAATCTTGGAGAAGTAGCATGCACCATGCAATTCATCAATAAGCTCATCGATGCGTGGGATAGGGTATCGGTTCTTGATTGTCTTCTTGTTTAGCTCCCTATAATCAATGCACATCCTCATTGTACCATCCTTCTTCTTCACCAATACTACTGAAGAAGCGAAAGGACTTTTGCTTGGCCATATGTGCCCTATGTCAATCAACTCCTTAATTACCTTTTCTATTTCATCCTTATATCTCTTCGGATGGTGGTAAGGTGTGATGATAACTGGCTTAGCCCCTTCCTCTAATTCAATAACATGCTCGATTCCCCTATCCGGGGGTCTCCCTGGAGGTATCTCACCAAAAACCTTAGTATGTTTGGTTATTATTTTTTGTACATTAGGTGGATACTCTAGTTTATGCTGCTCTATCATCTCAGGCATTACTCTAAACTCTACTGCCCACTACACCTGATCATGTCTAAAGAAACTTTGCATCTACTTGAGTGACACCACTCGAAGTCTCCCATCTGACAAACCTCTGAGCACTATCTTCTTACCATTTTCCTCAAACCTCATTTCCATTTTCTCAAGGTTAAATGTAAACTCTACCAGAGACTTCATCTAGTTCATCCCAAGCACCATATCCTGATCACCAATGTTGATCACAAAGAAATCTCCTGTCATGTCATAATCTCCCAAACAAAGCTGCAAGTTGGAGATTTTCTTGGTACATTCAATTTTGAAGTCATCGGCAACCATCACCTTAAATCCCCTATGCTCCTCTGTATGTAGCCCTCTGCATGTCACAAACTTCTCATCAATGAAGTTATGTGTCGCCCCTGTATCAATGAGTTCCACAACTCTCTGTCCATCCAAGGTTCCCCTAACTCTGAAAGTGATGGCCTCCTATATACTTGACAACTGAGCTATCGTGCTATCACCGTGTGCTTCCTCCTGTGAAGAACTATCATCATCTCCATCTGATTCGAATGACTGCTCTGAATATCCATCTACTGACTCTTCGGCTGAAAAGTACTCCATCTGCTTAGCTTTTGCTTTCAATGGACACTTATGTGACAAATCCCAAGGCTCCCTGCAATGAAAATAAAGCATCTTCTTCCTGAGATCATTAAGTGTCTCATTGTCCAACCTCTTACTTTCCTCCTTAGTTGACTGAACCTCTTTATGAAAAGGTTTCCTGTCCTTATCATTCCTTGAAGAGAAACTCTTTGCCTGGAATTTATTTTTTGAAGATGAAGAGGAATCCATGTCACGAGCTTTCTTAATGGTTTCCTGCAAAGTGGGAGGGTTGAGAGCTTTAATCCACCCTCTCAACGGATCAGCTAACCCATCCATAAATAGAACTAGTATCCTCCGTTCAGATACATCTGTTACTAACACTGCAAGTTTCTGAAACTCTAAAATGTATGTTTCCAATGATCCCCACTATTTAAGCTGAGCTAACTCCTTGAAATGGAGTTCTGGATCCTTCCAATCAAAATGTTCAATCAGCCTCTCTGTAAACTCCACATATGAGGTAATGTGTGTATGTCCCATAGTGACCATACCATGATGCCACCACTCGTGTGCTAACCCATCTAGATGAATTGCTGCATACTTAATAGCTTCTTGCTCGGGCATAGGGTTCAATTGAAAGTATGTGTCAAGCTTTTGAACCCAAGCTCTTGCTGTAGAATTTCCTGAGCCATCATAATATGGTAACTCAAGTCTCCCTACTTTCTTCCGTAGCTCATAGCTCTGGTTCTTGTCATGTCCATGTGGCATATGTTTCATCCACACATCCATATACTCCCTAAAGGTAATTGCAGCAGTAAAATCTGGCCCTCCGGCTTCCCAATCTCTCCTCAACTGGTCTTGTATATCAGTAATCTAGGGCTCTGGTACGAGCTGCTCTGGAGCTCTAGGAGGAAATGTAGGAATCATGGGCCTTGAACTCATTGTCCTAGCTCGCTGGGGTGCATGAACGAACAACTTGTTCATCTCCATTATGTGTCCCATCTTGATCATTTCCATTCTGATTGTTACCATTCTGATTATTTCCTCCACCCATGTTAGCATTCAACCCCATTTGACGAGCCATCATCTGCATCATAAGATCCAATCTCTGATTCTGTTCCTGTGCCCTTTGTTCTACTACTCGCTGACCTTGTACCAAGGTCTCTAATAACTGTAAGAATCTTTCCTCTCCAGGCTCTGGACCGGCATTCCTGCCTCCACCTAATCTTGTATTCCTGTCATCTCGGTCACCCATATTACTGTCTTGATCAAAGAATACCTCCGCTGTGTCTATATGACTGGATTCTATACCCCCCTGTACGGATGAACTAGACTGTTTCCTTTGCAGGTCTGAACTCCTACTTTGTCTTGCTCTGGTATTGAGGAAATTATAAGGCCCCTGTCGCATGCTCAAACATAAATGCTCTGATTTTAGTGTTTTGACATTTCATCAAACACTTTCCCCTCTATCTGCCAGTTCCAAATTTCCTATAAGACCTCCACAAGATGGCAAGACTTATAGCTCTGATACCACTGTACTATCCTCCCCTGATTTGAACTTTGACTTGCAAAAATTTAACTTAAGGAATATTGTCAAACACTTTGTATGCAAACTCATAAAGCTAATTTCCTCAATAAATTTCTTTCCAATGAGTAGATTTATGAACAACTATGAAGTGACATTAAAATGCATAATACACATCATACCATTTTCACAAACACTTGGCACACATTCAATAGTATATGAAAAATCTGGAAACTCTTTCAATATGCTAATAAAGGGTGATTTTTAAATGTAGATGTGCACTTACAACTGCCTTAAAGGCTGCAACAACTATTCAAACTTGTATTCAACAATTATTATGCAAAATATCAAAATTTGACAGAAGAAACCTGGAATTAGTGGCTCTAGTATTTTGCAGATGTAGTCGGCCAGCTCTCCAAACTTCTAATCAGCCGAAAAAACAAGTAAACTTGATACCAACACTGTTCATGCCGTACTGTAGCAAAATACTATTCATGCCGACTGTAGCAAAATACTGTTCATGCGGCACTATAGCAATATCTAATTTCAGATCTGCACCTCAAACCCTTGTAAATTTCTTTATGCAAACGCCCCAAATGAAACCCAGTGTGTTTCCTGAAGTGAAAACACCCTTGATCCTCTTGATTGTGTCTTTCAACAACGAAGAGAATGCTAGCAAAGAGGGATTCCATCCTCCAAGCCCGATAATTAGATATCCAGCAACATAACATTAATCTTCATCCAAGTATACAAAAAAAAATCTCTTCCATTTCTTTTATAGTGTTCTCACAAGAGCTCAATCCTTTGTTTTCTCAATGTGGGATAAAACATAACTCCCTTTATGTACCTTATGTCTCCAATGTGTTATAAAAATAAAGGGAACTCTTTTAATTTAAATATTTCCCACAAACTATAGTCTATGCATTAATAAAATTAAATATTTAAATTTAACTTTATAAAATGGCTTTATCAATGCATAACAAATCTTATCAATGATAAATAAGTCTTCCTGTCGATTTTAAACAATTAGCATCGACATACCACTGTGACTGAATGTTCGGCCATGTCCAAGATGACTTACTATAAATAGTAAGTATGCCCAAAGTTGCCTCAGAACCCCTCAGAAAGACCTGCAACTGAAACTGTCTAGGCCAAATGGCCTCTAATCCCCTTTAATGTCCTAGTTAGCCTACGGGATTGTGGGGAAATAAGCTAACGACAACATCATGCTATGAATGCTAGAAAGGGGACATTACAAAATTTTAAAATAATTGGTGGATATTTCAACCAAGTCTTGGTAGAAAACTATCATGAATTGGTTAAAATTTCCACCAATGTTTGGTCAATTTTTTTTTTTAATTGATGGAAATTTTGACCAAGTCTTGGTAGAAAACTATCAAATATTGTTCAAAATTTCCACCAATGTTTGGTTGAATTTCTTTTATAATTGGTGGAGATTTTGACCAATACTTGGTAGAAAGCTATCAAGGATTGGTCAAAATTTCTACCAATGTTTGGTCAATTTTATTTTTTTAATGCTATAGCGAGCAATTATTTCTTATCCAAGCCATTTAGTTTGCAACCTTTTAAATCTCTCCAAAGATAAAGTTGGAGTAGGAGAATTTTTCTTCTCAAATGTGTCCTCTAATTGTACACGTTTGAGAAGAAAAATTCTCTTGCTCCAACTTTATCTTTGTAGAGATTTAAAAGGTTGCAAATTAAATGGCTTGGATAAGAAACAATTGCTTAGTATAACATGGAACAATGAAGAACAAAAATATATAACATGGACATGTATTCTTTGAAATGAAAGCATCCAACAATGTAAGCAAAAGTAGAACTATTGAAGTGTGAAGGACTTTACATTGCATCTTACTTTCTACTGGAAGTTATTTTCAAAAAGAAAAATAGAGGTGTCTATTACAAAGCCAATACTTGTAATACACTAATGAATTTTCTAATTGGTTTACATATTTGTTTCTTTACAAATTAAAGCAATTCCTTACTCATTTTTTTTTTTTGTACAAGTTTGTTACAAGAAGATCCAAAGACTTAGTACTCATAAATCCTAATTCATCAATAACCTGAATGTCAACTGAAATTACCGGATAAAAACCTAAAACTAGAAACAATAACAATAATATATTTAGATGTTATATATATCATAATGATTTCCATGGTCAACTCAACTAATTAAGACTTGGACTAAATTTCTATAGTATCTAAGTTACATGTTCTGGTTTGTTGTATGAAACAATAGCTTATTATTTGACAAACTTGTACAAAATTTTTTGTTCCTTGATAGAATGAGTACACTAATTTTATGTCATCATTATTCAACCTGATAAGTAATGTCATAAACTAGTTGTGGCCTAGAGTTTGGCACCTATAGATAAACAATCCTATGCTGCTGCACTACTCTTGGTAGGCCCATAGTGGCAACCTAGCACTAAAGGCTCAACCATATCTAGGAGACCAATTTTAGTTTAACTCTACATAACCAAAACTATTTGATATGTCAAGCCTTTTGTCCATTTTTCTAGTTCAACCATTAATTTTGTGCATGTAAGGTTGTACATATGAATGATGATTGCATAGAAGAGTCATTTTCTAACACAAACTTAGATAATTCTCCTGTAGTGATCATTTTCTAACACACACTTGGATAATACTCATGCTCTTGGGTGCTCTATCAACAATATAGTAGGTTCACTCTTTGTAATGAGAACCATGAAGCTTACTTGAGAAAAAAAGCAATCAAGAAATACTTCTAATTAGTAATATTTTGAAGCCACTTTTGGCAAATTTTTAAAGCTAATTCAACAAATATTCTTGTCATAAAGCATTGTTGCTACCTTAAATTGGCCATAGTTATGAGATAGAAAATTCAATTAACTAGTTGGACATAACTATGCACTGTATGAAATTGAATAGACTTGCATTTATATGTATGGAAAAAATTTGCACAATTACATTTAGTTCATTATGAGTAGAATGTGATGATGGTCATGTTCATGATATTATCTGCATTCCATCACCTAGAAATGTGCACCAAAATCCTTTTCGATTGACATGGCAATAGCCACAATCATGGTGATGATACATGTTCAAGCCCTATAACAATATTTTTAAGGTTAGCAACATACAAGAAATTGGTACATTAATCATTGGGTAAGACAATATGGGTACATTAATCATTCAAGATACAATAATAAAAAAGATTCAAGATGATATCCATGAAATGCTTATTTATAGTCAAGCCTTAGAAGCATTGTAAGAAGATCTTAGGACAACACTTCAACATGGATGATCATTGATCACTTATCTCATTTCATGATAGCACTTTGGAGTTAAATTTAGGTTATCTAATGTCATTGCTGGAGAATTGGATGTTGAAGAGGGCCCTAAAATAGTTAGAAAATATCAAAGACATTAAATTTCATGATGCAATTTCTACAAATGGTACTATTTTTGCTTTGATGGGAGTTACTGATGTCTCAGAGAATAATTTTTTTTATGGAGTTTTGATGGATTAGAACACCTCTTGGTACAAGTTTTTGGGTTGTGCTCCTATGCACAATGATGCTTCATGAGTTATGGGTACTATCTTTTAAGGTAGGCTTCCTATTTTCTCTATGGTTTGTTTGAGTTTACTATTTTTTTTACAGAATTACATTTTTCTCATGGGGATTGTAGATCCATTCATATTTTGGTATGGCTATCTATAGTATTGCATAGATTGGGAGCTATGGGTTCTATGGTATTTCTTTAGTTTGTAAGGCTTTGGTGGTATGGTTGTAGTGTTAATTGCTCTAAGTGACTTTGCTACTAACATAGTTGCTACTATAATACTTTATTTTTTTCAAATGTTGCTAGGCTAGGGCCACATATGTATTCACATTAATATAATTTTAAGGAAAAATAATGTGAATTACATGGGATATAAGAAAAAGGGCATATACATTATTAATGCAACCTAATCAGTTACTACTAGTCTTCAGAATATAATCAAGAACATTTTACATTTTCTCTACATCAAACATTTAAAAGCCTCAAAACCCTTGAATTAATCATGATGTATTAGACAACATCCACTAATACCATAAAAAAGAAATTGCAATAAGAGAGAAATAGATTACCTCCAATAAAATTTTATTCATGATACTACCATCACAATTGACAAAATCCACATCTTCAAGAGACAATCCACATTGATGAAGAAGTCTTAGCAATTGATCCATCACAATGCTAACCTGGAATAGAAAAAGGCATTCAAACTAATAGAAATACAAAATTATTTCCTTTTTCTTGCATATATTGACAATTTTGATTCTAATATTAATAGACATCATTAGAAAATGTGTAAGATCCTTTAAAAGTGTTAATTAGTACCATTATAGATTTATTGAAATAAATGTGAATTCTAAATTAAAGATATGGAAGATCATACATACTGTTGTAAAATCATTGCTAGAGCTACATGCGAATCAACAAAAAGTGTAGGATTTCGTATATGAAAAATAAAAAAATGAAAATGGAATTATAGAATCCTACAATTTTGAGTAAATAGTAAATATGTACCTACAAAAGGCTGATGAAAATAAACATCCATGTATGCGTAGGTTTAAAAGATATATTACAAATGTTTTTTGATATATGCATGATATATTTATTTAAACCTTCAACACTATGATAAGATATAATGTATGTCACATAGAAAGCATTAAATCCACCTATCAACTATCTTATGTTTTAGTAGGAAATTCACCATTTAATTGAAAATCCTATCCTTCAAAAATGGATGCTATCATATACCCAAAAGATTTAGTGCTACATTCAAAATAAGAAAATATTTAGAAGATAATGCATGATCTTACAACCACAAATCACATGCACTAAAATTTAAATGTTGATGCTCATACTTATGGCATACTCTTGGGAAAGTAGTTGAAGCATTAGCCAAATACAAATAACCCAAAGCATCACCACTTTGGTGAAAACCGATCATCATAAAGGCCAAGAACAATATTTGTTGTATGCTAGCAATAAAATATTAATCTTTCTTTGGTTAAAATCAAAGAAAACTATAGGAAATTTTCTTTACACCTATGGTTCTTAAGGCACACAGAATTAGGATGTTATTGTACACTATTAAATCAACCATCTACAAAATAAGTTGAAGGAAAACCAAAATGAATAGTTTTATAGATGTTCTTGGTCTTAAACAAACAAGGAAAATATTATACTACCAAACAATATGAGAATTTAGATTCATTTTAATGTAAACATTATTGAATTCTAACACTAAAACACTATAGTGTCTAAAATATTAGTTTCTACAAAAAATAACAATTAAAAACAAAAGTGTAGATGTCTCAAAAGTGATGGGATTTACAAAAGGATAATTTATGCTTTGTTCCTTTAATCAAAGAAGTAAAACACTCGAATTTTTTTGGACCTTGCTATGAACTTTTAAAAGTGGCTTGTTGCCCATGTAGAGAGCACCCATAAGCTATAGGATAGTTATCTTGAATGGAAAATTGAATGGGGTGATGATTATGACTTAAAAAAACAACTAATCTTAGAGTTAGGATATTGCCAAAGAATTATCAAACTTTTAATGAAAAGCTAAACAAAACTATTGTAGAAAATGGGTCAAACATTCATTACTAATGGAAAAAAACACAACAATTATTAATGTACCAATGATTTAGGTTAGAGAAGAATGGAAGGTCATTGTTTCCTATAATGGTTCATGATTTATAAAGTGAAGCAAATAATCATACCCTAGCCTGCTATTCACTGAAGTTGCAACGATTTATCTAATTCTTTGAGTTGTTGGTGTTAGAATTTTGGTGAGAGTTGAGACAAATCAAATTCCTCAGGAAGAAGCATAAAATGGAGCTCTTTGTAGGGTTAGACAATACAATAGTAGAATAAGCCCAAGAAAGTCATACAATGAGATTTCAAAGAGGATGCCAGTTGCAGAGGCAAACTTGCTTGAGAAATTTGTAGATCAGGCACCTTTAATATAATTGAAGACTGATAATTACTCTCAACTAGACATACTAGCTATATTACAGCTGATGTCATCCATTGGGGTTTTCAAAAAAGAAAACTGGGTGCAAAAATTGGAGTTAATAAAGTCTTTGTACTACCAAATTGCATAATTTATGCTCAAACTACTTGTTATGGTTTCCAAAATTGATCTCGAGTAGTTCTAAGAAGTTTGAAATTGTTTTAGAATTGTCTATTTATGAGTGGATGGAATTCTAGTTTGGATGTTGTGTTTTTCTTCCAGAATTGTTTAAAAGCACTTTAAAATTAGACTTTTGTAGTCTTAGAAATTCAAAATTTGCCTAGTATGAACTTCTAATTGGACATTTATTTTGAAGAAATGAAGGAATTAGAATTTTCATAATATTCTCTATAGATTGTAATGCTTGGTAGTGGAAAATTTTCAATTATTCAAGATAATCAGCTTCAACATTTTTTCATTCTCAAAATTATTGCAAAAGAATCAACAAAAAAAATCTAGATAAAGAAAACACATCAAAAATTATTATGCTAGTCAAAGTCCATTTTCGAAACCAACTTCAAAATTTTTACTAATTTCCTTATCTAGGGTATCTCAAGCTATCATGAGAGTGATTGTAAACTTCAAAGGCCAGTGATATCCAAATCCTTGACACACTTCAACATCCTATAAAGTTTAAACTCAAAAAGAAGTAGTCTTGATATGCATAAAGACCCAGTGTTGCAGCACCAAACAAACACTGTACTGGCAAGCCATCATTACAATGATGGTAAACTTCAAATGAGAGACATGGTATCATAAGAGAGATCATCATGATGTATGAAAGCCATGGATATGATGATGATCAAGTTGTTATCTTAAATGTTATTCACAGTCTATTGAAATTTGAGACAACAATCTACAGAGCTCATAATCACAAATGAATGTTGTTCAACTCATGTCAAGTAAACCCAACTCAAATGACCTACATGAAGATGGTTATCTAAAATGGATGGTAACAATACTTTTCATGACCTATATAATATTTGATCAATGATGACTAGTTGTTGACACTTAACATTATTGTTTTAAATAACATTATTATTGGAATATATATAAAGATATCCGAACTTGACTATTAATATCATGTCATGTTTTAACTTTTGAACGTAATTATTGCTGGAAATGTGTATATTTCTTGTTTTTATATCAACAAACACAAACATCAAGAAACATTTGACCAAATCCACAAACCAAAAATCAAACTTGAACTGATAACTTAGGAATAAAACATACTCTCACAAACAGCTTTGGAGAAATGTTTCCATATTTTATTACTATAAATCTAGTAGTAGAATAAATTTTAAACATGTGGGATTGAGATAATTTCACCCAATCAATAGTTGTAGCTAGTGTACATGCTATTATATGATACTAACCACTTATTCTAGAGAGACCTTCCTCAAAAGAACATATATTTACAATATGGATAAAGAGCTATCTATCAATTTTCAAAAGAAATGACATATATTAGCGTACCATTGTAACTTTTGATGCACTAAAGAAAAAATAAGGTCAATGGTTCCATCACTTGCCATTCTTGGTAAGGGCACTAACTCTTCCCAACATCAGCACACCTCACACACAAATGCTATCCACACCACAAATATTACTGACACACATATAAAGAAAAATGTAGAAATGAGATGTGAAGTGCTTTCACAGCTTATAATTTGTGCATTTACATACAACTAAAAGATAATATAAATTCTTGTTAAATTAACTAATATAGCATCCATTAATTCTCATAACACTACTCATTCTTTTTATTCATTGTATTAATGAAGTGAATATAATTCTCATATCACTAGTGCCTTAACACCAAGAATGGATGCTATGAAAGTCTTGACTCCTTGGCTTTGGAAGGAATTGAAGAACAATGGTCTGACAAGGATTAGATAATTCCATCACTTTGCAGATATCTGAGAACACACTGCAAATTGAAAAGCTCATGGTAGGGGTAGGGAAATTCATGTATATTCTAATCTAGCAAAGGCTTCCAAAGATAAAATTAATGAAAAAGAGGGTCCTTGAAAAGAGGCTCTATCACAAATCCCAAAAATGAGGTTAGAATATACTTCCAATCAAAGATATATATGATGAGAAATTCTGATATAGGTAGGCTAGAAAAAAGAACTTGATAAAATGTGACATAAATTCCTATAGTAGTAATCAACATCAAATACTAAAGAGCCCAACTTTCTTTAAAAATAGTCTATGAAAAAGGTTGATACTACTCACAGTCAGATATTATCAACATACTAGTAAAATCATAATCATAGTTTTTCTCAGTGGGTGAAGACATTTTTAGTCGAATTGGAAGTGTAGGTCTGTCATTTTCTATTTATTGTAATGAAAAGAAATTGGTCAAGGACTTGAATGCCAAGTATTTAGTTTCAACCATCTGACTTGTAGATAAGGATTAGAAGGGAAAATCCCAAGTTAAGGATTGAAAGTCAAGTATTTATTTTCAACCATCTAATTCCTGAAGCACCTTGTTGTTAACTAACATTTATAATGGATAATTTATTGTCTCATTAATGAAAGCCATTATCAAAAAGTAGCTTTCAACTATGGTAGATAATACAAATAAGAAAACTATATCTTGCAACTAGAATTAGTGCAAAAGAAATTGCTTCATAGATAATAATGTAATACCTCCCAAAGAATATTTGTTCCAAATTTAACAAATGTCACCCAATGATTTAAGCAAACAATATTCATGCAATTGATTTCTTTTTATCCACTACATTATATTGAAAACCATATAATATCAGACTGAAATAGAGGCTTGGAATTAAATATGAAGGTTACCTTGGTTTGGATGCAATAATGAAGGTTGCTCCAATAGTCCTCATCAACTATGGTTTGTGGATTTATAATGGGGTTGAGGTTGTTTAGAGCAATTGTCAAATAACTATTGCAAACTAGAACACTAAGGAGGGCTATAATTACCTATTTACAAAATATCTAAGACCAAAGACAAATGTCTATTCAAAATAAGGATTGTTTGTATGGTGGCCTGTGGACTACAACACCATCTATTGTCATATAGGAGTTATGGTAGGAGACAAATAGACACATTTTTAAAAATAAAAGGATAGGATAGGAACAACTTATCGACAAGATGGAGGCTGCCATTATCAAGATTGTGAATAATAGAATATTTAATATGCAAAAAGTGGGGGAAAAGATAACTTATTGGGATGGGAAGATGTGAGGTAGATGGATTTATGTTTTGCGATTCCTTGGTATGTTAGTTTGAGCTTCACTTAGTTTCGAGAATACTATAATATTCTCTACTTAAATAGGCCAACCATGTGAAAGTGGAAGCTCATTTGGCCTCACCCTCTCCCCCTAACATCAATCTAAATTACCCATTATCATCTAATTACATACATCATTCATTCATTCATCCATTTATGAACTATAACATTTAATTAGTCAAATCACATAGCATTCATTAATATGATACACAATTCATTAATACACAGTACTAATCAAGACTTCATTAACACATAACAATATTCATTAACATAAAGTAAAAATCAATATTAATACGCAACATTCATAGATAATTACTTAAAACAAAGTTCTTTCATTATCCAACAAGGTTTTTTAAAGACCATTTTGAAAACATCATTTCTACTTTTTGTTTTTCTCAGCTCTTTTAAGAAACAGGTTGATAGGAGCATCAATATCTTCCTTATTGTTCTTCTCTTGTGGCACATGTAATAAAGCCATTTTTGTTATTTAAAAATTAAATATTTTTAAAAAGTAATAGCTAGTTTAGGGATTGAGAAGTTTTAGGTTGTATGCTTAACATTCAACTCAACAAATGGAAGTTGGTTGAGTCAATTTCTTAAGTAGTTATAGGGGGTCTTTCATATGAGAGAAGAAGTCTCTATTATTATGGGGGGAGAATAAGGATCAAGTTATGTATTGGTGAACAAGAAACAACTCTTTATTGAAACTTGTTGTTGATATAATACCTTAGGGAGAATGAAGGTCATTCCATGAATGTAGAGGCCTAAAATTCATGGAATGACATTACTTAACATGTATCGTAAAACTCTAACTATGCATATGTAGATTTGTGTTTGATAGAAGTGATCACTGTTAAGGAATAGTGTGAAAATATAATTGAATTCCGTGTCTAGAAATGAATGAGCTAGCCAAGAAGGAGTGGATTTTATGCTTGGGAATGTTTAAATAGAGTAAAGTAAAGGTGAATCAATCACCAATTGAATGCAAGATTGGGTGGAGAGTGAAGATTAAGGAAGCCCTAGAAAAATTGGGTTTGGAGTCAAAAATTGGGGATCAGTAGTTGTAGAACTCTTGGGACTAATTCCATTTGGAATTGACCATTTGATGGTATAAGAAAACACTGTCTAATAGTAGGAAGTGCTAGGTGGATTTTTTCATGTAGTTCTTTTGTTAATAGGTCAACCTTTATGCATAAAAATAGGGCACCAATCAAGGTTAATTATGTTAGTCCAAAAAAAAAAAAAGGAAGTATATGATGTGTTGTAGTACACCAAATAGGGCATGAGTAAGAATCATTACATTGTCAATTTCCTTGAAAAGGTAGAATTATTATATTCTAAGTATGTAGTAGGACAAATAGGCATAGTATTGGGATTTTAGGTTTAGTTTGAGGAGATTTTGTGAAGTGGTGTATGGAATTGTAATAGAGTCTTTGTTGTGAGTCTATAAAACCAAATCCATCATTGTATGATATATTGAAAGCCTTGACAATTCAGCATCAGAGGTTGCTGATAGGCTAGAGTACCTAAACCTCTGAAATTACAAACTCTTGTTGTTTTTTTTAATGCCACCACCCTATCTTGCTGCATCACTTGTTATTTGAATATCTTGATGTGGTCATTTCCACATTCCCATACTTCCTAATAGTATAGATAGTCAAAAAGGAAGTTTTGTGACCTCTGCATTCTCTCGAGTCTTGCCAAAGGCATGTTGTAGGTCTCTTCAAGGGAGTTTAATGAATGAAGAATTTAACCTTGGTGAGATAATACACACAATTAGGGTTTTAATTATTTTCTTAAGCTCTATGTCTGTAATATCATGGTAGCTAGTACTTGTGCACAATTAATGGAAGACTATATTGGAAGGAAACTCAGACCCAAATAAGAAGACACATAGGATAAGATTTTTTTTCCTTTTGTTTTAGGGATCTTTGAACATGGAAATGCATTTATTTTGGAATGGATGGAGTTGAAAATAAATTTATAGAGGTTATCATTCTCCAAAAATAAAAGACCATGCGAATACAACTTCAACCTATATGAAGATTAATATCAAAACTTATGCTATTTCATGGAGCTGGTAAACACCAAATAACATACAGGGTATCAAGAACTCATACACTTAGTATGTTTTCTATATCATTTCTATCTTTAGGATGGAGTAGACAGTAGGTTTTCCTTATTTTTTTACATGAAGTCCATGGTAGGATTTTCTTTTGGGGAAACGAAGTTTCTCTTCATGGTATTGTGAGGCCTAGATGGATAACCTTCACTAGGTATCTTTGAACTATGCTTTATTCACACCCAGTGATGGTTTTATTGACCCCAACTAGACTTTGTCTACACTTATGTGTTTCATGTAGATGGAACTCCCTTTTTTTTCAAATGTGGTAATGTTTAGGTAACAATGCTTCTTGGAAAGAAAATATTTCATTATTGTATTGATGAAAAGTTTTGGATGGCTTCATTCTCAAGTATAATACTATAAAGTTAAGAAACAACATTCTTATCAAGCTAAATGTGGTATAGGTTTTAAAGTCATAAATCGTGGAATGAGTTTCTAAAAGGTGTTAATACATAGTGAGTAGAAATAGATCTTCAAGACCTTAGAAGGTAAAATACAAAATAATTAAAGGTTGCAAGGCTGTCACAATGAGGATAGTCATATATTATCTTTTATTGTTGCCATCAAATGTAGTGGTTTGTTTGAAATTGCATCAATGGAAACATGCCTACCTAAGGATGATGGTGTCAACAATGGAACCTTATTGTTAGCTTGGAAGACTATGCATTAGATCTACCAATCTACTCATTATGGAGATTTTTGCTATATTATCAATGACCTTCCCATAGGAGATTACTTTTTAGACCTTATTTCGCAGAGATAGTATTTACCAATGGGGCTCTTGGAATAAGTTCTTTTATGTGTTCATATGAGATCACAAAATTTTATCAAAATTAAATATATATGTATATATAGGTTCAAATAGTCCACTTGTTTTGACGAATACAAAGGCAATGATTGGTAAAGATAGAATATAAAAAATAAGAGTACAAAAAATTGTACAGCAATCCCCATCTCAGCAATGGAAAATTGTTAAGAAGCTTGAGATAAAATAGGGAGCTAAAGGTGTTCATCATATTCTTGGACTTGCTAGAGCATAAATGCATGTAATGAGTAAAGTATGGAAAGTGTTTTAAACTCATTTTCTACAAGTAAATATTATTTTTTCTAATAGAATGTAAATATTTGGTATACCAAGAATATTCAATGGGCAGAAATGATTTGTTTTGTTCATCAAATTCATGATGACAAGCTTAAAATTTTTGTTATCAGATGTCTCTCCAAATTTTCTTCTACTTATAACTTCTTAAAATATTGCTATATTATAACTTAACCACTAGAAATGTTCCCAACACCATAGAAGATCAGGCTACACTAATATGTACTTTGTTAAAATGTCTCAATATAAACAGTAGTAAGACTCTATTTATTGTTAGTACCTTTTGTAGTCCATTGATTATAATTGGAACTTGTAGAATTTAGTGTTTCCTTGAGTTATATTTTTTTGAAGGAGTTATTGTTATATTACTTGAAGATAGGTTAGGGGCATACATGTAATTTTAATTCAATTAATGTATGGACTTGAAATTCATTGTTTTATATCAATTCAAGTATTCTTTAAAAGACTATGATGTAGTAGACTAGTGGTTAGATAACCCTAGAAAATAATTTTTCTTTTATACATTGATTAGCTTCTTTTATTTAAACAAGTATTTCTTTTCTTTTCCTTTTTATTGAAAATGAGTAAAATGCAAAAGAAGCAGTTGAAGCATTATTTAGGAGCTTCTGAAATTTCAGATGAAGGTAGTGCCTATAGATTGTAGTGAGTGCCCCATTTTCCTTGAGGACTTCCATGTGGGAAATGAGGTATGCAGATTAAGATTGTTATAAATAATTGTGTTACACTTTTTTAAGGGAAACTTGGTTCATATATCTAACTCCTGGTTGTGTTTTAATGATAAATAACCTCTCTAATTATAGGTCTATGGGCTACCCTGTGCACATAACTTCTATGTTGAATGTATTGATTGATGGTTGTGCCTTAGCATAAAATGTCCTCATTTTCATCTCTATGTTTTTCCCAACATGGACCTTAGTGCCTTCACAAATGCCCAATGTTCTCAAACTAGAGACTCTAGTAGATCTTCTTAGGCATTTACAAATGCCAAATCTTCTCAAAATGGAGATTCTAGTAGATCCCCCTTTCTTTGCAAATGTGGTAATGTTTAGGCAGTTAATCTAGTTGTTGTCATCTTCATTATTCGTAGCTAAGAGTATATAAAATAACATATAAGTATTATAAAAAAATTTAGTCAACTAAAGATAAAAGACTAATGCAATAATAAAATAATAGTTAACAGTTCAAGGTAGACCAACTTTTGTCATTGTATAAAAACATTTGGTCTTGGGTACCAAATTTAATGTTTTTAATAACACTCTCTCTCCATCTTTCTAAAATAATTCTTCATTTTCATCTAGTTAAATAGCCACCACAAAATCTAGATGGTAGTGATACAAGGCACATAAAGTTTACTAATCTTGAGGGAATACATGCCCACTAAAAGTGGCACCAAAAAATTATGGAGAAGACTATCAAAGAATATGTTAAAATACATTTTCATTGATGTAGTATAATTGATGGTCATGTTCTACATAGGACATTAGTTATAATTGTAGCTACAAATTCAACAAAGCCACATTTTTTAAATGCACTAATTTATAGTAAAGAATTGTAGCCCATAGGAGATATAGAATTAAATAATTTTAAGAAAATATCATAAAATCCAAAGAATTCATTTCACCATAAGAAATTTGAACAAGAAATCAATATTGCTTTTGACTTAAAACCAACTTATCACAAGCAAGCTGAAAAGCTTGATGCATGGAGAAAACCAATCAACATTAAATATTTAGCCTTTTTCAATAAAGGATCTTGGGAATCGATTAGGTCCTCTAGATCCATTGGTACAAGTGAGTCTTTCAAAACAAAAAGAAAGGATAGAAGATGAGGAGATTTTTATTTTAAAACTTCATGGACCACCATTCAAGTTTTGTTAATTTTGGCAACACAAACCGAATGGAGATTAAAATTACTTTTCTCAAAAATGATCTCAAAGAAAGAGTTAACATGTCTTTGACTCAATTCCTTCAAATAACAAAGATAAGCAAGCTAATGGTACCATGCTTCTTGGAAAGAAAATATGTCATTATTGTATTCATGAAATTTTTTGGATGGTTTGATAGTCAAGTATAACACTATAAAGTTAAGAGGAAACATTCTTATCAAACTAAATGTGGTATAGGTTTTAAAGTCATAAATAATGGAATGAGTGTCTAAAACATGTTAATGAGTAGAAATAGATCTTGAAAACCTTAGAAGGTAAAATAAAAAACAATTAAAGGCTATGAGACTGTTGTAATGAGGATAGTCACATATTATCTTTTATTGTTTCCATCAAATATAGTACTTTAAAATGATGGAACATTAATCAGTAATCCTAAAAGAAAGACATTGCAATTGAAATGAATAGTAGTGGACTGGTATATGTAAGACAAAGTAGACCTATCCATTAGAGCAGTCATGGAGGACACCATTATGAGGACATGAAAAAATAGAGAGGTCTATTATGTCATAGAAAAAGCCGCACTAAGAAGACTGAGGTCTCAAATCTTTCCATGAGCTCAAAGGGAATTGTCATGATGTGATAAGCCTATGAGGTCCTTCTAATAGTATTGGAGACTGGTATGGCGAGTATGAAAAGGTTGTAAAAGGGATGTATATATAACAATGATGAAAAAATGATAACTACACTATTATGATAGTGTTCAAGGTATGTTAACAGTGTGAATTAACTTCAATCTAAATCAACAATGTAGTAGCATGTAAAGGAAAATGGTCAGTGAACAATGGTTTCCTCATATATATATCTATATTAATGTGTTTTTTTGTGTCCATTATGTCTACTACAGAAAATGCTCTGAGATGTTTGGACTTGAAACCCTCTCTCATGAAGGCTAGCTGAATATGGTTTATGTAACATCTATTCCACTGGGATACAATAAGAAATATTCATTGATCTTATGCTCTCAACAAATTTTTAATTGCCACATCATTTTTTGTTTATGTTGTATATTTTTGTGATTGATGGTTACCTTCAATCATTTTGTTTGTATTTATGTTCTTCTATGGCTTATTGTGTAGGACAAATTATGACTATGGAACTGTACTTTAAGAGTAATTATTAGGTAGTTTGTGTCATAGAAATAAAATGGGACAATATTTTTGTTGTCTATTATCTATTATACTTTTCAAAGTGCTTATAAGTCCTTTATTTTATGACACAGGACTTGAGAGGACTTGTGTTCTTGAATAAGATCACAATTTCAAATCTCATTAACTATTGACCCAAGGAACCTTCCCTAGAACCGTCACTATTGACATGACTTTAATTAATGCAATGGTGAATGAGGATGATACATATATCTAACAACGCCATAGAGCTCAAGGGCCCAGTTGATATTCATGGGGCTATGTTATTGTTATGGTGCAGGGGTTAGCATAGGCATCCATGCCATGTCTAAAAAATTGGATAGGTGGCCATTGCTAAGATATGGCATCAAGGTAGAGGTAAATGCTCCCATACTCTTCTCCAATAGTGTTGCTCCCAAAAGTTGTTAAGTGTTATCAATAATGTTAGCATGTTGTCTACATTAATGTAAACTTTGGTGTAGTAAAGCATGAGTAGTCCATAAATACTAATTGGTAACGCATGAAAAGTGTGGAGGTATGAAGAGCTTGTGATATGGAGTGGAACAGTATGACAAGTTTAATATGTACAAAGGAGTATTTGAAGTTTGATATGTGCAACAAGGATATAAAATTCAATATATAGGAATTCAATAAAGTATGAGAAGTAATAAGAGATGAATATGCAAGAACCTTTGAACCTTGAAGTTAGAAAACATATTTGAAGTTTTGTATTGTATACAAGCCTAATTTCTTTGATGTATGGTGGTAATATGCAGGAAATATGGTAGTGCATCCAAAATATGTAAGCATGGGAAGTTGAAATATGCAAGAAAGAGCTTTTTAAGTCCTAATGAGAATATGATCCACAATCCTTTGCATAAAAAGAAACCAATTGCAGAATTTTGCATTTTCCATAGACAGTGATTTAATTTAAAAACCTAGAAATTAGTTAAAATGATTTAACTAGCTATCTGATCTCTTTTTTCTTTCTCTCGACCTTGTTTCAACTTGTCTTCAATAGAAACTTCAAAGAAGCCTCTTGCTACTTTTCTTGCATTCTTCACCACATCTAGAGGAACACCATGATTCATGGCCACCTAGAAGAAAACAATCAAACATGAATAATGTTAAATTAAGCAATTATTCATCTTGCAAACCCTATCCCACAAAATCATTTTATTTGCTTGAAGAAAAGTAATAGCAGTAACAAAGACCTAACATCTTATGATCAAATTGGACATGAATCACTTCCAGTGCCCCAAAGTTTCTTTCTCCCTACTTTGTACTCTGTACCCAATGTAGTATTATGTAATAGTAGTAAAGAATGTTCAAAGAGGTGAATCAGGTTTAAATTCCCACCACAATTAGTGATAAGATGACTGAGTAAAGTAACAAAAAATGAACAAGAAGTCTAACAAATTATCAAACTTTGTACTCAAGGTTTATGATGTACTAGTAGTAAGGATCATTCAGAGAGTTTAATTAGGATTAATTTCTCACCAAAATTAGTGATGAGATGACTACAAAATGTAACTCTAGAAAAAATGTAGTGAACCCAAGATAAGTAAAGTTCGATGTGGCACCCAAACCATATCCCAAGTACTCCCTCACCAAAGTTTAGTAAAAATGCATGTTGAACTATGTGAAATTTCTTGTCTTGGGCATTTGTGCATAAATTTATGCATAACCCATAATAGAGATATTCATAATTAATTTTGAATAGTCCAAATTGTATTATAACCCAAGTTCATTGAAATTTTCACCAACTTAGGAATAGTTTAGATATTTTTAACTTGGGTAAATGATGTTGGTTGAAATTTCAACCAAATTGGGATTTTTTTTTTTGGTGACCAACATAAGCATGAAAACAAAAAATAATGAGTATTCATATCTTTGGTCAAAAACTTTGGTAGAAAAATGGGTGCAAATGTACTAGTGAGTACTTACATCGACAATGGCAAGTACCCAAATAAAGAAAGCTCAACTCATGATAAAGAAAAGAAAAACATTGAAAATTGGTAGAGGTACTCTAAGGGCAGCCATGTGAAGGCATGAGAGATTGGAAGATCCAACAAAAAATGAGTTATGAACATTTAGTGGTAGACTACCACAAAAAGATAAAGAAATTAGTAAAGCCTTAAAATCATTGATCGAAGATTTTTGGACAAATAACACATGTTTTCCCTAATCAAAGAGATATTGTAAGAAGGAAGATTGGTAGCCAAAATCTTGACCCACATGTGAAACATCTTTTGGACTCAACTCAAACACAATTTTTTGCAAAATTTATTGGTATGTATCCACAAATTCAAATAAGTCAAATATTTTTTGAGATGAGTAAACCTTTTTATGTGAAGATAACTCACACATGCACAACTTGTTTTTGTAGGATACATATTGAATTTTCTAACCATTTTGATGTTTTTAGGTATATATGTGTATTTTTGCATTCTAAGTTTGTTTTGTAGGATTTTGACATGAGTGAGCCACCTAGATCTTCAAGGGCATTCATATCCAACATTTTATGTGAAATAGGAGACAACAAAGAATTTTACAAGACATCATGCTTAGATGGTACATGCTTATTTTGTGGTTCTTTGCAACTTTTATCAACTTGTGAACATATGGACAGTACACATGCAATTGGAAATGAAATAGTAGATTATGGAAAATGTAAGATAATGACATATGCTCTAAAAGATGGGAAATAGGGTAAAGGATGTGATTTAGTCATTGAAAAGATTGTAGTGTATGAGTTCATGAAGATTTTTCATGAAAAGACTATTTACAAATATGCAAGGCATACACATAGAGATTGATGGCTACATTTTCAATTCAAGTTGTGCAAGGATATGTTTCCACTAGATACCATTGTTTTAGTTGTAGACTTCAAAGAGAACTACACACTAAAACTAGAAAATGAGGTGCAAGCAAAGTATTACACTTCTCAACAGGTTTCCATATTTGTTCACATAATATTCATGCAATGACCTACAAGTACAAAGGATGATAGGAAGATTTTGAGGGAGTACCATTTTTACATCAGCGATGATTGATTACATTCTACAAAGTTTGCACATGGTTGTTTTCAGCTATTTTATGGGGATTTGGCTAATAAGGGCATACAATATCATTAGCACATTATTTGGTTAGACAATTGTGCATCTCAATTCAAGAATGCATAGATATTCTATTAGTTGAGCCGGATGCATAGGTTGTCTAGAATTCAATATATGTGGAATCTCATAGAGGCTAGTCATTGAAAGGGAGAGCATGATGGTGCAGGAACAAGAGCCTTAGCTCATGAAGAACTAAAGTACAAAGATGGAGCAATATTGATAGATACAAAATCCATTGCCCAGTGGTGCAACGTCACAATGGGTCCAAGAAAGGAAGATGAGTCTACAGTTTGTAGATTTTTTTGGTTGATAATACTAACATTAAACCATATTAAGATTGTTGTACAATGATAGGATCAAGTGAGTTTCACTCTTTTAGAAGCTTTGATGGAGGTTCATGGAGTATCCACACATAAAAAATGGCATGCTATTGTTCATCATGTGCAAAGTAAAATTGGGATGAGTTTGAGTCAATTGAATGGGTGGACAAATGGGATATATAGGTTTTGGACCCAATTGACACCTATCGTCCCCCACAAGGACTAGAAATGGTAGAGATAGATTCATCCATGGACTTTGACTGCTTGTTTGATCTTGTATCATATATATATATATATATATAAATAATTTCAATATGTAGCTTTATAACTTTTACCTAAGTATTTTCTGAATTGATGACTGCATTTTGTACATTTATAACTTTAGGCCATGTTTTTGTTGTTATTTCTCCTAAAGAAAATGAAGAAGGGACATATTATTATTTGTGTTATTTTGTCCAAGCCAAATGAAAATTGGATCACTCGATTATAGATGGTGAAGGTATAGAGTTACATATCACTATGGTGGTTGTAAATAGTACATGGCTTAGATGATATTCTATGAAGAACCCTAACTTGTGGTTATTCAAGGATTAGCAAATAGAGAGGAAGATTATTCATTATTCAAACCTTTTTGTCGGATCAAATTTCCACTTGATAAAATATGGTGGAAAACCACATAATAAGACTCTTTGGAAAGTTCATGAGTCAAACCATGAGGCAATACTTGAGACATTAAAATGTAGAGCAGATCCAGTTGGTTCATTAGATTGAATAGGGAGGGAGGAAGGGAGAGAGATCTAAGCCAAAGAGACACAACCCTCCAATATGTAATAAATAGTCATTCTGAGAATCTGAAGCAAGTGCATACAATAAAGAAAAGGAACATCATTGAAGGATCTATATGCATATATGAACATTAACCAATAAAAAATATAAAGGAATACCAATATTGAGTATTGTATACAAAAAATATTTTTCCAAGCCAAAGGCAATAAGTCATTCATAATAGACAACTAAGAACCATATATATATATATATATATGAACTAGATTATTCTTAGATATGTATACAATATTATTGACCAAATCAGAATTAGCAAAATGATATTGCACATAATCTCCATTGGAACAACTCATGGAAGCTTTGCAATTTTAATAGTTGTATTCTTTAGTCCCAAAAATGGACATTAAAAATATTTCTCACTAATCCTTTACAATAGAAAATATTTACAAAAAATGGCATGTACTTGTATGAGGACATTATATATTACAAAAATCCCACACCAAAGCAGTTGGCTAGCCACTCAAAAAATAGTAACTGAATGCAAGTGGGACCATAAAGATACCTTAATTAAATAGTATCCTCTTTACCCAAGCAACATATTTTTCATCTACTTGACTGGGACATGTTTGGGAATTAACAATCTCCATTTAAAATCAAGTCTCCATTTAAAGGTGGCAATGAGCTTTTTATTGTTTTGTTAAGCTCATTAATATATTTCATGAGAACTTTGAGGGATCATGCTGGTGTAGGAGCACCCTTCCAAGGGCTCCCATCATCACATTTTTTTTGTGTTGAACTTCTCATAAGAATTATGTAATTAGAATAAGAGCTTAAGATCTCATTTGGTGTGCCTAGATCCTACAAGTTCAAGTTTAGTTGGTTACTCTTGGTAAGTGGCACAATACCTCCATGAATGCATAAGGAGTTCATTGATTGGTTAGAAGCTTAAGAATAGGTGTTGGGTTTTATTTTAAGCATATTTGTACTTTAGGAGGACCTACAATGGTTATTGGCAATGTATGAGCAAAAGTTGCTCAAGCAACAAGAAGTTGCTAAAATGTTGCTAGCAACTTTTCTTGTTTTTTTTTTTTTTTTTTGTTTTTCCAACTTTACTAAGAATCTAAAAAGCCCTAACCAAAAAAAAATACCAATGGGAAGAATATAAAGGTGATGAGAAATTCTAAACCGAGAGTTGGTGAAAGCCATTGCACAACTAAAGTTCACAACAACAGACTGTATGCAACAATCTTTAAGGAACAATCACTTTCATGACTTATTTCTTGTGAATAGAGCGGAGTTTTGTCTAATTTTAAAATGTATTATTTTTTAAGAGTGTCTAAGGCTTCTTTTTTTTGCATTAGTTTGGATTCTTATAGTTTTGGTAGTGTTTTATAAAATTCTTTTCAAACTGTACAATGTGCTGCCAGTTTTGGCATACTATGTAAATTAGGGGTTGTATCTTTGGTTTCCACTATAGAAAAACCATGGAACCTTGGAATCTGGAAGTGCAGACCCCATTTTGTTTGTACAAAAGTGTAGGGCCCTTGGATGCACTTGCAGCATTTTTTTTGAGCTTTCCCTAGATGAATACAACTAGGAGTGGACAACAACAAATTGGCTCTAGAATGCAGAGGAGTGGGTTTTAAGATAGCACTTTGCAGGGATTCAAGAGGATTATTAGAAGGTTTTATTTTGGGAAGGTGTTTAAAAAGTGAGGATAGCAGGGAACCCTCAAAAATAATTAATTTTAGCATAATTGTTGTACAACTTTTTGGTGGCTCAAGACCCCAAAAACCCTTTATGGTTGGTCATTGGAAACAATTTTTCTTATTACCTTATTTTATGAAACCTTATGAAAAGGTTGGTAAAAGCCCTAGAAATCTGCAAGGAGGCCTAATTCGGGCTCCTCTAGTAGCATAGTTTATGAAGGAACTATTCAATTGGGTATCAAACCAATTTGACTATCACTTTGATCATGTGGAATATGTTATAAAACCTCCATAAAATCCTCACAATCTATGTTAGAGCTTGTGTTGGTGAAAAATTGTAAATGACCCTTATAAGCATCTAGAGAGTTGGTTGCTAGAGAGCAAACTTGCAATGAGAAGGAGTTTGAATTCTTGATTTGGTAGGTAGGTTTTGGTAGGTCAGGGGATCCTAGAGTGTGAAGGAATCCTAGAGACCACTAGAGGTGTCAGAAGAACACTTAGATCCATTTGAGGATTAGGAGCATAAACTAGCTAGTCTATACCAAGCTTCCCCATCACATGCCCAACTTCAGTATCCTAGTTTCCGAGGTCTTGTAAATGCAAGACCATTGATGACTATGAATTTATAATTGAAACATTTTTGGTGTTGGAATGAAGTTCATAACCAAATTCTTTACCTACTAATGAGCCAATTTGGGGCTTCACTTCACATTGCTCCATGGATAATTCTATAGCACTTGTTACTTCTCTATCTAAAAATTTTGTGTATGTGTACATGTGCACTCTTTCCCAATAGTTGTAGGTTTTTTCTCTTCACCCTAATTAATTGGCATACCCTGGATGGCACCAAGATAACCATTTTCTTCTAAAATGTCCCTTTCTCTTAGATTAATCTATCTATGAAGCAGTTTACTATATCTTCCTTTGTATATCTAATAGATGTAGCTACAATTCCTCTATATATATTGCTCTATATATTAAGCTTCCCTCCATAGGAATGAGAAGGCATGGGGAGTTAGGGCAATTGTTGGTCACTGTATTAGAAAGGTAGTCACTAGATTTCACTTCTAGGACTTGGAAAAGGTTCCAAACTATTAAAAAATAACTAAAAACACCTAATCTTAGACTATCTTGACCAAAAAATCAAAACGATCCAATTTTTCCTAATAAGAAACTTTTTCTCATATCTTGCACAAAGTAGGCTAGGCATACATATCTTGCTGATATCTCTCTCACTATGTGTTGTGGGAACATACTATATATCCTATTGAGCACTAGAACATTCTCAAGCATGCTAAACCAAATCATCCCTAAGAGTCACTAAATGTCATAGGGAAGAAATATTTAATGAGGCATACCTCAGAGCTCATGCAAGGTATGGATGCAATTCTAGGTGCTATAGGACCATGTTGCAGAGACATACAATAACCTCTCTCACTTTCTGGATATCCTATTCCATTTTGATTTTGTGACCCCATCTCAGGTGATGCTAAAACTTGTAGTGTTCACTGGTACAAAGTTTCCAACTACTGAATCTCTCTCACCTTTCATCATGGGATTGAACTATCTATTTTGTTAGCTCTAGGTGGCTGGATAAACACTAGCCCCAAGCTCCTCCCATCATGTTTAGTGCTTGAATATTCTTAGGCATGCCAAATCAAATAATCCCTAAGAGTCAATAAATTCCATAGGGTAGTGATCTTTGATAGGGCATATCTTAGAGCTCATACAAGGTATGGATGTGATTCTAGGTGCTATAGGACCATGTTGTAGAGACCTACAATAACCTCTCTCTCTTTTCTTAGATCTTTTTTCATTTTAATCTTGTGACCCAATCTCGTGTGATTCTAAAACCTATAGTGTTGGCCAGTAAAAATTTTCCAACTATTGAATCTCCCTCACCATTTGTTGATGGATCAAACTATCCATACCTTGCATGATCTTTGACAAGTCACATCTCGGAGCTTGTGCAAGATATGGATGTAATTCTAGGTGCTATAGGACCATGTTGTAGAGATCTACAATAGCCTCTCTCACTTTTGGAGACTTTATTCCATTTTGATTTTGAGACCCCATCTCGAGTGATGCTAAAACTTGTAGTGTTTTCCAACTCCCAAATCTCCCTCACTGTTCATCATGGGATCAAACTATTTATTTTTTTTTCTCTAGGTGGCTACATAAACCCTAGCCCTAAGATTTTCCCATTACATTGAGTGCTTGAACATTCTCAAGCATGCCAAACTAAATCATCCCTAAGAGTCACTAAATGTCATAGGCAAAAATCTTTGACGAGGCATATCTCAGAGCTTGGGCAAGGTATATATGTGATTTGAAGTGCTATAGGACCATGTTATGGAGGCCTACAATAACCTCTCTCTCTTTTTGGATATTTTATTCCCTTTATTTTTTGTGACCCCATCTTGGGTGATGTTGAAACTTGAAGTGTTGGCTAGTACAAAAGGTTGTCAATTGTTGAATCTCCTTCACTGTCTATTTTATTAGCTCTGGGTGGCTAGGTAAACCCTAGCTCCAAGTTCCTCCTATCCTATTGCGCACTTAAACATTCTCAAGCACATTGAATTGAATCGTCCCTAAGAGTCACTAAATGCCATAGTGTAGCAACCTTTGAAGGGGCATATCTTAGAGCTCATGCAAGGTATGGATGCAATTCTAGGTGCTATAAGACTATTTTGTAGAGACCTATAATAACCTTTCTTTATTTTTGGAGATCTTATTGTATTTTGATTTTGCAACCCTATCTTAGGTGATGCTGAAACTTGTAGTGTTGGCTAGTATAAAGTTTTCAACTATCAAATCTCTCTCACCTTTCATGATGGGATTGAAATATCTATTCCATTAGCTCCAAGTGGCCAGGTAAACACTAGCCCCAAGCTCCTCACATCTTGTTGAGTGCTCAAACATTCTCAAGTATGCCAAACTGAATTGTACCTAAGAGTCACTAAATTCCATAGGAAAATAATCTTTGATGGGGCATATCTTTGAGCTCGTGCAAGGTATGGATGCAATTCTAGGTATGTGACTATGTTGTGAAGAACTAAAATAACCTCTCTCACTTTTTGGAGATCTTATTCAGTTTTTATTTTGTAATCCCATCTAGGGTGATGCTAAAACTTGTAGTGTTGGCTAGTACAAAGTTACCAACTATCAAATCTCTCTCACTTTTTATCATGGGATAAAACTATCTATTATGTGAGCTCTAGGTGGCTAGGTAAACACTAGTCCTAAGCTACTCCCATCCTATTGAGCACTCAAACATTCTTGAGCATGCTAAACTGAGTTGTCTCTAGGAGTCACTAAATGTCATAGGGCGGTGATCTTTGATGGTGCATATCTTAGAGCTCGTGTGAGGTATTGATGTGATTCCAAGTGATATAGGACCATATTGTGGAGACCTACAATAAACTCTCTCACATTTTGGAGATATTATTCTATTTTGATTTTATGACCCCATCTTGGGTGATGCTTAAACTTGTAGTGTTGGCCAGTACAAAGTTGCCAACTGCTGAATCTCTCTCACCTTTTGTCATGGGATCAAATTATTTGTTTCATTAGATTCGAGTGGTCAAGTAAACCCTAGACTTAAGCTCCTCCCATCCTATTGAGCACTTGAATGTTCTTGGGCACACTGAACTAAATCATCCCTAATAATCACTAAATGCCATAGGGCAGTGATCTTTGATGGTGCATATTTTAGCGCTCATGCAAAGTATGGATGTGATTCTAGGTGCTATAGGACCATGCTATGGAGACCTACAATAATCTCTCTCACTTTTTGGAGATCTTATTTCATTTTGATTTTGCAACCCCATCTCAGGTGATGTTGAAACTTGTAGTGTTGGCTAGTATAAAGTTGCCAATTGCCAAATCTCTCTCACCTTTTATTGTGGGGTCAAATTGTCTATTACATTAGCTCTGAGTGGCCAGGTAAACACTAGCCCCAAGCTCCTCCCATCACATTGAGCACTCAAAATTTCTCAAGCATGTTGAACCTAATTGTCCCTAAGAGTCACTAAATGCCATAAGGTAGCATTCTTTGATAGGGCATATCTTAGAGCTTATATGAGGTATGGATGTGGTTCTAGGTTTTATAAGATTGTATTGTGGAGACCTACAATAACCTCTCTTTCTTTCTAGAGATCTTATTCTATTTTGATTTTGCTACCCCATCTCAGTTGATGCTAAAACTTGTAGTGTTGACCAGTACAAAGTTGCCAACTTTCGAATCTCTCTCAATATTCATCATGGAATTGAACTATCTATTCTATTATCTCTGAGTGGCTAGTTAAATCCTAGCCCCAAGCTCCTCTTATCCCATTGAGCACTCCAATGTTCTCAGGCACATTGCACTGAATCATCCCTAAGAGTCACTAAATGCCATAGAGCACCAATATTTGATGGTGGCAACTAGATATGTCATCTCATCAAATGATGGAGACTCATGATAAAAGGTAAAGGGGTGATCATACACCTCATTTTGAACATGTTTTTTTAAATGGTAATGAAGTAATCTTATTTTGTAAGGTCAAGGAACTTGAGGTCACCTATAAACCCAAGTTGCCTTAGTCCTAATAATTCTTATTTGTTTTTTTTTTCATTAATAAGTTGACTCAATAAGTATTTTGAGAGTCATTACACCTTATATAGGTCCTATATGCTACCAAAAATAACTTGGTTAAGTTCTAGGAAGAGTTAGTGCAAAAAATTGCATTTTGCAATAAAAGTTGCTGACAACTTTTTGGTAATTTTAGCAATTTTTTGGAAAATGTTGAAATTAACCTTGTAACCAATCAAACCAACTAGTAATTGGTTGGAATGGATTTCAAATGATGAAAATATCCTCTATAAATTTAGAGGAGGCATAAGGTGTTGGTGATTATTGAGTTTTTTTTATATTGCAAGAAGTCACTGCTGATGTTAAACTTGTATATAGGATCATTGAGTTATTGTCAAATATCACCACTTCTTGTTTGGAACAACAAACTCATTCATTATCAGAATGAAATGCCACTTTAGCTACATGTTATCACTAAATGGAGTTAGTGGAAGATGTTAAGGATCTTCTTGGTTGTCTTAATAGCCATTTCATGGGTTTGAAACATACTCACTTCCCTTTGTGAAGATTTGTCTGAAAATTAGAAAATTACATGTTGTTGCAAAGAAAATATAGTCATAGGATGTTGGAAGATTTTTTTCACTCATAGGATGCTAAAGAATCTCTTGGAAGGATGGAATAGGTGATAGGCTGAAGTTTGTGAGATAGTTATTAGGTGTTGCTTGAAGTGTCTAAGGTGTTAGTTTGAACCAAGAAGTTGATTATGATCCATTTCTCAAATTTGTTCATTTTTCCCTTATTGCTTCCCAAGTATTGAATAGGGAATGTGATCAAGTAGTTTTGTGAAGTTAGGTAGAAGTTTGTTCAATGTTTTAACCATGTTGGAAAGAGTCTTTGAAGACACTTAGGAAGGTGGGAAAGGTAGTCTTCCTTAAAAGTGTTCTTGATGAGTGTCCACTAGCTTTTGGTGTGAGCACTCTACATCATTTTGGAGACAAATTACATTAAAATGAAATACATGTTCAATGTACTTAAAATTTAACCAAGAAAATATATATATATATATATATATTATGATAACTAATAATGTCATACATGAACAAACATATCATATATTAACCAATAATGTCATAAGTCTAATAATGTCATGCATCAAATTTATGTCATACATCAAATATAAAATGTCATATATACATCAAATGTAAATCAAATATGTCCACTAACATAAAATCCAACATATATGTTCACTAATATCGATACATGTGTGTCTATCACCTATATCTTCTCCTTCCCATGAGGGGAAGGAAACAAATCCCTAGAGGTCTTTGGTCATTGTGTGGAGGGAGATAATGGGGATGATGGGGTCTTCCTCACATGCTTTCTCATCATCTTGTTTAGGCTCTTCTCTAACTTGAGCTGATACAAACAAAGTAGATATATAAATCAATAAATCTTATACATTGAAATTAAATATATGTACACACAAAACTAATTATTTTCTTACCACCATCAAATAGTTACTCTATACGTCCACGTCAAAGGCTTGCAGATGATCAGGTGTAATAAGGTTGCAAAAAAATTCAATCAATATAATCACTTATAAATAATATTTGAAATTCCAATACTAACTATTATAAAAAAATAACTAAAACTAATAAAACTCTTTCATACCTTGGTCAATGGCTCTAAACTAGCCATCGTTATAGCAACTCCACAATCAATGGATTGGCAAAGATGAGAAGGAGTCTTAGACATCAATAATTTCATGTCATATAATACAAGTTACATATAACATGAAACATGAAACAAATATAATCAAATGAATTAAATAAAAATGAAACAAATGTACCTCTACAAAGCTGTTATCATGCCTAGGCTCAGAGTCCCTTGTGAATGTCGATGGTCTAGTAGAGTACTAATGCACATGAATAAATTTTTTTTGTCAATCCTTCATATGATTACTTAATAAATATATGTATTAATTTAAATGATTAAATGTATACATACCTCTTGACTCATTGACGAGAAAAAAAATGGGGCCAGGGAATCTGTACTAGGGCCATCAACACTCTTACCCTGAATTTTGAACAATGTCAATACGTGATAATTAATTAGTCATTCAGTATACATATGAAATGTGATCAAATTAGTTTATTATAATTCTAAATTACCTATGTGTCAATGCTAAATGTGTCACTCAAGAACTCATTAGTTACTAGCCCATCATCCATACTATCTCCAGCATGACTCCCAAACGTGCATAACGATCCACATAATGTGCACATGTGACCGCAATGCATAGAAGGATCCTCCTCAACTAATGGACTAGCACAATGATTGAGGGTCTACATCAAAGCATTGATAGTCCCTAGAGTATTGGTCTCTACATGTTTCTTCACAATTAAAGGAGTAATCACATGCACACCCTATGGCTTGACAATAGGCACCCTAACTACATTAGGGTCATGACATGCCCTAGACCTCTCAAATGATGACCCTCCACCTCTACCCTGAGATTCTAATATATCAAAATAATTGGGAATCTCCCCAAAGAAAAATTCACAATATAATTTCTTTAAGAAGAACCTCGTGATTATTATATGGAGGGGTATCAAAGACCATCCACCATTTATCTCAAAAGTTATTTTAATATCATAATATATGTACCAATGGATGGGGAACATTAAAGTTGTATGTTTAACAATATCTTGTTCTCCAGGCTTTTTAAATAGTGTACAAATGATACCTTTTTCTATTTCCTTTTTTTTAACTGTTGATCAAATAAATAAAGATTGACAAATGATTGTCAACACACTTAATCATACATGCTGAATACACAATGGGAGCCAAGCTAGAATTTTTTTATATGCCGAAAAAACCATAGTTGTTACCAAGCAGAACACATTTTAGTATATGCCAAGATATACAAAATTCAACATGTGTCGAGTAGATCAGAAGATAATGTGTTTCGAGCATTGCAAAGTTAATAAGAGCCGAGTAATTCAAGAATCAGTAGGAGTTGAGTAACACAGGAAACACAGTGGATGCCGAGCAATCCAGAATAGATGGTGTCGAGCAATAGTATTACCTCATGTGCCAAGCAACACAGGACTAGCATAAGATTTTGTGCCAATACAAACCAAGATGTAAAATGGTTATGCATGACTAATAACAAGATAAGGAGATAAGATTAAATCCTTCCACTTACCTATGCAATCCTCATGCAACCAATCAAAAAATTAGAATTGTATGCAGCCAATGGGTGAATTTTAAGGGTTTGAGCAAGAACACTTTATCCAAGGATGCATAATGATCCACTAATCTTTATAAGGGAGTCTTGATGCCATTGAAAGGTTGTTGTAGAAAAAAAGGAATTGTAGAGTTTTTTTAAAGGTTGTTACAGAGCTTTGGTATTAAAAGGATTAAGTGGACATGACAGCAGTTAGACATTCAGTTGATCAGAAAAAAGCAAGGGACATGGACGAATATTAGATCTCAGGAGATCAAGATTAGTGAAAGAAGATTAAGCACCTATATTCAGCAATCAAGGATTGTAAGCTATCAGGTTTATTATACCTAATACTCTTTAGCCATTGTATTAGAAAGGAAACCCAATGTTGATAGGTTAGCTTAACAGCTATCTTGTAAGATCCTTTAACAAGGTGATTAAATCCTTTAATAGGGTAACACTTCATGTAAAGTGTTTGTAAATCCTTTAACTAGGTCACTATTGACACAATGTAAAGCCTTTAATAGGGCAAGCCTCTAATAGGGAAAACCATCAAAAGTGGTTGAAATCAATTGCTGCAGTAATTTCGTGGGTATCATCCCCACCCCAGTTTTACCTTCTTATTCCTAGAGGATTTCTGGGTCACCAAAATCTCAAGTGTTATGTGGTGATGAATGTGTGTTTCATATGATTGTTTAATGTTATATGCATACATGTTAATTTTAGTTATATGAGTTTAAAAGTTGTTAAAAAACTAGTACTTCTGATTCACCTCCCCCTCTCAAAAGATATCTTTCCATTAAGACATTCCAACAATTGGTATCAGAGCTCTGTTCTCTCAAGAAGAAGCCTAACAACTTGGAAGAAAATATCTGAAAATGAAAGTCTTCAAACTTGGTAAGATCATTGAGAACTAGGTGATAGATGTGCATCTTGCTCTACACAAGGTAGATGATGCAAGAGAGGAATTGAGAAAATCCTTAAAAAGAAGAAAGGAAATAGCTATAACCAAAAATGGTATTCACTACAAGGATATTAACACCACACAAGTATTTTCAAAAGGAGATTCCAAAGAATTTGATGTAGCAATAGCAGAACTAATGGAGAAAACTAGAGCTCAAGCAGAAGAGATAAGAACTCTTAAGATAGAGCATGAATCATAGACTATGATGCTTTGTGAAATCACTGAACAAAAGAAAAGAGTAGTTGAGGGTAGAGTTATGATGGAAGATGACAAAAGAAATCTTGCAAACAAACTTGAAGAAAAATGCACTGAATTAACAAGGATCTCAAACATGCAGATGGATACACTTGCCAAATGATGAACCTTCATCATGAACTCAATATGAAAGATATTGAGATCTCTATTTTGAGAATATAGAATGAACAAATATAGAATGAATTAAATAGAGAAAAAGAAATAACAGAGAATCTTAACAAGTCAAGTGAAGCCATCAAGTACTTTGGATAGTTGCTAAAATCTCCAAGATTAGCCCATGACACATCAGAACTTGGATACAATAGCACTGAAGTTGGGGAATCCTCAAAGAGTGTCGAGCAAAGGAGTGACAAAGGTAAGGATTCTAAACCCATATGTCATTACTGTAATAAAAAAGGGCATACTGCTAATGTGTGCAGGAGTAGAAGGATCAATCAGCCAAATACATCCAAAAGCAAGGGTTACTGTCACAAGTGCAACATGTAAGGACATATGACACAAGATTGCAGGACCAAAGTCATGCGGTCACAAAGATTTGATGGGCATTGCCATAATTGCAAAAAGTATGGACATAGAGCCTTTGAATGTAGATCAAAGTCTATGTGGACACCAAATCAGCATATAAGAAGGGACAACTATGAACATCACTACAATTGGGATTACAATACAAGGCAAAGTTGTCACTATTGTCAAGAGTATGGAAATATACCCCAAAATTGCATAAGAACACATTTCAAGGGGAACTATAAGAGATGGTTGAACCAAACTACTTGCTTCAGTTGCTTAAAAATTTGACATGTCAGCAAAAATTGTCCAACAAAGGCCAAGGCACCCAAGATTGAAGTAAATAAGAGCAAAGAAAAGATTGATGTACAACAGATCAAAACAGACATGAAGAAGACATGGCAGAAAAAGGATGGATCAAATACATCTAATGAAAGGGTCACTTCACCCATGAGGTCAAGTGATCATTTCTCATTCAATTAATCACAAGATAAGCCTATAGGGCTAATACATACGAAAGTATCACACATTAGTCCTAAACCATGGAGAAGCACTTCAAAGTATAAATTTGCATGAGACAAGATGCTAAGACTAAACTTGAATGATGATGCTGAGTGAAACTGCTTTAGATGTCAACTTAAGAAGTCAAGAGGAGACCGAGTTATTAACAAAGTATGCAGATGCTGAGTAAGTATAGCTACCGAGTGGATGCTGAGTTGAAAAATCTTTGAAAGCTGAGTGATAGATGTAAGTACAAAAAGTGCATTTAATGCAAAGTTTTTTGTGTCACATAAAGGTGAAGATCGATTTATTTTTGAACCATTCAAACAAAGAGATATTATCAAGAACACGATAGAGCAATTTTCAAACTTTCAACTAGTGTTTTGCAGCAATTCAACATCCACCCAAGCGATCTAAGCATTTATCCAAGTATTTCCTTTAGGTGTTGAGTTTTACAGATTGAGAAGTTTTCTTTAATCGTTAAACCCTAGTTCAAATATTAACGGCATCTAGTTCAAAGATGACCCAAGGGAAAGTGAGCCATGAGATTCAACTTGTCAGCAATGAGGTTAGACCTATATTAGAAGTTGCATATAAAAATGATCCCGCTGGTGCCCTATCCGTCATCCCTGAAAATATTGTTATGGTCCAGGATGTGTGAAAGTGTTATAATTGTAAAATAGGAGCCATAGGAGACTTGGGAATCTTTAATGCCTTTGACAAACTCTGTGATAATGGTGTATTGAAAGATGAGTTTTATATCATAGAGAAGAAGGGTTTAACCAAAGCCCTAGTTTTTCCAATCGTATTCAAAATCAAGTGGATATGCATAATACTAAGCAGAATCCATGATGGATCATTCTGGTTAGAACAAGGACCAGTCAAGATTACCAAGAAGATGGTTCACAGGGTTACAAGTTTTCCAACCCTAGATTGCCCAAAGACATTGGGAAGTGAAAAGAAGGAAAAAATTGAGAAGAACACAGGTACAAAATGGAACAATAGAGGCATGACCATAGATACCATAACTTATCCCCTCCTAGACTTTGTAGTAAGGATCATATCACATAAGTTTTATCAATCAAGCAGGTTAAATAGTGTACCCTGCATAGCAGTGGATGTGGCATATAAGCTTGTAAAGAAAGACCACACCTATGACCTTGCAGAGCTCATGTTGCAACAGATCAATGAAAATTTTGGAGCTATTAGAAAGTCCAAGGGAGCACAATGTAAATTTGGTTCACTGTTGGTTTGTATGTTCTTCTATGTAATGAAGGAATTCCCTTCATTTGGCTAAATTAACTAGAGTTAGAATAGAACCATTGTTGATCAAATTAATGATTTCATTACACAAATGAGAGATAGCTTTGATGATCAAATGTCTATCTATTTTGATGATTTCAAGAATCCAATGAAGAAAAGAATGAGAATACTAGTTTCACTAGTAGAAAAGCATGTAAATGACATATGTTTTCTTGTTGATATTGATTATACTTACATTCAAGCAATCCTTCTAAGAATAAGATGGCTTAGACCATTGGGATATGAGCTTGATGTTGACCAAGCTTCTACAACCATCACAACATTACTTGCAGAGGAAATGGACAAATTTGCAAAGGCATTTGGAACATATGACACTATCAAATCAAGAGTTGTTACAGAACTAAAGATAGCCACAACAGTAAAGAAAAAGGATAAGCTAGTAAAGAAGATAAATAAGAAATTTGGTGTTGGAGAATCAAGTGCAGCAGTTGAAGTAGAAGAGATTAGTGAAGGAGAAGAAGAAGGTGAGCCAAAACAAGAGCCACTTGAATTATCACAAGGGCAAGGTGAAGACAATGATGAGAGTGCTAAGGAAGAAGTAACCAAGGAAGCACCCATCAAAGGTAGAGTTATCAAAAGGAAGACAAAGACACTTCATGCTTCTTAGCCCTCACCAAATAAAGCTACCATGCAAACATCCAAGAAGCCAACAACTAGAGCTACAACAAAGGCCTCTACACAAAGGACCAAAGAGGAAGCCACCAAGAACAAGAAGATAGTCAAAAAGGCACAGGAAGAGAAAAGGAAAAGGAAAAGATATGTGGCTCAACCTGATATTGATGAAGAAGATCAAACGAAACAGGTAAGTCATCCTCCTAAATCTTTAGTTGATATATTATGTGAAAAGATTAGGAACAAGGACTTAAGTGAAATAAAAAGGATTGATTTCAACAAGTTTAGTAGAGAGGAACAAAATAGCATAGAAGAATCAGTCTATGCATTAATGGCATAGTTCAAGTATACACCTCTTGAACTAGATGGAAAATTGCCAAAGGAGTTGTCTAAAATTGTAGAAGATAGATGGCACTTCTGTCTAATGATGGAGAAGGAGATGAGGGAATCAACCCTAGCAAGCATACTGCCTGATTTAACCAAAGAACAGATAACTCAAGTAGTCAAAAGGAATAACACTAAGTTTACACCCAAATATAGGGCATTCTCCATCCTACAAAACAAAATGGAAGAAGTTGTACAGAAAACCACAAGAGTTTGAAAAACTTGTATAAGAAAACTGAAGATGTTCTTGAAGAGGAGTACAAAGAAGAAGTTGCTGCTAATCCAAAGGAAAGAAGGAAGAAGAAAGAAGAAAAGAAAGAAGAAGAGAAAAAGGTTGAAGAAGAGGAACACAAGGAAGAAATAAAGGAGGAAGGAAAAGATGAAAAGAAAGGTACTGATGAACAATAAAGTGTGCAAGACACACAACTTTCACCTCCTAGCCTGCCTCACTCTACCATCACACCTGCAGAGATCATAAAGATTAAGGATGTTGTTGACACTACATGTAAAAACATCAATCCATTAACTGCAGAGGATCTTACTAAGATCCTTGACCAAACAACTCTACAAGCGCAATTGTGTACAAGTCCCATATTGGTCAGTGTAGATGATCTCTAAAAGTTTGTAGACAAACTCAAAGAAGCCAAGGTATCACCACAAGAACCACCTCAAATTATTCAAACTACTGGGCTTACATTTCTACCACTTCCATCACCACCAAGAATAGCCATTCAAGGTCATCAGGAGCCAAGTGCAACAATAGAGGAAGTCACAGGTATAATAGTCAAGACAGAAAGTATACCTTCAGTAGTAGCAACACAAGAAGAAGAAGCCAAGAAAGAAGAAGAGGATAAAGAAGAAACACAAGATAAGGAGTTTG
Organism: Cupressus sempervirens; assembly: GCA_028749045.1. Lineage (NCBI taxonomy): Eukaryota > Viridiplantae > Streptophyta > Pinopsida > Cupressales > Cupressaceae > Cupressus > Cupressus sempervirens. The sequence continues at coordinate 768,352,248 of CM053792.1, read as the reverse complement.
CAATACAAACTTTGGTTGAATTACCAAAAATAGGTACTCCCACCAAACCTAGTTATAAGCTGAGTACTAAAATGATGACCTTACATCTCAGTACACCAAGCTCAAGTTCTACACAAGTAGCCAAGAACATTCATTATGGCATTCCTAAGCTTGATTAAGAAATTAAAATACCCTATTATGATTCTAGCATTCTAGATGAGGAAAAGATGAATGAAATACAGAGTGCATTGGACAAAAGAAGGAGCCAAGAGGCAATGAGGAAAGACCACAAATACAAGCAAGAAATGAATGAAATCAAAGATATATTCATGGATGCCTTCAGCCTACAAGCTCTAGATTCAAGCAAGCCAATCCTTGAGCAACTATCTAATATAGTTAACCAAGTAAATAATGAAGACCATGATACAAATGTAAAACTCATGGAATGGTCAGATAAGAAGTTTCAAGGCAAAGTCAACCAGAAGATAGCTCATAAAATCATTTTGGGACAGGTTGATCTAGCCAAGAAAGTAGATAATGTAAATATTGTATTAGGGAATATCTTTTCCCTTTATAGCAAATTGTGTGATTTTTCCAAGTTCACACAAGAAATAAACCCAAAAATTTTGAATCTTGAGAGCACATTAAAACTCTCCAGCAACCAACTACCCTCAAGTCCTGCATAGAGTGAAAAGCAATTTGATCGGACACGTCACACTCAGAGGGAATTAGCTCTATTATTAGTAGAAGAGGCCACTATTAAAGAAAAGCTAATGCAAATACAAGCCTCTATCACTCCTCACTTGAAAATATTACACAAGGAGAAAATATATGTAGAAATAGTCCTGAAGAAAGATCCAATTATTTCTACTTGTGAAGGACTTGTTGATCTAGCTACCAAGGTTGCAATACAACACAAGTCATTAGATATTGCATTGAATAACTGGGAGGCAACTCTCAAAATACTCCTTCAGGTAAATAAGACATTTTTGGCCAAGCATGACATTACCATTTAGAACCCTTTAACATCAATGTCAAAAAGGGGGGAGATAATATTCTAAGGGGGAGATTATATTGGAGATAATATTGGAGAAATATATATAATATTGGACATAGAAATAGAGCACATTAAGCACAATAGCACAAGATATCAAAATTCATGACATGACAAGGCATAATCAACTCAGGGGAGATAGATTGTTGATTAGTTAAGTATTTTTGACACTCATGTCAAAGAGGGAGATTGTTGATCAAATAAGTAAAGATTGACAAATGATTGTCAACACACTTAGCCATACATGCTGAATACAAAATGGGAGCCGAGCTAGAATTTCTTTATGTTCTGAGTCAGTGAAAGTGTCAAGCAAACCACAGTTGTTACCAAGAAGAACACATTTTAGTATATGCCAAGCTATACAAAATTCAACATGTGCCGAGTAGATCAGAAGACAGTGTGTGTCGAGCATTGCAAAGTTAATAAGAGCTAAGTAATTTAGGAATCAATAGGAGCTGAGTAACTAAGGAAATACAGTGGATGTCGAGCAATCCAGAATAGATGGTGCCAAGCAACAATATTACCTCATGTGCTGAGAAATGCAGGACTAGCATAAGATTTTGTGCCAATACAAACCAAGATGTAAAATAGTTATGCATGAATAATGACATGATAAGAAGATAAGATCAAATCCTTCCACTTACCTATGCAATCCTCATGCAGCCAATCAAAAAATTGGAATTGCATGTAGCCAATGGCTGAATTTTAAGGATTTGAGTGGGAACACTTTATCCAAGGATGCATAACGATCCACTAATCTTTATAAAGGAGTTTTGAAGCCATTGAAAGGTTTTTGTAGACAAGAAGGAATTGCAGATTTTTTTTAAAGGTTGTTACAGAGCTTTGGTATTAAAAGGATTAAGTGGACAAGACAACAGTTAGACATTCAGTTGATCAAAACAAAGCAAGGGACATGGTCGAATATCAGATCTCAAGAGATCAAGATTAGTGAAAGAAGATTAAGCGCCTGTATTTAGCAATCAAGGATTGTAAGTTATCAGGTTTATTATACCTAATACTCTTTAGCCATTGTATTAGAAGGAAACCCTATGTTGATAGGTTAGCTTAACAGCTATCTTGTAAGATCCTTTAACAAGGTAATTAAATCCTTTAATAGGGTAACACTTCATGTAAAGTGTTTGTAAATCCTTTAACCAAGTCACTATTGACACAGTGTAAAGCCTTTAACAGGGCAGGCCTCTTATACGGCAAACTATCAGAAGTGGTTGAAATCAATTATTGCAGTAATTTCATGGGTATCATCCCCACCCCAATTTTACCTTCTTATTCTTGGAGGGTTTCTAGGTCACCAAAATCTTAAGTATTATATGGTGATGAATGTTTGTCTCATATGATTGTTTAATGTTATATGCATACATGTTAATTTCAATTATATGAGTTTAAAAGTTGTGAAAAGACCAGTACTTATGATTCATTCCCCCTCCCTCTCAGAAGATATCTTCCCATTAAGACATTCCAACATTAACATCTTTATATGATAATTTTTTTTGCATAATATCTTCTTTGTTCATCCCTCTTAACATGCCAAATATCTAATTGACCACTAACAAAAGCTACACAGATCATAATGGACTCAAGGAGGATGCCAATTGTGCTCTCATTGGATTGATTTATCCACAAGATTTCAACCTACCAATGAGTACTTCTAATTCATTTTTTCCTCTTTCTATTTCATTCATTATGTAGTCTTGGGCACCAGGAGGAGGTCTTCCAATCGGTGGAGGTTATGAAATTTCTTGCTCTTGTTGTGGAGGGTTTTGATTTGGATCTCATGGAGGATTTTCATTTTGATTTTGTTGATCCAACTGAGGATTTGGTGGTTCATTATTCATATTTCTTGATAAGAAACCAATTGCAATCTAAATACATAAATAAATTTAAAGAAAAATTGAAAAAAAAAACCTACAAAATAATGTAAAAACTTACAAAATAATGCAAAAACATATAAAACAATACAAAAATAAGAGTAGAAAACATACTACATGATCCTGATCTTGATCTTCAGCAATGAGGAGGCATTTTGAGGAGGCAAGTGATAAAATTCTTCAATGCTGGCAATTAGAAAGGACACTATTGAGGAGAAATATTGTAAAAACAAAAAACAATAAAATGGGCTACATATTTGCAACCCATATATAAAAATTTATGGTTTCAAAAATCACATATGTGTTTTGTGAAATTTAAAAAAAAACTTTTGTGTGTCATGTTTTTGGCACCACAACTTGGTGCACTTACCCTACATATATTTATTCAACTTTGAGTATTTTTTTTAATTTCTAATAAGATTTAGCTCTATTAATTTAAAGAATTAAATTTATGTTATATTTTATGTGTTCAATATAAGAAATATTAAGAACTTAAAGTGTAATAAAAAATAATATTTGAACTTAATTATTATATTATATTTATATGGATAATTAATTAATATTAGCGGATGAATTGAGAATCAAAGAGTAATTGATAGAATAGTGAGTTAGGGAAGAGCCTATAATGCAATGATAACTTATGAGCCTCTCATGTGGAAGGTCTTGTGTTCAAGAATGTTCAAGATTAACAAAAAATAATAATTAATTACCAAAAAATTATAATAATTAATCTAGTCATCCCACAAAGAATATGAATTATGAATATTTACATCTATCTTTTATTTCCTTGCAATTGAAGTAATGCACAATTATTAAAGTAGTGGTTTGAATATCCACAATTCAAATCCCCTTAGTGATACTTGCAAGAGTTGTATTAAAGGGATTGTGCCTTGACCTAGAAAAGAGATACTCATGTGGTAACATGCTTTCCTAGATCAATGCTTACATAGCCAAGAAAACCTAAAATTGGTTTAGAGTGATTATTGCCTCCCTTCTCATTAGAGAGATTCCATCATTAACATACAAATATTAATTTTGTAGTTTGTATTTCACACATGAATTAACATGTCCATCACAAAGAGATTCTTATTAATTAACAGTATAAATAAGTTAATCAATGGCAATAACAACAAGAAGTCAAGTTCACAAGAACTTCTAATTGTGCAGGAGAATTCATGTATCATATGAAATATGTAGATTCAAAGGTTTTTCAACACCCATCCTTAAATTATTTGGAGTAATAAAATTTTGTTCAAAAGAGATATATACAAGTAGTTTTCAAGGGAGAAAACAATACATTTTCTCTCATCTAAAATAACAAAGAAAATCTAAAATTGGGTAAGTTTTCATCCTAGAAGATTATCATTTTATATAGCTAGTTAATTTACTTTTTAGATTACAATCTATAATATGAAAAAAAATGATATATTACACTATGTGGTATGAATCATTATAATAAAATAATTTTTATTGGGTGCCGAATATAGGGCTCTATAACCATTTTTTTATCGATAAATGACTGAAGCCTAATGTGATATATTAAAATAAATAAAATACAATACACACATCTTTGTTCAAACATGCACTGGTAGGAAAGAATGGAGAAGAAAACGTCTACTCTTGTCCAAGACCTCAGTCCTTAAAATAATATAGAAATAAAAGGGGCGTACCCCAATTTTAGAATATCATGAGGATTATACATTTTTGCCACATTATCTTTTTAAAACTCTATGCCACTATTCTATATGAGTTTAGAAAACATATGTCTTCAAGATTAGAAAATGTTTGAGAAAGGTGTTCCTTATTATTTATCTTTGAAAAATAATTGGAAGAGGCTTTAGATTGGCTATTAAAAGTGCCATGGATTTCCAAGGTGAATTCCCTCATCATCTTGATTATGAGTTGTTTGTTTTTTATAAGTTCCTTCATGTATCCTTACATTTTAAGACACTTCAAACTTGCATTTACATATGAGTCCTCAAATTCTCTCCCCTAAAAATCTTGCTCCTACTTTACATAGTGTAATAGATATTACCCTAAGAATTTAATTGTTTGATGTGCATCTTATATTTAGATTAGTATAGAATTTAAAACTTGAGTAATCAAATTTTGAGTTACATCTTGTCCTACTAAAAAATTCTATAAAGTATATATATATGACCATCAAACTAGAGAAAGGCAAAAGGATAAATCATATACCAAAGAGAGATAAGAAAAACAATCCAAAAACTAAAGATGGTTGGGTGAGATTGAAAGTAAGATCCAAAAAGACCAAAGGTGTCCAAAAATCTAGTCTGAGAAAGCAGGGGGTGAAAGAGCAGCGTGTTTGAAATGATGATGATCACTGCTCAGAGGAAGGGTGGTAGAAAGATAACAAAGAGGGAAAAAGAAAGCCAGGGGACCATTTAAAAGCGATACTTTGTTATTACCCCACTTCTCAAAAGATAATTTCCTAACTTTAGTCTCAAAAATTTAACTTAGAGACTTAGTTTAAAGTCCCGTCATGTCATTATTTTTCTAATAGATATAATGCCAGAATTAATGCTACCTACTAACCTACCTAGGTATGATGATAACTCTATGCTTTCCTAATCCCACATTTATAGGGATGTAAAAATGCTTATTACTTTTTTTAAACCTATGGATTGGTCTGCTAGTTACTTATAATCCAATTGATTAAAATTAGCTAGTTGTGATCTACTGGAAGTTATGTGAACTATAAAAATAAGAAAAATGGATCACTTACATGAGATTGACCTTTAAATACATCTAAAGAGAATTAAAATATAGTTTATTAGATCATTTATCTGACAAGGTTTATCAGGTGAAGGTGAAACCTTATTTTGGGTGTCCAAATTTGTTTCTGAGATGGGAGGTACCAACAAATTGGCAGTCGGTTTAGCTTTCCCATCCCATGCCTAAATTTTTTCTTTAATCATATATCTTTCATCCATGCTGAAGAATAAAAATCTCTTTTCTATATATTCTTAGTCTTTACAATAATAGAGTGAAGCAAAACTGATAATAAGGAAAAGGATGAACATCATCTATTCATATTGAGAACAAGATTGTTAAGAACAAAAAGAAGTATATGAATATATACAGTTATGGATTATTATAAAATGATAGACTAGTCCATTTAAAAAATAGCTCTATCAGTGATTAGAAACATGGACCAACTACACATAAAGAAATGACAATGAGACCACCCTGATAGGGATTTTACCCTTGACAATCAAGCATGGAAAATAAAACTACATGTACCACAGAAGAGAGAAAATAAAATAGCAACCAAAATGTCCAGAATAACATAGAAATAAGAACTTAGGAAAGACTAGGTGTATTTAAGTTCTTCAATGTTGATGACCTAAGATATTGGCACCAACTCAAAACTGGTTTTCAATTGAATTCACTTGTTGAAGTTTGGAAAAGTGAAAGCTAATCTACTGAGGTCAAAGAAATCTACTCCTAGTTCAATTTAAGATTCAAAAATTCTCTAGTACTCAAGAAGCTAGTCTTGGATTTGAACTTCTAGTATTCCTCTCCATCCTAGGAGAAATTTGATACTTTCCAACATTTAAGGTCATTCTCTATTGAATAGGTTAATGTCCCTGATGTGTAGAATTGGGCATCTAAGCACAATTGCATGAAAAAACCTACCCATGGTATGTACCATGTAAACCTCAGCATTGGACATTTTCAAAATTTCATCAATGCTGAGAACTACATTTTCCAACCCTTCAAACCAAGATTGATAAAAAAGATTGAACCATAAACAAATAATATCTGAATGGTCAATTTGGGATTTTTCCAAACATGCTATGAATGACCCTAGCATTGAACAATTGGTACACTAGGTGAATTCATAATTAAAAAACCATGTGCCCCAAGACTCTATATAATGAATCTAGTCATATGATCAACCGGATTGAGAATTCAATTCTAGCATTCAGGCTTGACCATACCTTTAAAATACATAGTTCTAACCTCACTAGTATATAAAAAAAAATGGTGGCTTCTATACTTAAAATTTACCAATCTAAGAATACAAAAAAGCTAAAGGGATCTCCAAGACACATTGGTAGGGAGGTAAGTGAGAAGAGGAGGAGTGATCAAGCCTTAAAATGACAACAAAACAATCAAGAATGATTGAGATGTCGATAAGAGGAATTGATCATGATGAAAAAAGATGAAGACTTGGAAAAGAAATGGATGCCAACAATTCCAAACAAAGAGCATACTAAGGAATGATGATTTCACATTAGCAAAAGCCAAGTTAAACTTATGATAATAGGCTCTAGAAACTGAGTTAATTATATACGCCAACACTTTAAAGGTTTATATCAAGTCCCCATATATCCTTTGTAATTTCAAAAACAAATCTATAAATCTTATACAGTGTTTAGGTTATACAAGATTATGATTTGTTACTTGATACAAGATGTCCAAATGTTGAGGAATAGCTATCGATGTTAGATTTAATACTTGAAATCTAGGAAACTTAGAAATATTAAGATAATATGGGAAAAGAGTTAAAAACCAAGTGATTAGTTTTGGGTTATTAATATTTCAAGATGCATTAGGGAAGATCTTAGTTAGGGTATATTAAATTTTAGATGATCTGAGGATCCTTTAATATTATATCTATGCCATCTGCCCCTTGATTTTCTAGTCGATCGCCTGCTTTATTTCCTTCTCTATATATATGTTGGATTCTTATTTCTTCAAACCTATCTAATAGATTTAAAATTAGTTCTAGATTCCAAAATTGATCCTCCAGTTTAGTGTTGAGCATTTCCTAAGTGCATTTAGGATAATCTGAGAATCTCCTTACATTCCTAATTTCTTGATATTTTGTTCTAGACTTAATTTTAATCCTTCTTTGAGGGCTTCTAGTTCCTCCATGTTATTGGTTGAGGTGCCTATGGTTTTTCTCATTTTACTAACCATTCTCTAGTGTCCTAAGTATTGATACATCCTAATCTAGCCTATCCTAGGTTTCCCCACAAAGATCCATCAAAATTGAGTTTAATCCATTTTTTTTACCCATATATTAGTGGTGAGTTTACAAGTTTGTTCCAATATCTTTTCATCTTTGTGTTCCAATTTGTGAAGGATCCTTCTTCTTTGGGTACTTTCCTAAGGTTATTGTTTATGACTTCCATAATGCAAGCCTCTAATTTGTTAATAAATGATGGTAATCCTAACGTTGAGTCTTTGAAGATTCTCCTATTCATCTCCTAGATTTTCCATAATAAAATAGAAGGTGATATCTTCCATAGTTTATTATAAACTCTTTTGTTTTCTCTTATCATCCAACTTATAAGGTGATTAGACAAGTGTACAAGAAATAGGGATCACCAATTGAATTTTTGAATTAGCCATTCCTATTTTTTTTGGAGAACAAGCACTAGTGAATCTATAATACATATGATACATCTCAAAGGGCCTTCATATATAAATTTAGTGAATCTATTTTTTGTTAAAATTCTCTTTTCTACTATTTCCCATAAGAAGATTCCTTCTTTAGGTAGGCATTTTGGGTCGCAGCATAAATTAAGAGGTATACTAGTTTCTTCCTAGCTCTATGGGTTAATTAGTAGATCATATGGATTTGTCACACTATATTTCCATCATTTGAAGGACCCCAAATTAGATTCTCTTCTCTATTCTTATAACTTAGATGTTTGCTATAGAAAAAATTTTGTAATTCATATTTCTCGTGCATGGTTAGATTAACATTGTCCAGAGATTTCCATTCATAAATATCCTCACCATTATTTTTTGTCTTATTTCTATAATTGACAACTTGTGTCTCCCATAATTGAGTTAAGGTGTTCTTGATGTTTCTAGATAAGATGGTAGATCGTCCCAAGAGTCTTCCCAAAATAATGCTTCCTTGACTTTCCCTATATACCAGCTTAAATTGTTGTTAATAATGGGGCAATATTTTATCATGAAATTCCATATGTGTGAACCCTTAGGTAGGTTCCTTGTTACAAATAATGATAATTGATATGTTCTAGTTAAATATTTATGATAGAGTATATTTTTCCATTTACTCTATTTTTCTTGGTACATTCTCCAAATTAATTTTGCTCCTAAA